>CM024630.1:28076542-28124501 GCA_014182585.1 Eucalyptus coolabah
ATCCAATTAGCACTAAAAATTTCTCTACTAATATATGGGTCATGTGACATCCTCATTCCAACCCAGCTTTTCATAATGAAATTGTTCTGGCAAGTGATCGTTGGATGAGATTGTCTTGAGGATTAATAGGCCACAAGGACATAAGAAAAGGCCATTTAAGGGCGAAAACTCAGTTTTTCATTGGCAATGGCATATGAGTATGGAAAAGTGGAAACGAGCCGCGGACGGGGACCCATTGGGCCTAAGCCCAAGTGGGTGGCCTAAGGCCCACACGCCCAAGGGGTAGGCGACCAATGGAGATCCATGGGCCCCTCAAGCCCATCAAGCTCTCTTTTGACACAATCTTTGAATTAAATGCACGAAAGGACGTGAATAGTACATGAATAGTGCGAGATTTTGGTGAAAGGACCGAAGTGCCATTCCATAGGACTAAAAACGAAAAGGGCAAGATAGGAAATTGGCTAGGGAAGGGGTAGTCATGCATGGAGTGGGCGGCAAAGGAGAGATTTGAAAACCTACCTAACCTAGTCTAATCCAATCAAGTCACTTGAGTGCAATCCACCTCCATTAATGCTAGATCTTGCTTCTTTTTTGGGCAAGCTTGATGGACATGAGCCAATGGGAAGTGATGGGGCATTGATTGGAGACAGGACTTTACTCTCTCTCCTCCCTTTCCTCTCCAAAACCGCTAGCCACCTCTTCATCCCTTCACTCTCACTTTTTCCTTTTTCAAAGTGTCACGTCCTATTCAATGGAAGCCCAGGGTTGAGAGATTTGGAAGATTTTGTGGGCAAGGCATTAATTAAGGACAAGACCTCTCTTCTCTCTCCTCTCTCTCTCTCCCTCACCGGTGGTTCCCCCTCATCCTCTCATTTTCACTTTCATTTGGCTCACTTTGTGACATCTCGAATTTTACTGAGCCTATAAGTGTAATCGGATTGTTAAGGGCTTGGATTATTTTAAAGTAGGCCAGAAGACAAGGCCGATGGGTCGTGAGGAAAGTGTGGGCTTAAGTAGTTAGCACGCCACATGAGTTGTTGAGTATGGGCTCGATCAGCCAAAGGATAGGTTATGGACTTGGGCTTGGCTCAAAGCAGGCCAAGAGTTGGGTTGATTAAAATGGTAAATTAAGTCTAGTGGGCCATGAATTGTGGTAGGATGAGCCCGATGGGCTAGAGATGGGTATTTGGGCCCAAGTGTTTCATTTTCGATTAAGTTTATAGATTACCGTTATGAGGATTTAATTGGAAATTTTATGAAAACTTATAAGCAATTGTAATGCTATTGTTGACTACTAACTTTAGTATTTCTCATGATAAATTCTTGTTCATAGATTAGCGCTGAGATGTTAATGCATCATTTCAATTCATGCGAACTCATAGATTCGTATAATTACAAGGGAATTGAAATTTTATGGATTCGGAATGAAACTAAGTAAAATACATTAGGAACTAATAGACTAACTAACAACAAGGATTAGAAGTAAATTGTTTTTGAATGCCAGACGTCGATCGTATGGAACGAGGTGTGCATGAAAGCCATGACACCCCTCTCTTCCTTCGGTTTTCTTCCCTAAACCAAAGCTGCAAAGGAAACATAATAATTAGTCTTGCTAATGATTACTTCTCCTTGGGATTGAAAATAAAATTTCACACACTAAAGCCAAACTTCCTCATAATTCACGCCACCCCCCTCTTCACCCCAAAAGAGACCAAAAACTCTCTCTTGTCGCATGGCTCGAGCAGAAGCGAAGCCCAGTAGCTTCAGCGACTTTGCTTCTTCTTACATGAGTTTAAGAGCATATTCTTGGAGAGCTACAAGCCAAAAGTGAAGCCAAGTAACCGGTAAGGAAATGATGAGTTCTAAACTAGAATTTATCCGTTGTTTGTTGAGGGAACTTGCGGAGCATGCTGAATGGTGGAGGATTAGGTTGGATTATTCTATTTTGAGTTGAAATGGGCTAGATGAGCACTCAAACAAAACTGTGAGTCCTTGCATGTCATGATAAGGCTTTAGATGGTTAAAGAATCGAGTGCGAGGGATTTGAGTTTGATCAAGTTGGTGGAAAGGTAATTACCGAGTGAAGATAGGTGTTGCATGTTGCTGTGGATGAGTTGAGATGCGAGTACTTGTCTTGAATTGAGCTGTGGATTGTTGTGTGTAGGCAAAGAGCTACTGAGGTCACTCTTAGATGTTGTTGGAGAGGCGTCAGGGTACTAAAAGAGAAGTTACAGATGAGCTAAATAGCTTAGTTGAGCTGTATATGAGAATAGTGGTTCGAAACATCCTATTTGGGAAAGACAGAGATGAAAAACTTATTAGTTATGTGTCGCTTGGGATTTTAAAGGTGTAGTTAAAGAAAAGAACTAGTTTACTTATGAGTATACTAACTATTTTAGGTTTTGACCTCTAGTTATAGTGTGATTCTTGCGTAAACGTGTTGACAAGATCATTTTCCTTTAGAACAGTAAGCTGATCTGCAGAAGACAGCAAAACCTTAGGTAGTTCTACAAATTTTATGTAACTTTCTAGATAGAATTGGATCTTAAACCCTTCATGAAAGTTGTAGGAAACATCTTTAGGAACAACATATCAAAATTTGAGAACAAACGGTCAAGGTTCGTGTAGTAAAATGATCATTCTTCTGTAGGTACTCAATCTGGAAGTTAATGCAGAATTTTAGGAATGAAGACAACAAGTTACTGCTCTTTAAAATTTGAGATATAGGCTTAGGTTTCTTCACAAAAGATTTTAATCTATGTCTTTTCTATAACATACTAAAATTTCGTAACATTTGGATAAGATTTGATGTACTTTCTGCTCCTGTGATTGAAACTGCTCATATTAGCTCATATCCTGCCTTGATCTGAGATAGTGCAATGGATGTTGTACCTCTTACAGCTGATTTTCATGACATATAGGTAGTCTAATGGTCTTGTACTAATGGTTAGTTTGTGCAAGAGCATGCCTTTTCCATAAATTGAAGTGTGGTCATTGTGTGGTTACAAATTATGGCATGTGTGTGCAATGAGTGCAACATGAATGAAGTGTTGTATGAGCATGAGTCCTGCTTGATGTAATTGTATACTCTTGAGGTCTTATGCATGCCGTGATGTGATATTAATCAAAGGTGTGATGTGTGGAATGTGTGCTTCAAATGAGTAAGAGATTTCCATCGGTACTGAGATGCCGGTGATGCCCCAAGGAGTGGGATGCCCATGCTATGTGATCTTGGATGCCTCGATTGAGTGAGACACCGGGATGCCTCAGAGTGAGATGCCCCTATGTGTGATTAGGGATGCCTCGGTTGTGGGATACCAGGATGCCTTGAAGTGAGATGCCCCATGCTGAGTGATCTTAGGATGCCTCGATTGTGTGATACTGGGATGCCTCGGTTGTGGGATACCAGGATGCCTTGAAGTGAGATGCCCCATGCTGAGTGATCTTAGGATGACTCCATCGGGCCGGCTTGCGTTCCGGTCGGTAAACTAATCGAGGGTGGACTTTGATATACACACTATAATGTAAATCCCACTTGACGTGTGAGTTCGCCTACTGCTGTTGCATTTCATCTTAGTTCAGATTAGAAGCATGAGGTATACATGTGCATTTAGCATGTTTGACATGGAGTGATCATTCATGTGACATTTTAGTATTCATTTAGTTATACCTATGACAATCCAGCCATAGTAGGTTGAGCCATTTGGTTGTGTTCTCTTGCTTTCTTTGGCAACTGTGGATTGTCTAGTGTAGGGTCTTATTATTTCTTTACTAGGCATTGCTCATTCCTTTTTTCTAGATTGTTAGTATGGATGTACCACTGATTGCTCTTTATGGAGTGATAGGCATATTGATGTTTCTTTCCATGACATGTATGGTCCCAATATCGAGCTAACCTACACAAGATATGAGGCTACACTTTGGATGGATGATGGCAAGGTAGACTGGATTCCTATGAGGTTTGTTGCGTGGTTTATAAACCATGAAGGGGAGCTATTCGGCCCTCTTCCATTCGGTGCTAGAGGACTTGGAGCTGGGCCAAGAGGTGCTTAGGTGCCTAGATCGTGATGAAGCTAGA
Organism: Eucalyptus coolabah; assembly: GCA_014182585.1. Taxonomy (NCBI): domain Eukaryota; kingdom Viridiplantae; phylum Streptophyta; class Magnoliopsida; order Myrtales; family Myrtaceae; genus Eucalyptus; species Eucalyptus coolabah. Next base: position 28,080,621 of record CM024630.1, read on the forward strand.
CGAGACATCTTTTGTTTTTTGATGGACGTGGGCTAGTGTGGGGTAGTGAAGTTAGGAACCCCCTCACCATTTTCCTTGGCTATTTACTTACACCTTTGTTTTGAACATGTAAGTATGTTGTACATAGGTGAAGAACTTGTAAGTAATCCAGGTAGATGTTTGTAAGCCCATATGGTTTTAAAAGGAAAGTAAATGAAGCTTCTCATGATACTTTCACATGTGCTTAGTTGAATTCTCTAATACCAAGTAACATGATGGTTATAGGGTAACTTTGTGATATAAAACTTGAGATCCTAAAAAATATCCATGTTATACATGCTAACCAATTAAAGATGGATGCTATAGTCTGATATTTGAAATCATCCTATCAAGATGATAATCCATATAATTTCCACTTGTGCTGAGTATGTGATGCTACTGGGACGTCACACACTTGAACTCTCAAACTCACCCTCTCTCTCCTCTTAACACCACTGAATCCACCACCTCCATTTTCATCTTCATCCCAACTTGTTCTTCACTTGTTTTCTTTGCCGATGACTGATCGTTGAACCCCCAACGCTAGACTGCCCTCTTGCTCCACCGAACCGTCGTCCAAACCAACCGACCAGCCTCCTCAAGGGCTATTCGGTGCTATACAACCCTCACTAGGGCTCCTTCTCACTTATTTCTTCTCCTATCTAGTCCCTTGCAAAGCCTATAGGCCTTGTTGACGCCGAACCGCTGCTAGACTATTGTTGAGCCACCATTGGAGTCACGACTAGCCATCGTCCAACTTCCTCACGTACGATGGATGAGCAACCAATAGCCTCAACGGCTGATTCGGTCTTGTTGTCCGTTCCCCCAACATGTTTCAAAGCCCAAGTCGTCCGTGAGTAGCTTTATAGCCTTTGATTAAAGCTTTCATTGCATTTAAGGTGCAGTTTAGGACGTATGAGTGGTTATATGATGATTTGTTGACGTGATCAACTATTGTTGAATATTAGATAGGTTATCGAGTGTCAACGATAAGTTATCTCGTTTAGGGCGATACGTTGACGGGTTAGTATCAGTAAAGTTGAGATATGATTCCATTGTGCCGTAATATGATGATAGTTGGGTTATGTGCCATGTGGTTTAATGGTTGACAATGATATTTGGGTTATGTGCCATGTGCTTTAGCGGTTAATAATGATATTTGGGTTATATGCCATGTGGTTTAACAGTTAAAAATGATATTAAGGTTATGTGCCAAGTGGATAAGTTGTTAAATAAGATATTTGGATGATGTGCTAGGTGGATAAGTGGAAAAATATGATATTTAGATGATGTGCCATGTGGATTAATGGTTAAATGTGACCTTCGAGTTATGTTTCACATGATATGGTGACATATGGCAATTGAAGTTGCATGTCGCATGAATATCGCATGGGTTAAAAGAGAAAAAAAAGAAATGGAGTGTGTGATGGTATGCCCGTGTAACCACCTAAGACCCTTATGTGTTTTACACGGGATGATGCCCCATTAAGTTTAGATGCCCCCAAGTCATCGAAATGTCGTTTGCAGATGGCTTTCGAAATGAAGCTCTTTACGGGAATGCCCGAGTCAACGAGATGCCGTGCTTGATGGGGCAAGACCATGCTTGATTATGCCGGATGATTGCGAATCTTGGAGTTGGCCTTGGGTCATGTGTGGCCATAATAATCTGGACAAATATGTATGGGACGTGCATAAGATTTGTATGTGTTGAGGTTCGGATTATTGCATGGCATGAGCGCATGACTTAGATCATAATGCATATTCATATGTTTGGCTCAAGAACATGAAGTTGATGTTATGAAATTGTCTATGCATCTATAGTGATGGCCTTGAATAGTAGATTTGTAGTTATGAGATTGATGAGAATAAAGCGAGAAGTGCATTGCTTAGGGCACTTCCGTCGATAAATAATTGCATGTTTAGCGCGCTTCCAAGGGTGAACGGCTTTCCTACGCAAGATCTAGGAAGTTCACTAATTGAGTTTATCTCATATTTTTTTGTTGAAATGTTTTCAAGCCTTAAGAATGGCTGAGTCGTTCCAACAGATTTGTCTTAGCCTCCCCGTCAAGAATAGTCAAGTGGTGACGAAGTACCCAGTAGTTGGAGCAGTTGATGCGCACTATATGCAATATGTCATGACTATTTGGGTCAATGAGGGTATGTCTAACCTCATGCCATACCGATTTGTGACTTGGTACTTTTGGGTGGGTAGCGAGAGCCACGGCCCCATCCGCGGCTTCGACGGTCCACCATGTGCTGAAGGCTTTGAGGGCCACATCAATTGGGATGCCAAGGATGGGGACGTTCCCAATGGGGAGGTGTTCGATCCCTAGATTGACCTCGCATTGATCGCCGAGTTAAAGGCCTAGATACCAAAGGCCATTGGGGCTTAGGTAGTCGGGGGGATGTTAGCACTTTTTGAACCACCCTCATAGTATTAAAGGCATAAGTGTATCCCCGGGCCCTTTTCGAAGGAGGTCGTGGCGAAGCGGTTAGGCGTGTCGAGGTGAAGAAGCTAATTGTTTAACCCTTGAACTTGTGGTCTATGAGACGTTGACTCGTAATGCTTTTATATATACATGAATATGTTTTTAACTATTCCTGTTGTTTGATGATTGCAGATTTGTTTACATTTCTGCTTGTGCATTTTAATATTATTATAAATTGGGTCGGCAACATCTCCTAGGACGTCGCAATCGAATGACCAAATTTAAGTAAAGGTCCAATGAGCGCGGGTTATTGCGTGACCGTAGAGATTTGGGGCGTGATTGGTTGAGTATCGTTGTTCCAATTAGTGCCTATTAAAATAACCTAATTATCGTTACTTAGGTCACTAATCAAGTAGGTCCAAAAATCTGGATGACAACAAGCCGAGGATGCCCCATGGGAGTTGGGATGCTTAGGGACAGTGAATCCTAGATGCCACGAGTAGTGTACTGTGAAACCGTCAGACAGCAAATTGGCGATGCCCCGGTAGAGTTGGGATGCCTAGGGACAGCGAACTCTAGAAGCCTGGGGATAAAGAGCCCTAGATGCCTTGGAGAGAGATGCCACAAACAGTGTACTGTGAGGCCCTATGGGCCAGATGGCAAACCGGCATACACCACAATAGACCAGACAACAAATCGGCTGTTAGATGGGAATTCCTTGCGTGGACCGAAACTGGCATCCATGAGTTTTGGAATGAAAAGATTGAAGTTATCCTCGCTTGCCAGGAACCCCCTAATTTACGGAAAACACACGCAAACCCCGACATTAAATTCCCAAATCCAAAAGCTCAGTCACAACAATACACGCCAAGCCAAGTATCGCCATTAGATCCGATGAAAGTACAGGTGAACTGATCGGCGTGCTGGGCCCGCCCCAAAAAAAAATGGCTGGCTTCGCCACTTTTGTTGGACCATTGGGCGGGCTTTGGCCATCTCTTCTGAAGAAGCTTTCCCTATACTGAACCCTACCGATTTCGGGCCCTCCTCAATGAGTAGGCCTAGCCAGCAATATACTTGATTTCTTGAATCAGAATTAAGCTCAAAAGGATATGATTTTTCTAGTTGCGTGCATGTCGCATCAGAGAATATAACAATTTCTTCCATAATTAAGGATAATGTGGTGTAGCTACAGAACTTGTGCTCCACGTTATCAGCCTAGTGTATGCATTGCCTAATTCTTGGGGTGAATAAGAATGCCCTTGAAGATGAGGCCCGACTTAAAAATTTGGCACGTCTCGTGGAGGGTGAAAACAATCCGCCCCACATTCTTCGGGTCCATGATGAATTCACCGGCCCGAAGCTTTATCCATTTCTTCTGCGGTTTCCTCTCCAGATTCTCTGAGCGGATCAGTCTGGTCCCGTCCGGCAAGTCGAGCTCGAGATTCACTGGAAGAGGCCATCTGTAGCTATTTATGCTGAGTTTGACCACGAATGCAACCTCATACGTAGTGTTGGGAGAGAGCACACTCGTTCTGAAATTTCCCCTCATATGGACCCAGGATAACCGAACCATTTCGGGGACGAGTATGTTGACAGGGCTGGGAAAACTGAATGTAAGAGAATTTTAGTACTTACAAAATCACGATCTGGCACTAGTGAACCAGATATAACATACGGCTTTAACCATTATGCCGCATTAATCAGTGTATAAATTTCCTTGCAATAGATCAAGTGTGCGAAAGAGGTACCATTTTTCTTTCTCCGTGATCCAACTCCAGCAACTTTCTTCGTTGCCCCCAGCAATGGCACATGCCTTTGGAAGCACCAGGAAGCAGTTCTTGTGGAGCTTCTCATCGACCCAAAACTTCTGTTAAATCCACTGTGAGGTGAAAATTTCTTCCTAGATAATCACTATTACTGATTGTAAGACTTTTGCTATTATTACACAAATGCGTGAGATGTGCCTTCCAAAGTTAAAAATGAAACTGTACAATCGAAAAAAAAATCTATGCCTTTGATGTCGTATTGAAATTCTTGCTAACCGCTATTTCCTTGTGGAATATGGTGTGCTGCAAACTTAATTATATCCAGGATTGATCCAATTTATGTCTCAAACGGTCCCTCGAGACCCCATGTGTTAGATCGAGTTGACCACACATCTTGCATTAAGTACTGATAGATAGATGGAGTTGTAAGGGAAATTATATGGGACGTTGCCTGTGTGTCGTTTTCCAAGAGCACCCCTTCGTATATGACGCGAAGCCAATCCTTCACATCGATGGACGAAATGTCGGTTGGTGTCGTTGCTTTTCTCATGATGGCTAAACTGTGGAGAAAGGCCTTCTCTCCTTTCCTCTGCTTTGGCGATTAGTTTCCTCATCAGTTGAGGTCGAATCCCCATTTGTCGCAGCTCCTGCTTCCATTCTCTTTTTAAGATTTAGAGTACGCGTCGCAGAACAGATTAGTTAGTGCATTGGATACATAAAAAGGACAAGAAAAGACAAGGAACATCTATTTTGCCGATTCCGGTGGTGTACTTCGCTTCGAGTGGGGAGATCGAATTCTTCAGGTTATCACAACCTGGTTGAGCAAGCCATTGAAAGCTTTGCTGGCTATGGGCAGAAGAAAAAACAGAGAATCAAAGGAAAGACGTGTTGTTCTATCATCGTTTCTAAACCCCAGAGGTTTTTATATAATGCAACTCGCATAGGACGACGAAGAACAAGTACAACAAGAAATAAGTTATTAAAATAAGTTATCTTTTATAATTCTGAGATAATTAAGTACAGCAACTTGCGTTCAACCTTTTTGACGTCATCCCTGTTCGATCGGTTTCAATTCACGGTTCCCATAAAGAACGCAGTAATTTTGGAAAAGATTTCAATAGGCGATGGATGCTACCGCTTACGCAAAGAGACAAAAGAGAACAGGAGGTAGACGTAGATGTTTACGGTAAAAACCCCAACATGGAAGGAGAAAAAGCACAGGGGGAGGCGAGTCGTCCTCAAGCGAGTATTGCCCCTTTTTTTATATTTTACTTTTCTCATTTTCATCCTATTTTTCTTCTATATTCTTTTTCTTTTTTTCCTAAATACTCTTTTTTTCTTTTAATTTAAATATTTTCTAATGTAGCACTTGGTGAGAGCCACATTATGCTATGTGTTTCAATAAAGTAATAAAAAAGTTACGTCTACATTTTTCATTAGTTAAATTAAACAAAGTAAAGGTAATGATATGATTTTCATTAGTTAAATTAAACAACGTAAAGGTAATGATATGATTAAATCAACTTGATAAGTTTTAGGATTTGATTACATTTTTTAAAATTTTAAAACTTAATTGTGCTTTCTTGACAAATTATCGAATTTATAATCCACTTAACTCTATAATTTTAAAGCATGAACTGATCATGAGGGAAGCTAAAACATGAGTGACATTTCACTAATATGCCATGTATAATACAGAGTAGAGGTGTTAACCGTTCCCTTTTGAAAAACCAAACCAAACCATTAGAGTGTATGCTTGAACCACACTAAATCTCGACTTGAACCAAGTATGAAAAAACCTAGTTCAATTCAGTTAGGCTTGGTTTTCGATTTATTTTTCTTTTTCCTTTTTTCCTCCACAGTTCACAGCTAAGGAAAAACCAGATTTGCCCCTTTTTAAATTCATTAACTCAAATACTCTTTCACAAACCCTGACCTCCATCATCCTCCATCCCCCATGTCCCTTCCACTACAAACCACCTTCCACGGCCACCTGCCCCCCTGCACTCAGCCTCAGTCGTTGCCACCATCGACCTGACCCCTTTTGCCGTTGCAACCACTACCGACCTCCCTCACTTCTGCTCACCAAGCTTTTCTCTCTCTCTCTCTCTCTCTCTCGCTTTTTGTGTACAAAGTGCGGCTCGTGGCTTAGCTCTAAGATTTTGAGCCTTGCCGCCTTCATGGGCAATGTCGATCGGCCTCACCGTGGCTCATAATATCGATTGGTACTGGCAAGCCGCCATTGGGTACCTCATTCTGAGGAGGTCGCCCATGGCTCAAGGGAGGCCAGCACAGCGATAGCGACAGCTCAACCAAGGCTCATTGAGAGAGCGACAGGGGGCCTCACCGTGAGCGGATGGTGGCAGGTGACAACTCCAAGGCTTTCGATGGGCAATGGCGAGCTGCTTGGCGTTGGCGTCAACAACAATGGCAGTTGGCGATGAAGGTGGTCGACGGAGAGGGACTCGTGAGATCATAGTTCCTGTGCCTTCGGGACAGATGAAAAGTGTTGGTATGATTAAGGGTTTCTCAATGCAATTTTGAGAGGGGTGAAAAAGGAGTGAAACTGTAGGCAATTTTCAATTCGGTTCAATTAACCAATCCAAAACTATCTGAACCGGAGTAAAAAAACGTTTATTTTTTCCATTATCCGAACTGAAGCTGAACCGAAAATGCATGAAAGTTCAGTCCAGTTTTGATTTCGATTTAGTTTTCCAGTTTGATTCTAACACCCCTAATATAGAGTAAGGGTTTATATGTTTTATTACAAAACTTCCCTAGATCAATCTATCCCCACTCCTCTTCAAACCCATCGGACAAATTAAGTCCTTGCTCCCAGGCTGACCACATGAGAGTAGTAGCTCTTCGTGTTCTGGGCCAACATGATCGACGGACTAGATAAATTAGGTCGACATGATTTATAGATCATGCAATACCAGCTTAGAGATTATAGACTTCTGTAAGAAAAACGACTCCATTGGGCTTGATAGCCCTGTCTGTGCAACTTTTCTAGCTGAAATCATGGTATGAACGTGAATCACATGGGGCCAATGATAATCACCAAGTGTTTCAAATATTAGCAGGAGGAGAATGTGAGATTACTTGGATAGGCTTTTTCGTTTGCTAACCGAACTAAAGAATGACGCATGAAATTGGAGAGCGGGAAGAGGATCAACGGTGATCAACCCATATTAGAAACAAATACAGATATCGAACTTTACTCGATCAACAACTTAGCCGGCAAAATCCTTGCGCTGCACTCGATTTTTAATCTTTCTTTTCTCTTTGTTTTTTGTTTTTTTTTTTTTTTTTTGGGGGTGCGTGTCGGGGCGGGGCTTGAGAATGAGGCCTGAACCTAGCATATCTCATATCTCGTGGAGGACAAAACGTACTTTCTCCACGTTGTTCGGGCCGTCATGAATTTGCGGATGCCCTTCTTAAACGGTATTGCCCTTCCTGGCGAAGAAAAAAAGTGAGTTACATTCCCACGCTTAATAAGAATATACGAAACATCATTTTAGATCAATTTCATATATCTAGTATGATATATATTTCTAGCATTGTTAGTGATAAGTTGGCGATACTACTATTGTCATCTAATAAAAGTTGAGGCTATACTTTATCAATTATTCATTTTTTGGTAACCTCCCTTCTCCACCTACATAGGACGGTTCTTATCTTATCTCAAGAACGGTAGTAATAAACGCATTTTGCAAATAAAGTTCATAATATTATCTCAAGAATTAGTATCTATATTATATATGACATGCTTTACTTTTCTAAAAGCTTTCCATTTCTGAAACAACTAACCACTAAGGTGAGTAAGACGGACTGACAAAATCATACATAACTATCTGGTTTTGGGCAGTTTTAGAAGGCATCGGTCTGGTTCTATGAAATTGAACTGCTAATTTTCAGTCTAGTTCCAAAATAGGAACTAGTGATTTTTAGTAGGGTTGGAATTGGATCGGACCGATTATTTTTTTTATTTTTTAATTTCTTAAAGAATAGCTACCTAAATGCTATTAGGAATGACACACCAATTCTAGAAAACTAACGCAAGCAAACAATTCACCTAGACAAACTATAGTAATAAAAGAACAAAATCCATTGAACACACCAAAAAACTTGTTGCTGAAGTTCACTCAAAACCAGGCTATGTCTCCACGCAAAGGCATTCTACAAATCAACTAGAGTTAAAAAAAAAAAAAGTAAAATTATAATGGTAATTTTCTCTCAATATCAAGACAACAAGAGATTTACTAATATTTAATTTTTAGTTAACGCATCGCATAAAGATAAAAACTTTAGATTAGGGTTTCGATGGCGACACAGTCCATTTCTCTAAAAAAAAGAGTCATTAACACATTTCCTTGATTGGTAGTTCACTTTCATTTCATTTTCATCTTAATCTCAAAAAGTCAAAGCATTGAGTTTTGAGTTGACTTTTTGATCAAATTTTCCCTCAAACTTTGACCAAATAGTCACTCCTGAGTCAAAATTTGATTTTTTGCATAGAAAGTGCCAAAATAGGCTTCATCTACTTCTGCATCGTCAATTTAAAAAAAAATATATTAAAAATTTCATAACCTTCAAATCATGTTCTTTTTACCTTAAATTAAGTTTGGCATTTTTCAATTTTACAAAAATCAATCAAAAACCAGCTTTTCCCCAATTGTGGATTCTAGTTTGAAATCAGCCAAAAACGAAATTCTTCCAAAAATATATATATATTTTTTGGCTGATTTAAAACTAGAATCCACAGATTTTTGAACTTGCGGCTTCGAGCGGCTGATTCGGTGGGACCACGAGCACGGAACTACGGCTGCTTTGATCGCGTGGACGGCAGCTGCTGTAAGACGCGAAGACAAAAGTGGGCAGGGCTTCGGATGGGGGTGTTGAAGTTGGCGTGGGAATTTGCTGGCTGAAGGGGAATTGATTCGGTCAACAAATGGCTTATGTGGGTGTTGCTGTTGACCGAAGGAGACACGCCGAAGTGGAGTTGCTGGCGATGGAGTGGAGACGTGGTAGAGAGAAAAATAAATGAAGAAAAGAGCTGCAGCTTCGGTTGAGGGAGGGGGTGTGGTCGAATGCGAGAGAGAGAGAAAGAGAACCGAAGATGTGAAGAGGGAGGGGCGGCGGTCAAGGTGTGCAGAGGAAGATTGAAAGAGAGGAAAAGTCAATAAACTTATCCAATAATTTGAACGTTTGGTCCCCAAATAGTATTCAATCTTATCCCAAGGTCTCACAATACTTTCTTGAAATAATCTTCACAAATAAACCCATTTTGATGCCCAAAAATGCAGCCCTTTTTCTAGTTCCGAATTTACTCAATCTTGGACTTCAATTCTTTGACAAATTTCCCCGATTGATGTCCAATTTAGATGTAGAAAAAGCCAACATAATTTCTGCAATTCCCTTTCGCCAAGTAGCTCGGTTTGTAAGTTGAAAATCCCTTTAATTCAGCCAATCCGAATTTCCGCTCATTTCCCGAAACGTCCAAATCAAATTTCCATAAAAATCCCGAAATCGGCGAAAATTCTTCAAAGGATGAGCAGATGTTCCTAAAATAAGCCGCGACATGAGAGAACTTCCAATTTTTGAAATTGGATTCAATTTCGCGGTTAATTTCGATCTGACACGATTTTAGCGTGATCTCATTTACCGAGTAATTTTTAGGATTTTTTTTGTGCAATTGACTAGTGGGCAATTATTTTTGAGACACAACGTACATCTTTGACACTTTGGCGAATCTCAATTATCATGAAAATCTCGAGATTTCAATTACAAACATAGGTCCCAAAATGATAGAAAATCGTCTAGTGTCGATTGATGAGAATTTTGCAATCAGTGGAATCACCCACACTTAATCACACACCTTTGTCAAATCTACCTATTTCCGATCTCTGATCGATTTTTAATGGTGCCGTAATGACCCTTGTAAATTAACACGGTCGAGCGGTTGATTTACGGTCTTATTTATTAGTTTATTGCGTTAAAATCCCTTAATGACTTTCCCATATAGTCTAATTATCTCATGAGTGATTAGCTCGAGAGAATAATACTATAGGCATGTTGATAAAAGGCTCGATTTATTCAATTGAAAACAAGATTGAAAATTCGGATGTCACATGCGACTTATCATCCCTTGAGATATCCAATACTCAATGGCAAATCTTGAGAACACACCAATCTCAAAATGATTATTAATATCATTTCAATGATCCGTCAACTAGAAGCTATTTAAAGATTCAATATAACTATAAACATATAGCATATATTCTTAACCCCTTAAGAATAGGTTTTGTCTTGTTGACTCTTGATTTTTAGCTCACGAGTTGAAAGAAGGTAAAAATCAAGATTTAGGTTTCGATCACAATAGAGCTCGTTTCTCAATAAAAAAATTCATTTCTCATTTATTTCTTTTGTGTTGTTGTTTCAAGAAATTTTCAATTTATTTTCGAGAAAAACCCAAAAAGTCATGGTTGACTTCGGGTTGACTTTTTGTCAACCCTTTGACAAAAAGTCAAACTCAAGTCAAATATTCATTTTTTTTTTTTTTTTCACCCCAAAAGATGCCATTTATCTTTAATTTGACTTTTGTCAAATCAATTTCTCAATAATTTAAAGATTTGACTAATAAATCAATATTTTAGGAAAAGTCAACAGAAGGTCAAACCTTTGATCAAAATATTGGAAAATTCAAAAATCCACAAAAAAAAAAAAAACTTCTTTTTTACAGTTAATTTCACTTGTATGTTGAAAATTTCACAAAATTCGATTAAGAACCTTATTTTTCAAATTTTTCAGCTTTGGGTTTTAAATCGTCCAAGAATAAAATTACTTTTGTTCTAGTCACAATTAGGTGTGGTTCTTTTTATGACATTTGGTCTATTGACTATTTTAAACCATTTGTTCATTCGATATTGCAATTATCATATCGAAAGATGAATTGCTATTTTTAAGCCTAATTAGGGGGTGAAAATCGATCTTCAATGACTTGCGAATGGATGATGGTTTTCTACTCATTTTCTTAATATACGTTTGAATATGGGGTCAATTTTGAGAAATTCACATTAGAATTCCTTGATTAGAGGAATTTTACTCCCTCGAATATAAGAAAATCAAGCAATTAAGCTTCAATTGAAGAAATTCAGGTTGATCCATTCAAGGCTATGGTTCAATTTCATAGATCTAGGTCTAATTTTAATATTAAGCCTAGATTCATTTTTGACTTAAGCTTAGACACGTCAATTCAAGGCTAATTTGAATAAAATAGGTGACCTTAGACATGGGTGGTTAGTTAGATACATCAATTGCAACATTAACTAGACTCAATTTTAATCAATTTGCAATTTTTAAATAAATTGCAAAATTGTTCATTTTGGTCCTTTAAGCTCAATCTAAAACATCCATAGTTTTGGTCTATTGTTTTTCATGACAATCACTCAATTAAGTCAATAGAGGACCCATAGAATGCATTTATGAAGGTTAATTGGCTTAATTGAATTGAAATTGGGCAATTTCCTCTCAAATTGGGTAAGTTTTCTTTTCAATGACCAAATTGCATAAATTTTGAACCCACAAGGGCCACAAGTGCGTGAACTAGCTAGAACCGGTTCGAACAGGTCAAGAACCGATCAAGAACGGGTCAAACTGGCATGGACCAATCTGACCGGCCACCAGCGAGGCAAGCTAGTTCGACCTCTTGTCGATCGGTTTTGGACCTCTGGCGACCGGTTTTGGGATCCATCATGCCAATTTCACTTTTATACCCTCAATTTCCTATGATTTTACAGATTGACCCTAAAATTTCATAAATTTGAGATCCATAATTAGGTCTTTTAACGTAATTATTCATTTTGGCTCAGGTTTTCGTGAATCAAGCCCATTAGATTGATTACTTGCACCCCTATATGATAATAGAGCTATCGAAATCAATTTTTGCCCGTTGGATTAAGATTTCGATCATTGAATCGAACCAATGGCCAAGATTGATTGATTTGAGAATGGTATAAATACCACTTGTCCTTTAAAATCAAGGAGGGACCCACATTTATGCATCTTGATTCTCACTACAGATCCTCTCTCTCTTCTATGCATTTTTGCTACCCAAAACCCCTCTCTCTCTCTCTCTCTCTCTCTCCCCCGGTCTGACCGGTTCTCTCTCCGATGAATCGATCGCTGCCAGTCTAGCCCCCTATAAGTAGCCCTCAACCCTCATCGGTGAACCTCTCCGTCCTTTGGTCCCTATCGGAGCAACATCAACCTTCATCCGCCATTGAGGCTCCCCGCCAAGCCTCCTTCTCGCAATTTGAAGATTGGCAATCAAACTGGTCTTGATTCTCGACCGGTTCGATCGCCAGATCCAATGATTCTTCATGGTTGCTCGGCTTCATCCGATCCATCCCCAGGGTCCTTTTCAACTAAGCTATGGTTGGGGACCACCAAGCTAGTCACTGAAATAGGATATATGGCATCTCTTTAGTAGGATTTATGCACACCTTTAGGCAGTCAAAACTTGACATATTCTCAGCCCTTACTGTAAGATTAAAACCTTATCACACAAACACTTTTGCAAGATTGTCTGGGTCTTTAGAGACCAAATTTCATGTTAATGCTATTTGCATGTCATTTTGCATGTGAAATTCATGTCATAAAAATGCTTGTTGCACTTAGAAATTTTCAAGCATGTCATTATGAATCTTGAATCATCTTGTATTGTCGTTAAATTATATGTCATCTTCGCATGTTGACTTAAGGTTAGATAATTACCCAAATTGCTAGTCACATCCAATTCTAAGTTGTATGTGAATTTTTCATATCATTTATATATTATATAAATGATTTTTGAGGTTTAATAATTCATGTCTATGTTCTTTTGTTTTAATTGTTGACACGCACACTTTTAAAAACCTCATTCTTAGAGCACCAAGTTCATCTTGATTGACTCAAACCCTTCGAGGAATTGTAGAGCACTCCTAGAGCTTTCAAATGTCGTCGATTTCATGCAAATTGATCGTCAATATGTCAATTTTCCATTTTTCCTAAGCTAGACTAGGATTTAGACTTTGGGTCAAATTCGGATCCCCGTTTTCACTCCGGTTTAGACAGACTTTTACCATTTTTTGTACCCTTTTTGTTGTACGGATTCTTGACTTGGTCCCTTAATAAGGTTTGGTTGTTGTCATGTTGGTTAGGTTGTGTGAAAATTTTGTGATTTTTAGACTTGGTTTAGCAGGTTAAATCTTAGTAGTAATAATTGAGTGTCCTATTGTTTTGACAATTTCCTACTACATTGTTGCTTGTTATTTGATTTTTATAAAATCATAATTAGCTCATTTAGGAAAGCTTTCACTACGAAATTTGTTTCATATCTTGTCATGCATGCTACAAAATTTTCCCATAGTTATATCATCAATGGGCACCACTCAATTTTGTTGATTTGCTATGATCAATCCGAAATTTCCTACTATGAATTTCAGTTGTGATTGCTTAGCTAGGCCTTTTAGATTAGTTTGTGTATGCATGAGGCATACCATCTTCATGAAAATTGTTTCAAATCCTTTTGTCTTTGTTGTCAAATGACTTCTAATGAAAAGATTTTTCAAATTGCATTTTGAAACCGCTATAGTACATGTGATGTCTCCAAAAGCAAACATTTTGAATTTTATTTTTCAATACTTGATTTGACTTAGGAAGAATCATGGCTTGGACCGTATTTAAAATTCCTGCAATGCTTGTAAGTGCATTTATACGAGCCTTGAGCTAGGCTTGGCAATTAAATGTGTTCCATAACTAAGATGTTGCTTTGTCTCAAAAACCTCATTTTCTGTCATCGATGATTTCAAATTCATCTTTGAAGCATCAGATGTACCATTTTCATGCATATAATCATGTCATTCATTAGAAATGCTTGTGTTTGCGATGGCGCATGCTTTATAATAAGTGACTTGCCAACGATTCACTCACTTGGTTGATTGTTTGGGAAACAAAGTCTCAAAGGCCTCCTTGTGTGTTTAATTCATGCTCGTGCATGTGATTATTAGATGCATGTTAGGTCTGATGCATGATACCGAGGGAAAACCATGGGGAATCACCTAGAATATATCTTTAGGGATTTACATGCATTATTGGCCATGCGAAAATGCAAGTGGTGAATAATGAATATAAGTCATAAAATGAATTGGGTAGGTGTCTAGAGGGACCCACACATGAATTCCAAAGGCTGACCCCAATGCCCAAATTTGGTTGATTTTGGATTCCGTTTCAATTGATTGATCATTCTTGATCTCGTGTTGTGCTTTCGATTGTTTTTTTTTTTTTTGGGGTAAAGGTAAGGTATATATATAAACTTTAACCCAACAAGGAACTATACAAAGAACAAGAGACCCGACACCAACAAAAGAACCTTGCATGCATGGTGACATTCGAAAATATCAATATGAGTGCAAGGGTGTCGTGGTAACCAAGACCAGTGAAACAAGAAACGAGGGAAACCCCTCGGCAAAAGAAGCGGAACCAGAACGAAGCATGGGTCAGTCTACAAAGAAATATGGGCTAAGGCTCCAACATTGTTGCAGTCTCCTATTAGTAGGAGTATTCATCACCTGGTGGAAAGTCATCGCTTTGTCCCTGATAGCCTTATCAAGACGTTTCTTCATAGCCAGCAAGGAGGGAGCCCGATTGTAGAAGAGGATGTTATTCCTTTCCTTCCAAATAATATTGCAAAGATCTCCCAAAGCGAACCAACACAAAGAGAAGTGAAAAGCATCACAAGCAAGAAATTTAACAGCCCACTGTAAATTATCCTTCCAAGATCTATTCCTCCAAGAAAAATTGCATTTAATAGCCCAATATATAGCGAGGGCCCCAATAACATGACACCCAAAGAAGAGGTGGTCTACAGAATCAGGACAAAAAGAACAAAAAGGACAATTGGCATCAGAGATTCTGCCATAAGCAAGAAGCAAAACCTGCGCTGGTAGCTTATTCCTAGTGATTAGCCAAAGAAGAAACTAGTATTGGGGGGGTAAGAGAGTTGTTCCATATAAAGGGGACCCAGAAAGTGTGACGGCCTCTTGAGCGTAAGATATCCTAGGTAGAAGCAGCGGAGAAAACGCCAGATGAGTGGCCTAGCCACACAAACCGATCTAAGGTAGTCGTGGGAACCGGAGGTGTGTCTTCCCATGAAAGAGATCTCATCTAGAATTCCCACTAGCATACGAGGGAAGGACCAAAAATCAGCAACCATAGCTTGCCTTGGCAATCCGGAGCGATAGTATCTCAATCAAAAACAAGAAGGTTTAAAGGGCCTCTCGGATGCCAATTATCAAACCAAAAGATGCTTTGGATTGTTTAGATGTGCATGATTGTCTCTTTCTTTTGTATGTACCTAGCTTATATTTAGGTTAGAAATAGATTAGGTGGTGGATCATCAAGACTCGAAGATGGTGGAAGCTCAATGTTCGTTCCGACCATGCCTTGGTACCCATTTTCCTAACATATGTCTAAGATTTGTCATTTGTATAAACATCCAACAAGTTGCTAGTTCTTTCCTTTTCCATTCATTTTTTTCCTTTTACTAGTTTTAAGTTTTAGGATTGCGTGGTGAATTTACTACTTTTCTTGTTTGTTTACTTATCATTTGGTACTTTGAATACAATTGAGTGTTTTTTTTTTTTTTTTAATCTTTCTTAGAAATAGGATAGCCTAGAAATGACCAAACATGCATGATCACTTAGTTTAGGTTAAATGACCTCAAAAAAGTAGAAAAAACATGTATGGACACCTTAGGTAAACACAACATATTGTTAGCTACCGAAAGGGTGTTAATAGAAATATTAGTGTAACCCAAGTTCCTGAACCAAAATATTTGGTTGCGTAGAAATCGATGGACAACTCCCAACCCTCAAATGGGTTTTCTAGTCGACCCCCAAAAATGAGGCTAGTGGCGACACCCGTCTTATTGTTAGGTTGTTTGAAACAACTAGATCATATAAATGAACCTATAAATGAACCTATTGTGAGGGATATGGGTCTTGATAAGACTTACCATGATTTGGCATACTTAATGTGGCAATACCCTAAAGGATAAAGTGATGTCATTCTTATGGGTGAAGTGTACTATCAAGAGGGCTATTGTGGTACCCTTAAATCCGATATCCACACCCAACCTCCTTTCTCAAGGTGTGTTGCCTGTGTGGGTATGGATACCGACACTCTGTGGTCACGTGGGGTACAAGTTTGGAAAAACTCACGACCGTGTACAAGAGAACTCACAAGAGGTTCAATCCAAAAGACAAGATGCTGATGTCTTTCAGAACGCAAACCATGAGAGAACTCTCATAGTCAAGTACCTCTAAGCTCAACCTTCCCCAAGGTCGGGTCGCGACAAAGTCTTGACTGATCTTATGGACTCATTCATATAGAAGGACGATGAATGAATATTTCTTTGCCATTAAATAAATAATACAACTTAAATCTCTAATATGTAACTATAACATGATTGCTTTAGGGTATATGGCTAACGTGGGGCTGTTAAAGTTATTGAGGTTCCATCTTTTACTTCTATTACTTGGAATTCTCAAACTTCTCTAAGGAAAAAGACACGATTGGGGTTAATGGCCTTGTCTACGCAACTTTTCTGGCTAAGTAATCATGGTGCGAACGTGAATCCCGTGATGCCAAGGATAACTGGCAAGTGTTTCAAATATTAGCCGGAGGAGAATTATGTAATTTTGAACACGCTTTCTCATTTGCTAACTGGACAAAAGAACAACCCGTGAAATTGAAGAGCAGGGACGACTTTACCCGGCAAAATCTTGGCACTGTGCACTGCACTCGATGATGTTTAATGTTTCGGGGCTTTATATATTAAGCTTCCACTCCATCAACAACTTGGCCGGCAAGATCCTGGCATAGTGTGTTGCACTCGATGCTTAGTCCTTGGGGTGAACAAAAAGGCTTACGATGATGATGTCCGATTTGAAAATCGGACATGTCTCGTGACAAAATCAACATCACAATTCCCTCACCAGCTTATTTAATTTAACCACATTGAACAAGGAATTGTCTTCACGCTGACCCAGGTGGGAGTACATAGCTGTCCATGTTCTCTGCAGTTTAAGCTCTTATTTAATGTTTCGCGTGATGTTTCGAGGCACCATTTGAAGTCTCTGTTGCCTCGTGGAGGGCAAAAACTTCCTTCCCCACGTTCTACCCTCACCATCTTCTTTAATTTAACCACATCGAACAAGGCATTCTTCCCACGCTGACCCACGTGGGAAAACGTAGCTGGCCATGTCCTTTGCGATTTAGGCTGTTAATTAGTGTTTTGAGGCACCATTTGAAATCTTATATGTCTCGCGGAGGACAAAAGCTTTCTTTCCCACGTTCTATGCTCACCATCTTCTTTACTTTAAGCACATTGAATGAGTCATTCTCCTCATGCTGATCCATTTGGGAATATGTAGCTGTCGATGTTCTCCACGATTCATGCTGTTAATTAATGTTTCAACGCATCGTTTGAAATCTTACCCGTCTCGTGAAGCACAAAGTCCTTTTTTTCACACGTTCTACCTTCATCCTCCTTAATTTAACCACATCAAACAAGCGTTGTCCCGACGATGACCCATGTGTGAGTATCTAGTCGTCCTTTTTCTTCGCAATTTCCAATGTTAGTTATTGTTTTGAGGTGCCATTTGAAATCTTACATGTGTCGTGGAGGACAAAAGCTTTCTTCCTCACGTTCTACCTCACCATCTTCTTAAATTTAACCACATTGAACAATACATTGTCGCCACGTTGACCCACATTGGAGTACGGAGTTGTCCATGTTCTCCACGCCATTTGGCTGTTAATTAATGTTTTAAGCCACCATTTGAAATCTGGTGTTGTACATAATTAGTACGTCCATGATATGGTGCAATGAGAACGCATCGTTTCGTCTTGATGTACTGCAATGGAAAGACACATTTTGAAAGGGTATGAAGGGAGATGTATAAAAGTCTTCTAAAGATAACTGTTGACACGTTTTTGCATAATGTGTGCTCAAAAAGCTCTTCTTTTCTTGTCCATTTTCCATCAAAGAAAAAGAAAGCATTCCATTTCTTCTTTACAAGAACAATTGGCATTTACGCTGTGGAAATCGAGTGCTTTCCTCGTGATTGCATTTAGACCAATGTGAAGTATTTTTATTCGTGATTCATCTGCTATTCAACGTCCATTTCGGTGTTAATTGTTGTTTGCATATCAGATAAACGTAAGCCGTCTTCCACCGACTTAAAATCCAACATTGATATCAGAGCTCGATTGTGATTTCTACCTTGTTTTTCATCGAATTTTCTCATTTATCATTTGATATCGAGTTCAAAAGTATGAAATCTACACTGTTTGGATGTTTATTGCTCGGAATTACTATCTAAATCGTCAAAAAGAATCGAAGTGAAGAATGGGTTCGGGTTGCATGTACCCGTACGGGTTTGGCCTTTTTTTGAAATATTTTTTTGGCCAAAATCAATTTTCAAATATACTGGGTGAAAGCTCTTGTCGAGAGGAGTCCAATAGTGGGTCAACCGCCACCAGAAGATGGTGGACACACCCACACACGCGGCCAGAAGCCACGGTGTGTGGGCACCACGTGCTCACCGCTTTAGGAATGCCAATATGTGAGCGTCATGCGCACATCGGCAAACCGACGCGTGCTGACATCACGGATGACATCATCTAATGGTCGATAACCATCGGATGACATCATTGATGACGTCACCGCCGGTGGCAATTGGCTGATCGATCGCTAGCCGGCAACCCAACCTGACGGTTGACCAGTCAACCGATTGGACTAGTCAGCTGGACCAGTGGTCAAACCGGTCTGACTGGTCATCGGTTGGATCGGTTGAATCAGTCGGACCGGCCAGGTGCCCTTAGGCTCACTAGCGCATGCACCACACGCGCCACAGACTCAAGCGGCACATGTGGGTGCATTAGAGCTCCAATTGGAGCATAGTTAGAGGTGTTTGGTTTGTATGGTTGAGCTCTACATCGTGGTGTAATTATTTTTTATTTTTGAGTTTTATAAATGTATAAAAATGTGTTGGAAACCCTAAGTACGCGTATTTTTGGAGGTTTAATGCATAGTTTATTCATTTTCAGTTTGTATTTTCTTATGTTTGAGGAAATATAGTAGCTAGCTTGTATGAAAATAATTTTATATTTGCTGTGTAGAACTTGGTTCGATGGTAGCATGTATATAGTTTAATATACTTGCAATTTTCTAGTTCCAAGAAAATTCAAACAATGGTAGGAAATCCTTATTTTTTTTTATTGTAGTTACAACATGATTATTTTTGTACGTTAGTTTGCATCATGCTATGTTTTTGTGTTAATGAAAAAATGTAGAAATTACATGAGGTCATGTAATTATTTTTCTTAGTTGGAGTTCGTAAGTTAGTAGAATTCGAAGGAGTTCTCACATAAAACTTAGAATTTGCGCAAATTAAACTAATTAATGATAATAGAACAATTATACATAGAAGTTGATTGGGAACATAGTGAACTTTTGTTTATATATTCTTTGTTGAATTATCATTAATTTAGTTTGTTTTTGCTGCAAATTAAATATGTATGTTATTTTGAAAAATGTGATAGTATTGATTTTGCGTCTATTATGTCAATGTGTTATAACAAATTAATTATGGTTTCGGCATTTAAGACCATTGTAGCTGACCTCAATAAGGGTGAGAAGCTGAACGACAACAATTATGATATTTGGCACCAAAAGGTTCAATACATCCTTGAGGAGCAAAAGGTTTTGGAAACCCCTAACCACACCATGGATGAACCTAAGCATAGAACTTTAGCTCAACACAGAAGAGATCTAAAAGCTTATCAAGCTTAGAAAAAGAAAAATGGCATTACTTGCACCACGTTGCTAAGCTATATGCAAGATAATCTCATGTGTGAGTTTGAAAGTTATAATAAAGCTCAAGCAATGTAGGTTGCCTTGAAAGATAAGTTTGGAGATACGTCTACCACTAAGTTGATGAGACTCACCATCAAGTAATACACATACAAAAAGCGCCCAAATGTAACAATGAGGCAGCATCTTAAAGAGATGTCAAACATGATTCGTGACCTGAAGTTGGCAGGTTACTCCCTTATTGATGAACAGCAAGTTCGGGTGTTATAATGTTTCTTCTTAATAATTTGGAGCATATGAAAATCAATATGATGCATAATGAAAATATTGTCACTTTTGATGATGTTGAGCATCATTTGGAATTAGAGGATGAGCGCCTAGAGACTATTAGATCCTCTACCCATGCTTATATTGCTGAATTGAGTTCGCACAAGGTTTCAAGCTTAAAGTGCAAAAAGAATTCTCAATTCAACAATAAATGAAAGAAGACTGATCAGGCACCTAAGAGGGCTAAGACCTTCTAACGCAAAAAGCGTGGTGGGAAGAAGGATAAGGCCAATATGAAGTGCTATAATTGTGGCAAGATGGGTCACTTTGCTAGTAAATGCACTAAGCCGAAAGAGATATCCTATTACTCCATTACTTTATGTAATGCTTTTATTTCTAGCACCGTGATGCATGTAGAATCTCATCCAATGTGAACTATAGACTCAGGAGCAACAAATCATGTAGCTAGAGACTGAAAAGCATTTGTGGAGTATCGTCGGATATAGCTTGGAAGAAGATGGATATATGTTGGGAATAATTCAAGAACTGAAGTGAATGTATCGGCACATGTAAATTAATTTTACGTGGTGGTCAAAACCTATTCCTACATGATATCCCGTATGCTCTAGATATTCGACAAAACTTAGTCTCCGTAGTTGCTTTTCTCAGCCTAGGTTATGTATTAAATTTCCATGGTGATTATGTTGACATTTTATATGGAACAATTTATTATAGTTTAGGTCATGTATCGAATGGTTTTATAGTGTTAGACATTGACTATGATCGTACAATATTAATGTTGATGGTTGTTTTGTTTTTTTAATTACATCTTTTAGTAATGTTGAGATTGATGCAAGTACTTGGCATACTAGATTAGGTCACATTAGGTTGCAAAAAATGCAAAGATTAGCTAGAGAATACATTTTAGGGTCACTCACTAATGTTAATCTACCAGTATGTGAACATTGTTTAGCATAAAAAGCAACTAGAAAACTATTCGGTAAAGGGACTAGAGCCGAAATTTCATTACAACTCATATATTTTGATATTTGTGGTCCTTTGAATGTGAGGGTGAGGCATGGAACCTCATATTTCATCACTTTTATAGATGACTTTACGCATTTCGGTTATGTCTTTCTGATCTCCCATAAGTCAGAAGCATTAGACTACTTTAGACGATATATAATGATGGTAGAGAATTAGTTGAACGAAACAATAAAGGCATTGAAAACCGATCGCGGACGTGAGTATCTATCGGAGCAATATAAGGCTATTTGTGATGAAAATGGAATTGTACGATAATTGACTATTCCTAGTACTCCACAACAAAATGGGGTAGCTGAGAGAAGGAATAGAACCATATTGGAAATGGTGAGGTCTATGATGGCGCAAGCAAATTTACCTATCTCCTATTGGGAGATGCATTATTGACTGATGTCTATGTATTTAACTGAATGTCCTCAAAATTAGTCACTTCCACCCCTTATGAATTATGGACTGGTAGGACACTAGACTTAAGTAGTCTACGTCCATAGGAATGTGCAGCTTATGTTCATGATTTTTCTCATAAATATGGCAAGTTAGGTCATAGAGGGAAGAAATGTATATTTATAAGATATTCTGAACACTCTAAAGGTTACGTGTTCATAGGTGAACAAGTTGATGGAAGTATAACTGAAATGGAGTTACGAGATGTCATGTTCTTGAAGAATGATATTCCTAGTAGAGGTGAGATTGATAAGGACTTCCAATTATATGAGATGGAAGGTTCTAATAACACACCTACTAATGTTGTTGAGGAAAATGAAGATTTACCTCAACACACAAGACATAGTGGGAGTGTCGCATCGCTTGACGAATTGAATTCAAGAGAAATTCAATTGCGTAAAAGTATTCCCCTTGCCGTTTTGAGATTGAAGGGAAGTATTTATGATTAATCGAATGACGATGCCGAGTTTAAGGCTGTTTAAGAGGCCCTCTCATCCTTTGATAAGGAAGAATGGGGAAAAGTTTTGGAAGATAAAATGGAATCAATAAGGGAAAATCATGTTTAGGACTTGGTTGATCTACCACCCAATTTTAAGGCCATTGGAAATAAATGGGTTTTTAAGATTAAGCGAAGGGCAGATGGATCAATTGAAAAGTATAAGGCCCGCCTTGTGGTGAAAGGTTATATATAACAAGGGGTATAGATTATGAGGAAATTTTTTCACCAGTTGTAAGGTTTGCCTTAATACGCTTTATTCTAGCCATCGTTGCTTATTTGGACCTTAAATTACATCAAATGGATGTAAATATGGATTTCTCAATGGGGAACTAGATGAGGAAATCTATATAAAACAACTAATAGGTTTCATAGCATAAAGTTTGCAAACTTCATCGCTCAATATATGGCCTTAAGCAATCATCTAGATAGTGGTATCTTCGTTTTCATTGAGCCATAACAACTTTTGATTTTATGATGGTCGAAAAAAATCACTGTGTATATGTCAAGCGGTCGGAAGATAAGTTCGTGATTTTATCATTTTACGTATACGATATTCTATTGGCTGGAAATGACAAGGTTTTGGTTATCACCATAGAAGAATGGTTGTCCTCCGATTTGAAATGAAGGACATGGGAGAAGTTGCTTATATGTTAAGAGTTAAAATCAAAAGAGATTGATCAAGGAAACTATTTGTTTTATTACAAGAGTCTTATATAATGAAGATTATAGAGCATTTCATTATGCAGTATTGTAATTACATTGATACCCATGTCATGCAAGGTGAAGGTCTAAGTATTGAGATGTGTCTTAAGACTCCGAAAGAAATTAAAGTGATGGAAACTATTGCTTACACTAGTGCGGTCGGAAGTTTGATGTATGCTATGATGTGTACTGGACCCGATATATGTTATGCAGTGAGATTAGTGAGTCGATATCAATCATATCCCGATCAAGCACACTGGACCCGAATGATTTATGCTTTTTGGGCTATTCAAATGTTGATTAGGGTAGAGACCTCGATGAGCGTAAATTGACTTCTGGATATGCGTTCTTGCTCAATGGAGGTGCAATTTGTTGGAATAACAAAAAACAAATATGCACAGCCTTATCTACAATGAAGACATAATTTATTGCATGTTCTGTTGCAGTGCAAGAAGCACTATGGCTAAAATGTTTCTTGGAAAATTTAGCCACTATCACTAAGGTTCCAAGATCGATGATAGTTTATTGCGATAGTCAAGCAGTCATTGCTTATATGAAAGATCTCAAGTATCATGGAAGGACGAAGCACATTGACATAAAAAATAAATTCATCAAAGATATTATAGCACAAAAAGAAGTGATCCTACAATACATTTCAACGAATAGAATGGTTGCTAATCCATTTACAAAAGCTATTCCTTGAGACAAATTCTTGAGCCATAGGATGTCACTAGGATTGTGTAGAATGTGATATATGTTATTGTAGAGAATCATTGATTTATGTATATGTGGACATATGTACTGTACTTATTTGTTTATTAGTGACTTAATGTTTTTTCAATAAGCACAAATCTATTATGAGACTAGCATAAGCACACATATATTATTGGAAAATATGTCAGCAGGCAATAATTGGCTCACTCACACAAGCAATCGCCTCAAGTGCTATAGTTAACACGTTGAGATAAGACATTATGTACAAATAAATGCTGAAGAGTAAGTCTGGTACATAAAGTATGTCACATTGATTGGAGTCAAGATGAGGTCTGTGATTTCTTTATAATAAGACCACACATGATAGTCAAGATGAGTACTTAATTGGGCGCTATAGAAAGCGAGCTGATATAGCACTCGAGCTAAACATGAGTATATGAGAGCACGTGACTATGTTTAGGCTAAGATCCATATAGTGTATATATTTAATAAATGACATATGCTCTTATAGAAAGAGAAATCCACTATGGCATGTAATTCATATTACATGTGCATTGTTCGACCAATAAGGAGAGATGAGTAAAATTATCCCTATTTACTCATTATGTGAGCTTTTGAGGTAATTTATATTTTATCTCATTTTGTGCCCTATGTTAATTCTAACTATGTTTTCAAAATGAAAGATCAATATTTCTATTTTAGCATGTTATCGGTGGTCATGAATAGATATGGCATTATGGGATGTGTCTAGGAAAGCAGTTGTTCTAAAATGGAGAGAGACATGAGTGCAAAGAAAGACTATTGTTGTTTTACATCTATCACATGTATTTACTGGTCAACCAATTATATCGCCTTATGTGATTGCGAAAATAATTGTAAATACATGGTGTTTTGAGAGTAATCAAATATAGCCTTTAAGGGATATGTATACTTGGATGATGTAACAAAATATGTCTGGGGCACTTTGAGACATCGATTGTTTATTCCTTTTTGGGGTTGTAGTCATTATGTCATCCTTAATAGGTGCATAATTTGAGCACCAAGTGCAGGTGTACTCATTGGTCGCACGGCTTACTTGGAGTATGAATTGTTTTGTAAAGTTGATAAATATTGAATGCCTTATAATCTTGATGGGGTGCAATGAGAACAAACTATTTCGTCTTGATATGCTATGATGGAAAGACACCATTTGAAAGGGTATGAAGGAAGATGTATAAAAGTCTTTTGAAGATAACCGTTGACACGTTTATGCATAACATACGCTCAGAAAGCTCTCCTTTTCTTGTCCACTTTCCATCAAAGAAAAAGAAAGCATTCAATTTCTTCTTTACGAGAACAATTGGCATTTACGTTGTGGAAATCGAGTGTTTTCCTCGTGATTGCATTCAGACCAACGTGAAGTATTTTTGTTTGTGATTCATCTGCTATTCAACATTCATTCTGGTGTTAATTGTTGTTTGCGCATCGAATAAAGGTAAGTCGTCTTCTGCCAACTTGAAATCCAACATCCGGCATGTCTTGTGGAGGAAAAGAGGTATCTTCCCCATTTTGTACCTTCACCATCTTCAAATCACGTTTAACAAGTTATTGTGTCCATGCTTACCCACGTGGGAGTACGTACGTAGCTATCAATATTCTCCACAATTCAGGTTGTTAATTAAGGGTTTGAGGCACCATTTGAATTCATGCGTGTATCGCAGAGGACAAAATTTATCTTGCTCAGGTACTACCCTTACCGTCTTCTTTAATTTGATCACATTGAGCAAGACATTGCCTCCTTACTGACCCGCGTGGGAGTATGTAGCCATCCATGATTAATGTTTCGAGGCTCCAATTTGTAATCTTCTATATAATCTCTGCAAGAGAGAAGACACACTTAGGACACATTGTTAAATGAATTTATATGATGCAATATATTTAAAGTTGCATAGTTTGCTAAGTTGTTGCTTAATGAGTGCATAACAAGGACACTTAACAAGCAAAATTCCCAAGTCAAAACACCCTTTTGTCTCGCTCTTCTGTAAGCACCGACATTGTCCTTGGCATTTCCTCACAGCAATGAAAAATTAGAGATGGCATTGTCATCGGATAAGTGTTTAGCCTCTATTTTATCATTTATTTACTTTTTTCCTAACCTCCTTTATCCACCCACATAAAATGGTTCTCATCTTGTCTCAAGGATGATAGTAATAAACACATTAGCAAGTAAAACTAATGACATTGTCTCAAGAATTTGCATAAATTCTGTTCCGAAAGGACCAGCGACATGAGCACATTATAAAGTGCTTTGGAAGGTGTCATTCGGTGTGCAGACCGGAGCCCAATGTGGCACCCCCGAAACGGCCCCCAATCCGTTAGGGTCGCCCAGTCCACTTACCTTTTCTTTTACCCTAATAACATGCCATTCTAATACCATAGAATCATAGTGGGTATATGAATCCCGGGGGTTTGTATCATTTAAATTAGTCCCGGCGTAGTTCATATAGCGAAAGAAAAATTGATATCTCCCTACCCCATGCTCAACAAGATAATGCAATGCACACCAACTAAACATCTTATATAGGTTAGAGCCGAACATTTTTATTTACATAACTTTGATGGACATCACGAGTCGGTACATCAAAAGGCCAAGGCTTTACTAAGCTCAGCTATAACCAAAAGTACTCGATCCAACAACAGTCATGTACATCGATCCATCATCCAGTGTCAGCAGTCCAAAAAGTTTCATCCTTCCTCCATCGCGCTCAGTCACACCTAACCTAGTCTGTCAGTCGGTAACGGCAGCATCCCCAGCATAACCCCGTCGTGGTGGACATGCATAGACAAGAACTCCTGAATGACAGGGCCGGCAGGTAATCCAACGTCGTACAAAATCAAAACCCGCACACGAACAAAAACTAACCCCCATATCTCGGGGTGATGATGCTCCATACCCTCAACCCCGACATCGGTCGATATGCCATAGAAAGTACCGAGGGTGACTGGTGATGGAGACATAACTCCTAGTTTGAAATGTTAGTCCCTAAATGGGTGAGTACAACCACTCAGTAGTAAAAGATCCATCGAGCTACACAATGCAAGAAGCGAGACAACCAAAATTTCATGTGAAATGCACATATCATCCATGCAATCATGCATATATCTCCATGAGATTCATTCAATGCCTTAATGACCACATTTTCAATGTCAAATAGTACCAACTCAAATTCATAGACAATTCATGCACCATGCCATATGCACATACATGCACATGATTCATTTCCCATTTTGATATTCAAAAGGATCTCATTTTTCCCAAGGACCAATCTTTGCATTCCTCCTAGCTCTCGCACCTAACCTAGCATCACGAGACCTCCGGCACACACCTCTGGGCATCCCACACCCCAACTGGCATCACGAGGCTTTCGGCACACACCTCCGGGCATCTCAAAACTCCTGAGGACATCCGGCACACACCTCTTGGCATCCCGACACTCCCGGGGCAATGTCGACTTAGCCGTCCGACGATATCATCAACATCACAATGTATACATATATGTCTCACTTTGAAAATATTGTTTTAATACAATACGATCATAAGTTTCAATGAGTTTACAAAGCCTCATCAATTTCATTTTAATGTCATATGATATGCTAAATGTCACTGCATATGCTGTCTAAAGAACAACCCAAGATATCACATCTCATAGGGCAATTCATTTGTTCTTGAAAATAAAACAATTTTCGGATAAAACAGAATGCACTCCTTTAATTAAAATTCTGGAAAAATTAGTAAACAATCTTATCAAATTATGATAATTTAACATGTTGCAAAAGAGATCTAGAGCAAAAAGGTTTTATGAAGAACACCAAGTCAAGAAAACTTTGTATGAATCGCAATGGTCAATGCATCACAGCCATAAAACTTCAAACATCACTGTTGTACAGTTTTAGTAACAAATTCGGTATAACCCCTAAATGAACTTAGAAAATTCTGAAATTTTGATATGTTATAGATAAAACCTAGAGGTAAAAGTTTTATGAAGAATTCAAAGTCAGATTCATTATAGATCATGAGCTATAATCACTATAACTCTCTCTAACCCTCGGTAACAATTTCCAGATTTAACACTTGTCTGTTTCTTCTAAAATTTTAGTATGTTACTCCCCAAGATATCATCTACAACTTTCATCAAGGACATGAAGTCAGATTTCAACTGGATAATTGCATAAAATTCACAGAGTCACCAAAGGTCAAGCTGTTTTTCCATGAAAAAATTTACTAGTCCTAAGGAACTACTTCTATTCCATCGAATTCCAGCATCCAGCATCACAACTCAAGCATCTCTAAAATCTATTACACTTCACACACAACCATAGCAAGCAAAGTGTAGATCAATGGACTCTCACTTGCCTTAAGTTCACGCAACCACAGCAAGCAAACAACGGCTTGAGGACTTTGGGTGCGGCTCGATCGACGGTGGCAGCTGGCGCATGCACGGGGGGACTGGTCTCCTTCTTCCCCTCGCCGAAGCACCCTCACGGACTCTCTCTTTTCTCTCAGGCTTTCTCTCTTTCTCTCGATCACTCTCTCTCTCTCTCTCTCTCTCTCTCTCGGCTTTCTCTCTTTCTCTCTCGAATTCTCTCTCTTGCGAACACTCCCTCGCTCACTCCGCCCCTTCTCTTTTCTTTTTTCTTTCATGATTAGCTAGTAATCATTAGCTTTGCATGGAGGTTTCCGGTGAAGCAATAGGGGCAGTGACACTTATAGAATCCCTCTCACCACTTGTCAAACTTCATGCATGGAGGTGGCCTTATTTGGGCTGGGCCTTGGTCGATCGAATAAGGGGAAATGGTGGGCTGTTTTGGGTTGTTTTGGGCCTTAAGTGTCCAGCTCGCAGTTGCTCTTATTTTCCACTTTAATCCCCACTTATAATTACATAATCACAAATATTCACATTACCTTAAAATATTACAATGTTAGTCAAGGGAAATACGATTCATGGGGTACACGGCCAAGTATAGAAAATTTCTTATCAATTTATCCTTTAGTACAATCCTTGATCACACATGGACATAGGATACATTTTCAACAAAACTGTTGTCCATTAAATGCTCGACCTTATTTAATTGTAATCCATTGGTCTAATGGCTATAATATAGTCCGATGGTGCTTCCATCACCTATTCATGGGTCGTAGTGCATCTAGAGATTGCTATGAAATTTTTAGGATGCCACAGGTTAAAGGCCAGAGCAACACCAGACCACCTTACTTCGATGGAAAGGAATACAGCATATGAAAAAATAAGATGAAGGCATTCCTAAGATCGAAAGATCCTCTAGAATGGGATGTGGTAGAAAAAAGGAATGATTTCTAAAGCTACATTAGTCTTAGAAAAGAGGAAAAGAAGTTGCAAACTCTAGTGAGAAGACTCAAGAAGAAATAACCAATAGACAAGCTCTTGATGCTAAAGCAATTTACTCTTTCTATTATGCGTTATCTCTTCTGAGTATAACATAATATCTTGTGAAACATCCAAAGAAGTTTGGGATAGGCTGCACATTACCTATGAAGGAACTGATTGAGTGAAAAAAAACAAGGATTAATATTCTACTCAGACAATATGAAGCATTTAAGATGAAGCCAAGAGAATCTATCATTGATATGTTTAATCGTTTTACTAAAATTGTAAACGGTCTAAAATACTAAGGACAGCCAATCTTGAGATCAATGAAGGTCAACAAATTGTTGCATGGACTCTCCAAAGATTGGAATCATGTAAAGACTTTAATAAAGGAAACACAAAAGATCATGCCACTTTCGGTAGACGAACTGATTGGCACACTTCGGTCTTATGAAGTGGAGCAAATCAACGATGAAGAAGATCCCAAAGGTAAGAAGTCAATTGCTTTGAGATCTAACGATGATTCGATGTTACAAATTCTGAAGATGACATGAACGATGAAGAATTAGCTCTTATGACAAAGAGGTTTAGGAAACTGAACAAAAAGGGAAGAAGATTCAATTGGAAGAAACGAAGTACTCAAAAGTTTCACAACAAATTAACGAGGATGATGAAGCCAATAAAGATATGATCTATTTTGAATGTAAGAAGAACTCGTATAGTTCGGTATTAACAATGTATGGGAATTAACTCCTAAACCAAAAGGTAAATTCATTATTGGAGCTAAATGGGTTTTCGGGAACAAGATGGATGAAAAAGGAGAAGTGGTCAGGAACAAAGCAAGACTCATGGCCAAAGGATATACGCAAGAAGAAAAGATAGACTATGATGAAACCTACGTACCAACAGCCAAGTTAGAAGCAATTAGATTATTACTTGCTTTTGCCTGTTATAAAAATTTAAGGTTATTCCAAATGGATGTCAAGAGTGCATTCTTAAATGGATTTATCCAAGAGGAAGTCTATGTGGAACAACCTCCCGAATTTGAAGATCCAAAGAGACCCGGACTCGTATTAAGACTAAAAAGGCTTTGTATGGGTTAAAGCAAGCACCTCGAGCATGGTATGACAGGTTAAGTAAATTTCTAATTCAAAATGATTTTATCAAAGCAAAAGTGGATACTACCTTGTTTATTAAAAGAGAAGGTAAAAACTTTATACTAGTTCAAATCTATGTTGATGATATTATACTTGGATCACCAACTGTCTTTTACATATTCAATCTACTATTCTCATAAAAGTCGAAATAAGTTGTAAAGTCTTGCAAAAACTTCTTTAACACCTATTCACCCCCTCTAGGTGTTCTCACTAGTCCTATCATATACGCAATCACATCAACCAATCATTTCAACATACAATTTATCCAAACAGATATAATCATCGATCAATCAACTCAATCGATTCCAAGTCAAGAGGACAATCCCACGGTCATTTCAACTACTTGGACCAACTAGTAATTATGGCGCAACAAGCACGGCCTACTAAATCTTTAGTAGTGAAATTACAGCCCAATGAGCACAGCATGTTCCAAGATAGGCGGTAGATTACGACTCAATGAGCACAACCTTGGTTAGATGGTAAATTATGGCCCAACAGGCGCAACCTCTATGAGATGGTTAATTACGACTCAACGAGCACAACCTTGGTTAGGTGGCAAATTACGGCCCAACAGGCATAACCTATTCCAAGTTCGGTGGTAAATTACGGCCTAATGGGCATGGCCATATTTCAACGGTTTTCTTGATTTAACCCACAATATCATACCCAACAACATTCAATAGCCATCTTATTACGACCATAGACCATCACATGATTAATTACCTACGCCCAAGGATGTGGTGTTCCACTCTTAAATCCCTTAATTGACAAAACATCTTGGCTTAATTCCCTCGTATTAAGAGCACCCAATAAAAATAATTGTGTGTGAGTAGACAATCGGCCTCGGAAAAATATAATACTTTTACTTTGGAACATCCCACCATTTTTAGCAATTCCAACATAGATTTTTGGTGCTATAGACCGACGCTCGGTAATTTTCCAATTAATTACAAAAATTATCAATTTTTTGGATAATTACCCACAATCACAAACCACACTCAATTTGCATAAAACAACAGTCAATTAAATAAACATACTACACCACTGCAATCAGCACACAATTTCAGTCATCAGCTATCACAGTCTAATTTTTGGAAAACAAATAATTACAGAAAATAATTAATAAATGCCAATAAATAGTGAAAATGCATACTTAGGCTGGAAAAACCTAATTAAAAGCCGAGACGGTTCCAGAAAATTTCCGAACCACTCTAAATAAATACTAGAGCTTCTCTAGGGTCTAACTACACTATTCTAACCACCTAACATGCAATAACAATAAATTAAATTGCTAATCTAATCTAACTATCCACCTAATCCATACTTAGTCTAAACTAAACAACCCTTAAGCGTCATCAACCAACTAAATAGGGATTAATGACTTAAACTCACTTAATTTGTGATCTGCTCAAATCAAAACAATGGGGACGTTGTGCACTCAACAAACTCCAAAGCGGGACTGCCAACCGGGGTTAAGAATAGCTCAAAAGCGGGCTGAACAACAACTGTGAGACCCACAAGCTTTGGTTCTGTTTGGTGGCTGAACGGCTAGCCGGTGGCTCCAGTTTACTTGGAAGTGGTGAGGGAAGGTTGCATCAGTCTAGGCGGGCATGGGTGGTGACCTACGGTGGCAGAGGGAGCTCTAGCGATGGCGTACGGGCTTTGATGGTGGCCTGGTGGATAGCGAGCCACTACTGGATGGCGAAGGATGCTAGAATGATGCCAAAGACAAGCAGCAAGGCTCACGGGGGTGTGCGATGGCGAACGGTGGTGGATGGCTCCTATAGGTGGCGAGCAACATGTGGCATCCCAAAATTCATGATGACCTCTAGTACATTAAAGTCTATGAATAGGTGATGGAAGTACCATCAAGTTATTTTATGGCTATTTAATCCATAATTTGCAATAAGATTTATGGCCAAGCTTTTAATGGATAATTATGTGATAGGAAAGAAAAATCCTACCATTGGCCATGTGTTTTATAAATTGGAATTTATGAATGTATGATTTCAAGTTTTATGGCCTTATTATTTTTGCAAGTTAGGTATTTATTTAAGTGGAAAATGTTAATAGATTATTAAAAGGTTAGTGGGCCGAAATTCTTAGGCCAAGCTGGCCCAAAAACCCAGCCCAAGACCCCCACCACTTCGGCCCAAAGCCAGGCCCATGAAGCCCATTGGGCTGTCGATGCATGGAGGGGGGAGGAGGAGCTGCATGGCCTCCTCCAAGTGTCTTCAACAAGGGAGACACTTGTCTCCTTCTTGGGGACAAGTGTCCCCCATGCAAAATGAGAATGCATGCAAGTATATATAGACAACCAAAAAGAAAGAAAGAGAAGGGAAGTGACCGGTTTTGAGGGGGTGAGAGAGAGAGAGCTATTGAGAGAGTGAGAGGCAAACTGAGAGAGGAAGAGGGAGGCTGTGCGAAGAAGAAGAAGGAAGAGAGTTCGTCTGCTGTTCGTTGTTGCTTTGCCTCTGTTTACTGCTGTTTTGTGCTTGAATGAAAGGCGAGTTGGGATCTATATTCTGCTCTTGCATGTTGTGTTTTGCTTGTGTGTTTGAATGGTGGTAAATCTCGGATGTTTAGGGTGTGAGAAACCGAAGCTTGAGTGTGTTGTTCTTGAAAATATATTCTGTTTTCGAGTGTCCCGCCTGACCCAGAATGTTGTAGAGGCTTGCATGTGGGTTTTGAGTCAGATTTTGGCTTTGACTTCTTCCTGAAAGTTGTAGACAACATTCCAAAGTATAACTTACTAAAATTTGAGACAAAATGGTTGATTTTTGAGGGGTGAAACCCTTCCTCTACGAAAACACTAGATCTGGAACAGTTTTGTTGACCTCTTGGTGGTTTTGTGTGTTACATGTCATTTTTTACTGAGAATCCCACTTCGACTTCTTCATGAAAGTTGTAGAGAAGGTCCCAAATACTAACATACTCAATTTTGAAGCAAAACGAACAATTTTAGCCTAGTGAAACGATTTTTCCTTTGAAGATGGTAGATCTGGAAGTATCGTACTAGACCCCATCGACTTCGTGGACTATAAAGTGAATATCCGTTGAGAATCTCACTTGATCCCTTAATGAAAGTTGTAGTGGACCTCTTAAGGCAAAACATATCAAAAATTCAGAGTAAAAGAAGAAAGATAAGTAGGCGAAACCTTGATTTTTCGGAGACAGTTAAACTGGACTGTTCGGTACTAGGAACAGTACCTTCGTCCGTCTATATTTAATTATCTAGAGCGAATATGGCCTATATGTCTGCATGAAAAATATACCTTAGGGTCTTGAATATAACCTGGAAAATTTTCATAATTTTTGGAGGTCATTCGGGTATTTTAATTGAAATATTTTCAGAACTGCACAATCTGATTGTATCCGAATTTCGCAAGCTGTAATGTGTGAGCTATATCTTTTTGTGTGAAGTTCTTTTGGGCATGTGTTCTTCATGGAGTTGCTACCTCTATTTCTTGCCTATCACATTTTCTGATTTTATAATTTTTGAAGATCATATGGATATTTAACTTATGTGTTCTCCGAAATTGTGCAAGCTGGAATTTGGTAAATTTCAAAAAGTCATGATGTATGGATTATTCTAAGTTGTATGGACCCCATGGATTGTATTGTCATAAGTGATTGGATCTTGCTGCATATATGGTGATGATTGGAACTACATATAAGAATCAAATGCTGAAAATGATCTTGTTTGCCATCATATCATGTGCCATGTTGAAATTGAGCCATAATTGTGAATGTGAACTATGATAAATGAGAAGGCCGTCGGAGGAGTGAGCCAACGATGTCCCGGGAGTGTCGGGATGCCCGGAATGTGGGGGTGCCGGATGCCCGGTGGCATGGTGGCATAATTTTGGAGGGTCCTCGGGAGTTTCTGTGGCACCCGAGAATTTCGCAAACCGTGATGTGCGACGACAGTGACTAATCAATAAAAGTATCGCCGAATGGTATCATTAGTATATTGCATGAGCGTTGTTTGATTCCATCGACAGATCAAGATCTCATGTTTATTAAGGGTCCGATCATTGAATAGACTATCGATATATATTTCTTTTTATGACTCGACACAATTATACCACTTGAGTGCACATGAGATAAGAAAAGAAATTGAAACACCAAGACCATGGGACCGAGAATGCTTCACATTTGTGCAAGTTTAAGGATAAGTTTTTATTTATTTATTTGGGCTTTGTTATTGAGGGACTGCACGTCCACTAACTTACTAGCCCAATACAATCCGAAGACCCCTTAATAGTCGACAATTAAGTCAACTAATTGGAAGAGATGTTGACTAAAGCATGGCTGGATGATGCCACGTTGCTGGCATATGGATAGCCAGCGAAATGCATGGGGAGGCCTGCTGAAGACACGTCCATTCCAGCTGTCTGTTCCCCTTGCAACCACCGAAACATGATTCTCTTTTGTTAACTGGTTTTAGCAAAACCAGCGATCTTGTGTTTGTGAAAGTGGTAATCGCGAGAGTGAGTGAAACCAGGAGTAATCGAGAGATAGTGAGCGAGAAATGTTGCGAGTGAGTGAGTCGGCAAGGGAAGGAAAGAAATTAGTCCCTACCACGCGTGCACGTTGCCGCCGCCGTTGAGCCACGCACTCGTCACCGTCTCACCACACGCCGTGGAATTGTAGGAAATCGAGGCAAGTGAAAGTCCATGAATCTATATAATGTGATGCTGTTATTGTCCAGTATGATGCAATATACTTGGAAACAATTGAATCCTGAAAGTAGAATGTTAAATTGTGGGTAATTGAAGTAGAGCGGGATCATGAGATTGAGGAATTACTTTGGTTTTGTGTACATTTTCATCCTGTTGATGTATTGATGAAAGGCTAACTATTAGTAGACTTGTGGAAGTAAGATAGTCACAGTTGGAATGGGATTTCATGGGATTCGTTTAATCCAGTGCAATTTCATGTGTAACCCTGTAACTTTGTGAAATTTTATGAAGAGTTCTAAAATGAATTTGATCCCGATTTCTTCACGGAAGTTGTGAGGAATTGCATGAGCTAGAGTATATATTTTTATCAGAACTTCTCGGAATCAATATGATGGCTTAAACCTCTTTTAATATGCAATGCTTGCTGTTGAACTTTATTCTGTGATAAAAGAATCCTGAACTGAGTTGTGTGAACTACTACTCATTATACATAACGAATCTGGCCTAGTGTCCTGAATGAAACTTTTTCCTCTAGATCTCAATTATAACGTGTTAAAATTTCAGAATTTTTCATGGTCATTTGCTGGTTATTTCGAAATCTCTATTGAAGGCGTGCGTTCTGGCCTTTACATTGTTTTACTATGAAACTGTTCATTTTGTTCTAAGAATCATTGTATCTTGAGTTGTTATTTGTTATTCACTTGATAGATGCATTGATATTCAGCATATCACATGACATTGGAAAATTTGATAAAGTCTTATAGATCCATGGAATCCATGACGTCATTGCATTAAAATGTCTTTTGTAATGAGATGTATATTATGATGTGAATGTTACCGTCGGAAGTGTGAGCCGACGATGCCCCGGGAGTGTCGGGATGCCCAAGGGTCGAGTGAGTCGACGCCGTTGGATGCCCGGAGGTTTGTGCCGGAGGGTCCTCGGGAGTTTCAGGATGCCCGATTGTAGGGAATGTACGTAAATCCGAAGGGAAGGGGCAACCATTTTTATGGCGAGCCCTGGATATACCTCGTGATGCCAGGTGGGGTGCGAGATGCCCAGGGGTGTGACGGAACACGCTATGGATGCCCGGAGGTTTGTGCCGGAGGGTCTCGCGATGCTAGGTTGGGTGCGAAAGCCCGGAGGGATGCAAACACTGGTCCCCGGGAAATGAAATCTTTCTTTGAATGCTAAAATCCGGTACATTAAAGGAGTGCATGTGTGTGCATTTGGCATGATATGAGAATTTGCTTATGAAATTGAGTGGGCTTCATCCAGTATTGAAAATGCGTTCGTTATGGCATTGAATTGTTTTTCTGAATGTGGTGCAAGTGAATAAACCCTTGATGGCATGTATATATATAAAAATGACATATGTGTTTTGCATGCATCTGGATGGTTAGAGTTTCTATATAATATAGTGTAATGGATCTTTTACTGCTGAGTGGTTGTACTCACCCCTTTTGGGGACTAACATTTCAGACTAAAAGAAAAATGCCGCTGCTGCTGCGACTCCTGGTATGTTTTATGGACTACTGATTGACCTACAATGGGAGTGGTCAGAGCACCGTTATCCTAAGGTGCACGGGTAGGTATTCGAGCGCGTAAGGATTTTGCTGACTTTTGAGGTAGGCCTCTATGTCGGGCCTATTCACTAGGAGTACATATCAGTTCTCGTCCGTATGGATGGCTGCCTTCTGAGGGTGCTACCACCACCATCAGTTAATGGACCTGACTGGATATGACCTAGAGTCGAGGGTAGCAGGAGATGCATTTTTGGGATGTCGACACATGGGTGATGGACGGATGCAGATGATATCCAAGGATAGAAGTTGGTTTTCTTTTGGGTAATCGCCACGCACAAAAAGACCTCGGCGTTTTGTTTTACCAACTATCATAGTCCATCCCTTATATAAATAAAAGTGTTCGGCTTAAATTATGAAATTTTTAGTATGGTGTGCATCACTTTATATTTTGATGAACGGTAGTTGAATTATGCTTCCGCCATATTATTTGCGCAGGGACCGGTAAAGAAAACAAATGAAAACCCCCAGGTATTATAAGTTATGTTAAAATTTCTTTGGTCTCAGAGTAGTATGCTACAAGAGAATGTAACTGTGGCGACCCTAACGGATCGGGGGCCATTTCGAGGGTGCCACAGTTTCGAGATGCCCGGTAGTATACGGTACGTAATTCCAAAAGGGGGGAAATCCTGGTGGTATGTCGGTACGTAATTCCGGAAGCCGTAGAGGTTTGTGCCTAGGGGGATGCCTCGTGATGCTAGTTGGGATACAAGATGTTCGGAGGTGTGTGCCGGATGCTCGGAGGTTCCTTGCGATGCTTGGTTGGGTGCGAGCGATAAATTGTGAGATGCAAACATTGGTTCCTGGAAAAAAAAAACTGATGAGATCCTTGTGAAAGATGAGAATTGAAAATGAATCATGTGCATGGGTGTATGCATATGGCATGATGCATGATTTGCTTATGAAAATAAATTGATGCTATTTGATAATGAAAATGCGATCATGAAAGCATGAATGGATCTCATGGTGATGTATGCTTGATAGCATGGATGATATGAATCATGGTGGTATATGCATGATGGCATGGTGAGATATGCATGACTGCATGGTGATATATGCATGAATGCATGATGTTAAGTGCATGGATGTATGTGCACCTATGGCATGATGGTACATGTGATATGATGATGATGAGTGCATGGATGTATATGCACCTATGGCATGATGGTATATGTGACATGATGATGGTAAGTGCATGGATGTATGTGCACCTATGGCATTATGGTATATGTGACATTTGATGGTAAGTGCATGGATGTATGTGTACCTATGGCATGATGGTACATGTATGACATGATGGTGATGATTATATGAGGATGTATGTGCATGCAGTATGATGACATATTCATGGCTTCAAGGTGAGTTATGCATGGATGTATGAATGACATGTGTTATGCTATGATTGTTATGATTGTATTGTGTGATGCATTGAGTGGTTTATTGGGTTCTTTACCTACTGAGTGGTTGTAATCACCCTTTTTGAGGAATAACATTTCAAACTAGATAAGATACCTCTACTGCCACTGCCACCGGTAGATGGATCGAGTGGTTGGATATGACTGCGAGGAGGAGGATAGCAAAAGAAGGAACCTTTGGACACCGACACTTATCGATTGACTTTAAGTATATGGCTATTGGAGGAGATGTTGGTCATCTTTTGAAGTATAGCCGAGTATAGAAGACCTTGGCATTTTGATGTACTGATGAATAATGTCTATCTGGTTTAAGTAAATAAAAGTGTACAAATTTAACTTATATAAAGTGTTTAGTTGGTGTGCACTGTTTTCTGAATATAGGGAAGGGAGTTGTTGGATATGCTTCCGTTATATGAATTGCGCAAGGGACCGATCTAAAAGATGTAAATCCCGGGTTGTATGGACCCGCCAGTAATGAAATGGTATCAAAGTGACGTGTTATTATGGAAAGTGAAAGGTAAGCGAACTATGGCGACCCGAATGGATCGGGGCCGTCGAGCGGTGCCACACGGCATCGATGGGGGAGGGGGGTGGCCTGACTGGTTTTCTAGGTTTGTTGGGAGCTCAAAAATCACAAGTAGGAAGGAGGAGGAGGTGTTGATAGTGGAGAAAAGGGGGGACCAGCTACTGCAAGGGGACCACCTTGGTCCCTCTTATCCTCTTGTCTCCTTTGACTTGGCCCCACACAACCCAGCTGGATTCCTCTGCAATTTCCAGCCACCAAAACCCTTCTAAAAGCCCTTGAAGTGGTCCACAAGTTGTGTCCATGGAGCATACGAATTTCACATTATTTTCCACTCAATTTGGCCCTAAAAACTCAATTATTGAGTCATCAATTAAATCGGTATAGTTCCTCACCAATTGATCCTACTTGTATCCCAATTTTGCAATCGGAAATGGTACTCTGATTTTTCTAGACAAAAATGACCTTACCTTGACTGTTTTCCCAAAAAGTCTTGGTTTGCAGAAAAATCTTTAGAAACTAAGTCGACGTTCCTAAAATGATTTGTGACATGACAGAACTTTCAATTTTTGAAATCGGATTCAAATTCGCAATTAATTTCAATTTGGCTCGATTTTGGCTTGACCTAGGTGACCCCGTAGCTTTTAGGAATTTTTAGTGCAAATGACACATGGTCGATTTTCTTCGAGTCACAATAAATCCCTTCGACACATTCGCGACTCTTTGTGGTTATGAAAATATCTAGGTTTCAAATACGGACATAAAGCACCAAAATGACAGAAAAATCAGACTAGTGCCGATCGACGAGAATTTTGCAATTTAGTGGAATCACCCATATTTGACCACATATTTTAGTCAAACTGACCTATCTCTGATTTCTAATCAATCTTACTATTCCGTAATGATTTTAGTTGATGAACACGGTTGAGTAGTCGCCTTGGTTGAATTTTCAACTTTATTGCATTAAAATTCCTTAATGGCTTCCCTAGATCGTCTAGTTATCTCACGAGTGGCCATTTCAGAGAAAAACACTATAGTCGCATCGATGAAAAGCCCAATTATAAGTTGAACTTTGACAAGTGTAGCAATAGGTGTGGTAGCAAGTGCGACCTTAGTGGCAGCGATAATGGCGGTTGTAGTAGCGGTTACGGTGACGACGCTTAATTACGGACCTACTTTCATGGCCTCTAGCGCCTGCATGATCTCTTCGATTCTAGGATCACCAGCGGCTGCTACCCCAACACCAACTAAAGGTGGTGCTACTCCACTTGCATTGGCCTCAGCCTATGCTCTACCTCGGCCTCCTCGGGTACCGATCCTCGTCGGCGTCCTACCGCGAGTTGCAGGCCTAACGGTACTCTTTCTAGTAGTCCTTTCCTCCTGATTGCTCATCTTGTAGGCTTTCTACAAAAACCTGCCGTCCAATTCCACACCGAATTAGAAGCCAAGTGATAGCAATAAACAATTCTACCAATCAGCTATTACAGACATGCACCCATCATGAAATAAAGGCCTTTCCTACTAACTATCCCATGACTCATTGCACCTTATCACTCCAATCACTAACATGGGCTCTGATACCAGTAAACAGGGATGTCATGCCCTGGTCCACTGAGCACGTGCCCATCCCTCATTGGTTGACCAATAGCGACGTCCCATGGCACTTTGCCGACCCATTCATTTTAATACACATGTGGAAGCAAATGAATAAATCCCCAAACAACAAGAGATGGGATACGAAGTAGGGCCACAATTTTTCAAACCAGAACAAACCTTTTATAACCAAACAGGTTTATTTACAAGACTAAGCTGCTATAAAAATATTAGCTTAACAAAAAGGGAACTGTCCTATGACCCTTTAGTTAGACACATTTGCCGATTCTTCGATCACCATCCTCCTAGACTCCATGGCTTTTGGTCCTTTACGACCGCCATCAAGGGACTTGAAAATGTTATCCCACAATGGGGCGTGAGATGACGTCTCAGCGAGTTCCACCCCTTAAGCCTTAATTAGGAAGAAAATACATTCTAAAGGCTGCTTAAGCACAAACACAAGTCAGCGGTCTTACCTTTGCCTTAGTTCCTTCTTGCAGGTCAGTATATTTCATATATATATGTAATCACATCAACCAATCATTTCAACATTCAATTCATCCAAATAGATCGAATCATCGATCAATCGACTCGATCAATTCCAAGTCAACATGACCATCCCACGGTCGTTTCAACTACTTGGACCAACTAGTAATTACGACGCAACGGACTCGACCTACTAAATCTTCAGTGGTGAGATTACGGCCCAATGGGCACAGCCTGTTCGAAGATAGGTGATAGATTACAGCTCCACGAGCATAACCTTAGTTAGGTGGTAAATTACGGTATAACGGGCACAACCTCTATGAGATGGTTCATTACGACTTAGTGAGCACAGCCATACTTCGGCAGTTAATTACGGTCCAAAGGACATAACCTTTATGAGGTGGTTAATTATGGCTCAACAAGCACAACCTATTCCAAGTTCGGTGGTAAATTACAGCCTAATGGGCACGGCCATACTTCGGCGGTTTTCTTGATTTAACCCACAACATCATGCCCGACAACTTTCAATAGCCATCTTATTACAATCATAGACCACCACATGATTAATTACCTGTAGCCAAGGACATGGCATTCCATTCTTAAATCCCTCAATTAAGAAAACATCTTGGCTTAATTCCCTCATATTAAGGGCACTGGTAAAAATAATCATGTGTGGGTACATGGCCGGCCTTCGCCAAAAATATAATGTTTTTTCTTTTAAACATCCCACCATTTTCAGCAATTCCAAAATAGATTTTTGGCATTGTAGATTGACGCCTGGTAATTTTCCAATTAATTACCAAAATTATCAAATTTTGGGATAATTACCTACAATCATAAATCACTCTCAATTTGCACAAATTAACAGTCAATTAAATAAACAAACTACACCATTGCAATCAGCACACAATTTCGGTCACGGCTATCCTGGTTTAATTTTCGAAAAATAATTAATTAATTAAATAATTATAGAAAATAATTAATAAATGCTAATAAATAGCAAAAAATGCATACTAAGGCCGGAAAAGACTAATTAAAAGCCGAGACAGTCTCGGAAAATTTTGGAACTACTCTAGATAAATACTAGAGCTTGTCTAGGCTCTAACTACACTATTCTAATCACGTAAAATGCAATAACGATCAATTAAGTTGCTAATCTAATCTAACTATCCACCTAATCCATACTTAGTCTAAACTAAACAATCCTTAAGCGTCATTAACCTACTAAGCATCGATTAGTGAGTTAAACTTACTTGATTTGTGATCCGTTCATATCAAAATGACGGGGATGCGGTGGGGCTCAACAAACTCCAAAACGGGACCGCCAACCATGGTCAAGAATAGCCCAAAAGAGAGCTAAATAGCGGTTGCGAGACCCACAAGCTCCGGTTCTTTTTGGTGGTGAACGATTGGCCGATGGTTTCAGTTTGCTCGAAAGTGGTGAGGGAAGGCCGCAGTAGTCTAAGCGGGCAAGGGCGGTGGCCTATGGTGGCAGAGAGAGCTTCAGCGATGGTGTACGGGCTTCGATAGTGGCTTGGTGGATGGCAAGCCACTGTTGGATGGTGAGGGATGTTGGAACAATGCTAGGGATGGGCAGCGAGGCCCGTGGGGGTGCGTGACGGCGAACAACGGTGGACGGCTCTTGCGGGTGGAGAGCAGTGTCGACGGGGAAGGGGTTGGCCTAACTAGTTTTCTGAGTTTGTTGGGAGCTCAAAAATCACAAGTAGGAAGGAGGAGGAGGGGTCAACGGTGGGGAAAAGGGGGGGGGGAACCAGCTGTTGCAAAGGGGACCACCTTGTTCTCTCTTATCCTCTTGCCTCCTTTAACTTGGCCCGACACAACCTAGCTCGATTCCTCTGCAATTTCCAGCCACAAAAATCCCTTCTAGAAGCCCTTGAAGTGGTCCACAATTCGTGTCCGTAGGGACAAACGAATTTCACATTATTTTCCCTCAAATTGGACTTCAATCCTTCTTGAATCCACTCAATTTGGCCCTAAAAAATTCAATTATTGAGTCATCGATCAAATTGGTATTTTTCGTCATCAATTGATCCTACTTGCATCCCAATTTTGTGATCGGAAATGGTCCTTCAAATTTTCTGGACAAAAATGACCTTACCTTAACTTTTTCCCAAAAAGTCTCAATTTGCAGAAAAATCTTCAGAGACTAAGTAGACGTTCCTAAAATGATTTGTGACATGAAAAAACTTTTAATTTCTGAGATCGGATTCAAATTTGCAGTTAATTTCGATTTGGCGTGATTTTGGCGTGACCTAGGCAACCCGATAGCTTTTAGGAATTTTGAGTGCAAATGACCTATGGTCGATTTTCTTCAAGCGACAATGAACCCCTTCGACACATTGGTGACTCTCAGTGGTTATGAAAATCTCGATGTTTCAAATACGGACACGGGGTGCTAAAACAATAAAAAAATTAGTCTAGTGCCGATCGAGGAGAATTTTGCAATTTAATGGAATCACCTATGTTTAACCACA
Organism: Eucalyptus coolabah; assembly: GCA_014182585.1. Classification (NCBI taxonomy): domain Eukaryota; kingdom Viridiplantae; phylum Streptophyta; class Magnoliopsida; order Myrtales; family Myrtaceae; genus Eucalyptus; species Eucalyptus coolabah. The sequence continues at coordinate 28,123,742 of CM024630.1, forward strand.
TATCTCAGTTAAACTGACCTATCTTCAATTTCCAATTGATCTTACTGTGCCATAATAATCTCGGTAGATGAACATGGTCAAGTAGTCGGTTTTGGTCGAATTCTTAAGTCTATTGCATTAAAATTCCTTAATGGCTTCCCTAGATCGTCTAGTTATCTCATGAGTGGCCAGCTCAGAGGAAAACACTATAGTTACGTCGATGAAAAGCCTAACTTATCCAATCAAAATCAGAACTTTAAAATCAAGATGTCACAAACCTAATCACATCCGGATCGGTTTAGTAAGGCACAAGAGTCGTTCATTGAATCACCTTATATGGCCTGCCTTTAGGCCTTCCATTCGGCTAAAGATTCAAGATAAAAATGAATTGATTAATCCTTGAAACACATGGACACACGATGGATTGATATGCCAATGTTGGGGAATGCTGGGTCATTGCCTTGGGTAAAGCCCCAGATGTCATCCTAATAATGAAAATCGTGGACGATGTTGGCTCAGGTGAGGTCGATGCCTAGGGGTTGCCTTGGATGCCATCCTAACAATGAGATCGGGATGTTGCCAATTGCCAAGTGGGGACCGATGCTTGGTTGTTTCTGGAAGAGTCAGTTGTTTTCAACCAATATGTGATATGTAATTGAAAGAAAATGAAAGTTCACGTGTGATGCTTGAATTGACGATTGCAAAAGCTAGGTTTGTTTTGATATGTGTTGTCAAGTTCTTGCATCAATTTGAGCATATGTTTACATTGGTCACTTAAGTG
>CM024630.1:29924601-30253614 GCA_014182585.1 Eucalyptus coolabah
CAAATTAATTTTTGACCACAAAAAAATCCCCAAATAAATACACTTGTAACAAATTCACTTTAAATTATTTTGGTTAAATTTGATTGTCAAATTGTCGAGTTATATAGCACATCGTGGTTGTATGGTTTAGGGTTTTACCCTCAATTTGTTATAAATGTACCTTAATTCAATTTAATGGAAATTAGTAATTGATAAATTTATCATAAATGTACAAAATTATGATTGTTGAGGTGTGTTTGGTAATATTTCTACTTTTGGAAATAATTTATATTCCTAAAATAGTTTTTAAGTAAAAGAATGCATTTGATAATTATATAAAATTTTTATTCTCAAAATAAAAAAAATAATGCATTTGGTACATCCTACATTTTTTTTTGTAAAGTAGATTTTTTTTTTAATTTTTAATTTTTTTTGAGATTTTTTTTTCCTCTCTTTTTCTTCCTCATCTAGCTAGTCGTCGGGAGGCAGTGGTGATTAGCGGCGGACCATGTAAGAGGAAGAAGAAGAAAAAAAAAAAGAAATTAAAGAAAATGAGTTATTCCATAAATTGTTTTTAGGAGTATGAAATAACTTTTTTCTACTTCTCAATTCTATTCTAAATATTTTCCTTGGTTAGATTTCTATTCTAAGGATTAATTCACGTTACTAAACGGATTTATGTTCATTTTCTATTCCAAAAAAATAAAAGAATAGAAAAATATGAACAAAAAAATAGAAAAATAGAAAAATATGAACAAAAAAATAGAAAAATAGAAATATTATCAAATGGAGCCTAGATGATAAAAAAATTAATTTGGGGTAAATTTATTATAAATATAGTGATTTGAATTTTTTTATATTAACTCATATAAAAAGAAGAAGTATGAAATATAATAATGTACATGTTTGTACATGTTTATATTGCCATTTATTTTAACTTGAGAAAATGACATAAGGAGTATTATAACTTTCGTAAATTCTCATTTTAGTACTAAAACTTTTAGAGCGGTCATTTAAATGTCACTATGAGTTAAAAAATTCATTTAAATGCCATCATTGATATGAGGAATTGAAAAATCTCAATTGACATTATTTAAAAATAAATAGCTCGACTCCACGTTGGACTTAATTATTTATCCACAAGACACCAATTTTTATTTTTCTTTTTCAATTTGTGGAGGATTACATCTAAAGAAGAAGAAGAAGAAGAGGTTGATGATAATAAGGTGCCGATAAAGATGAGGAAGGCAATGAAGACTGGGATGTAGAGGTTGATGACGAAGAAGAAGAAGAAGATGATGAAGTTTTAAGAACCTAACGAGGACGCCTTGCACTTGTTTGTTCTAGATTAACGAATTGGGGATAAATTCTTTAAATTTATTTGTTCTTCAAACCATTCTCTCTCATTGTCCTCTGCTAGGCATCGCTCATTGCCCAGCCCACGATTTGTCTCCTTGTCTCTCTCCTCAAGGCTCACAATGTTGCAGATTGCGTCGCGTCGCTGGCTGTGGACGACACTAGATCTGAGGTTGCCCATGGTCATAAAGCCGGATCTAGGCTGGGCGACCTCCCGAATCTAGGCTCGATGACCTCGGACCAACATGACAAGACCTGTCGAGCTGGTGTTGTTGAAATTCGAGCTTCTCAAAATCGATTGAAAGTTGCAGCCATCGAGCCAGCTGAAGTTAGTGCAGATGGTGTTTTAATCCGGACTTTTATCTCGCAGATCTATAGCTAGCTAGCGTTAGAAGCAGGTGAAGACAAGAAGGAATACCGGAAGATAAATAAAGAATTTGATAAGACGGTCGAGGAGTTCCAAGAAGCAACTTAACACGGTGGCTTGATCCACAGTCGGTGAGGGAGAGTGTTGAAGAAAAAGATGCGCAGGCTTTCTTCCTCAAGGATGGTACATTATTTTAATCTGCCATATAAATATCTAGATTTTTATATTTTTAGAAGACTTCCAAGGAGCAACTTAGCATGGTAGCTTGATCCATGGTTGGTGATGGGAGTGTTGCAGAAAAAGATGCGCCACTTCTTTTTGGCATATTGGCTTAATCCACCGTCGGTGAGGGGGACTGTTGAAGAAAAAGATGCACCGGCTTTCTTCCCCAGGGATTGTACATTCTTTTTGGCTGCCATTTAAATATCTAGATTCTTTTTTTAGTAGAGTTCCAAGAAGCAACTTAGCATGGTGGTTTGATCCAAAGTTGGTGATGCGAGTGTTGCAGAAAAAAGATGCACCACTTCTTTTTTCCAAGAATTCTAGATTCTTTTAAGTTATTATAAAAATAGCTAGATATTTTCTCATAGGATATTTAATGAAAAGTATAGAAATGCATGGTCAATAGATAAACCACATCTAGTATTCTTTAGAAACATCTAAAAAATCTAATATGATACTTTTTTGGGGATGTCTAGGATATTAATCTAGAAGTATCTATGAAGATATTCTTTATAGGAATGTCTAGGAGGTAGAGCACCTCCTTGCTAAGCCTTCAAATAGCCAAGCTCGTAAGAGCTAGGCTTCATAAGCGAGTGTGTGAAAAGTGTGCTTGGATCGTGTACGTGAGTTCTCCCGAATCTTGTGTCTTTCTCAGCATGCGGTATGAGAGTCACGCTTTAGCACTCAACAGTTCCATCAGAGTTCATCTCTGTGACTACTAAGTCGTCAGAATTCTGTTGAGAGGCTGAAGAACTTGGTAACGCTTGGTCAACACTGCAAGAGTTTTCCTTATATGGGCTACATTAATTAAGATTGTAATTACCATTTTATGGAGTTGGTCTAATAAGGTAAGGCATAAAATTTCTTAACAGTTGAATATGAGCTTAGCTTGTGTGGGCCGAGTTGGGCCCGGCCCATGATGAGAGGGCTCGTCCAAAACTCTATAAATAGCACTAAGGTCCCTCCTCTAGCCCTCACTCTTCCAAAATTCTCTCTCAGCTCACATAAGGTAATCTGTGAGTGGCGGTCTCATCGAGCCAGGAACCGAGGGTCATAGAGGAGAAGATCTTCAGCATTGAAGGCTTGGATTACTGTCATTTTGCTCCAAGAACGATGAATTCAAAATCAGGTACACAAATCTTCGTCTTCCCCTTCAAGATGTTCGATTTTCTAGCTATGTTGATCTTGGGAAGCCATTTAGACGGCCTACATTTGGTATCAGAGCCTGCATAAACTAGAATTCGAACATAGGGAGCTGTTTTGAAGAATTTATCCGCATGAAACTGGATTTTGAATGTATAATCGGATTAATCTTGTCGAGCTAAGTGTTTTTGTGGGTAGTATGTCTCCGACAGTGGCCAAATTTGATGTCCATGCCCATTTTGGACTTCACTCAAAATCGAAGTGTTTTTGCTTGTTTTTTGTGATTTTGGTATGATGAAAGTGAATTTTTATTGTATATATAGATTCTCCTTGTCAATATGAGCATTTTGGTGGGTAGAACGCCTCTAGACGATGTTGGAACCTCCCGCATGCGCCTCCATGTGCAAAGACGTAGCTTGGAGGTAGTCCCACATGCCGTTGCACCGCCCGCACGCGCGCACATGCAGGCTGACAAGTGGACTGACATGTGGCTTCGCGCACACGGACCACCTCAGTGGTTTCGCCTCTGCTGACACGTGCCGGCGATGACGTCATGGTGATGTCACATAAGCCACCTAACGTGCAACCGTCACGTGGCATGTGATGTCATCGATGACGTCACCTCAGACCCGACCGGTTGTTGATCGGGTCGACCCGATCTGGGTGGACTCAATCTAGGTTGACCCGACCCGATTGACCGTTGACTAGGATTGACCCGACTCGGTTGACCATTGACCGGTTGGACCGGTAAACCGCTTTTCGGACCGGATCGGTATGCCAGCGCGTGCCGCTCACGCACCGCACAATCTAGTAGCGTGTGAGGGCGCGTGTGACCTCCGTTGGGCGCGTGGTTGATGTTGGCATGCTCGTATGTGAATTTTCTATCTTGTGGTGTGCTTATTTGGATTTTTTGATGCCTTTAAGGATATGAAAATGCATGTGAAATGCTGAGGTATGTGATTTTGGGGTATTTTTGGCATATTTTCATATATTTCTCTATGGTTTTGGAAATACAATTGCATGCCTATGATTATATCATCGCTTGAGAAATATGTGTAGTGTTGATTTATTAAAAGTATGAATTAATGGATGGAGTAATGCAATTAGCATGACTTGTGATTTTAGTGACAAATAACCCCTGTCATCAAGTCTAAAATTACATGTGAAAGGTAAATGTGAGTCATAAAGTTATATCCCTAATATGAGAGAATTTCGATAATTCAGTTGGGTTGTGACCGCCAAAGTGGCACACTTAATTGGATTTGAGAAACATCGGTCGCATATTGTAAATGAATGTCTCCTATTCTGATGCATGTTTATACTCCCAAAGGAGGTAATTGCGAGTTAGTTTATGGAGGGATACATGTATAGCATATGGTTGAAAAGTGACTAGCCCTAGTGATTCATACACCCAAAGGTGGTGAATTTGTGAAATGTTAGAATATATTTTCATGGACCGTTGTCATGTGAAGAGTATACAATTACATGTCATGTATTCTGCCTAAAGGTGCTTATATGATGATGTATGTAGCTCTTGAGATATGCGTTTAGCACTCACATGATGCTAATTATATGTATTGTTTGTAAAATCAGTCACCTTCTCTGTAAATGGCAATTCCATTGCGATTGAGGTTCTTATTGGATCAAACTTCAAGAAATGGATAAAGGATTTTCTATTTGGGATGAAGTTGGCAGATGTTCACATTGCTCTTACTGAGGATAGGCCGGCAGACCTTACTGATGCCAGTATACAAGTCCATAAAGTACGTTTTGCTGCATGGGAAAAGAGTAATAGAATTTGCTTGCTCATTATGAAACGGTCAATTCATAAACATTTGATGAGTGGCTTGCTAACTGACTATACTGCTAAAAAAATAGCGGAAGCTTTGGAGGCTAGGTATTGTGTCTCTTCCGATGCTGAGATATGTACACTTATGCAATCACTCTTTAATATGAAGTATGATGGTTCGACTGGAGTTAGAGATTATGTGCTTAGGATGGTAGATCTTCAGACAAAACTCCGAATTCTTCAGGTTGATATTCCTGAAGCTTGCATTGTGCACCAAGCATTAAATACTTTTCCTCCTGACTTTGGAATTATCAAGACGAACTATAGTTCGCAAAATGAGACTTGGTCGATCAATGACCTTATAGTTAGAGTGGTGGCAGAGGAAGAGAAACTGAAGAAAGAAAGAGGGCATTTTGCCTTGTATACCTCTAGTTCTGCTAGCAGGAAGGGTAAATGGATTGCACATCATAGAGGAAATCCTAAAGTCATAGGGACTTCTAACTATATAGCCATAAGAAGGGAAATCCTGAAGCAGCTGGCCCCTCCACCACTATGGCTCATAGAAAGGCACATTTTAAGAGGGAGGGTGTCCCTTGCTATTTTTGTAGGAAGATGGGACAAATAAAGAAATACTGTGATGACTATAAAGCTTGGTTGTTTAAAAATGAGGATAAAGGTAATGATTCTTTGGCATTTGTTTGTGGATCCAACCTATCTGAAGCCTCATCCAGTTCTTGGTGGCTAGATATTGGTGCGGCTAATCATGTTGCATTTACCATACAGGGATTCATAAACATAAAAACGCCAAATCAGGATGAATCAAAGCTCATTGTGGGAAATAACGACAAGATCGACGTTGAGTTCGTGGGAGATGTCATTTTGATTTTAGATATTGGTTTTAATATGATATTAAGAAACACTTTCTATGTACCTTCTTTTAGATGGAACTTAGTTTTCGTATCATGTTTGGACATATGTGGTTACTCTTTTGAAATAAAAAAAACAATGCAGTATTTATATTCTTTAGTTCAAATAAGATTGGATGTTGTAACATGTTCAATGGATTGTAAGGATTGTGTTTATCTCCCAATGATATATACGTCGCTAATACAATTGAAAGTGTCGTTCCCAAAAGACCTCTACCTAAGGAACAGTCTTATGCATTATGGCATAAACGACTAGGTCATATATCCAAAGAAAGAGTAGAAAAGTTGATAAAAACACACATCCTGCCTACTCTTAAAGGTGACCTAGAGACTTGCATAGACTGTTGTAGAGGAAATATGACCAAGATAAATAAGAAAACCGCAGTTTGAAGTTCTGATTTACTAGAAGTCATTCACACTGATATCAGTGGACCCTATACTGTAACTTTGTGTAGAAATTTTTATTTCATCACGTTTATCGATGATTATTCTAGGTATGGTTACCTATTTCTGATTAAGGAAAAATCTGAATCTCTTGACAAATTCAAGATCTATCGAACTGAAGTTGAGAAACAATTAAGAAAGGTAATAAATGTGGTTAGATCTGATTGAGGTGGAGAATATTATAGTAGACATGGTAATGTTGGGCAAATTAAAGGACCATTTGCTAAATACTTAGAGGATTTTGGGATAGGGGCTCAGTTCACTATGCCTGGAAGTCCTAAATAGAATAGAGTGGCTGAAAGGCGCAATCGTACTCTCATGAATATGGTAAGGTGTATGATGAGTAGGACTAATTTGCCAGATTTTTTTTATGGGGTGGGGCTTTAAAAACAGCCTTATATATATTGAATCGTGTTTCTACCAAAGCTGTTACATCGACTCCTTTTGAGTTATGGACTGGATACAAACCAAGTTTGAATCATTTCAAGGTTTGGGGATGTCCTGCAGAAGTAAGATTGAATAATCCAATATTAGGTAAGTTGAAGGCTAAAATCACTCGATGCTTCTTTGTATCTTACTTAGAATATTCGAAGGGATATCGATTTTATAATCCAAGTGGAGGAACAAGCATTGTAGAATCACAAACGGCTAAGTTTCTAGAATTTGATGTAGCCGAAAAGCATGATTGCTCACAAATTAGCAAACATGACAACATGATGAGACCTGCTATGTCTTTCTCCTTACCTATGCAGACGATTATGGAGCCTCTTTGTGCCACAAACTGAACCTGTTAATACTGAGAATCCTATTGATGAAACGGCCACAAATGAAGTTCTTTAAGTTCCTCAGACTCAAAATGAAGTTATAGTGGCTCCACTTAAAAGGTCTACTAGGGAAAGGCGTTCAGCTATTTCACTTTGGATTATATAATTTATTTAGGAGAACATAATTACGATATAGGCTACATTATAGATCCAATGACTTATATAGATGCCGTTTCTGTCCTCAATCAAGTTTGTGGTTGGATGCAATGAGAAATGAGATGCAGTCTATGAAATATAATGACGTTTGGGAGCTTGTTGAATTACTAGAAGGTTGTAAGCCTATAAGTTGCAAGTGGGTTTATAAGACTAAAAGAGATTCAAAAGGAAATATTGAGAAATTTAAAACTAGACTTGTGGCCAAGGGGTTCACTCAAAGAGAAGGGATAGATTATGAAGCAACATTTTCTTTAGTTTATTTTAAAGACTCATTTAGAGTGATCATGATGTTAGTAGCTCATTTTGACATGGAATTACATCAGATGGACGTTAAAACTGTTTTTCTAAATGGAGACCTTGATGAAGAGGTTTACATGGTGCAACTGAAGGTTTTATAGCAAATGATCCAAGTAAGCTTATGTGTAAAATGAAGAAGGCTATTTATGGTATCAAACAAGCTTCTAGACAATAGTACTTCAAATTTCACAATGTTGTTACTTCTTTTGGTTTTGTTGAGAATAAAGTAGATTAGTGCATATCTTTTGCAAGGTCGGTGGGAGGAAATTTATTTTTCTTATACTTTATGTGGATGTTATTTTGCTTGCAAGTAGTGATGTTGGATTGTTGCGTGAAACAAAACAAATGTTGTCAAAGAATTTTGACATGAAAGCCTAGGTGAGGCATTCTTTGTTCTTGGTATTGAGATACATATGGATCATTGTCATCGTATGTTAGGTTTATCTCAAAAGGCATATGTTGATCATATTTTGGAGAGATTCAACATGTAGGATTGTAAACCAGGAACTGTTCCGATTGTTAAGGGTGACAAGCTGAGTCTCTCACAATGTCTCCAATCATATTTTGAGAAAAACCAAATGAAGGATGTGCCTTATGCTAATGCACTTGGAAGTATCATGTATGCTCAAGTTTGCACCAGACTAGACATCGCTTTTGTAACAAAACTTTTAGGTAGATATCAATCAAATCCAGGACACGATCATTGGGTTGCTGCTAAAAAGGTCTTGAGATATTTGAAAAGAACAAGGGATTATATGTTGATTTATAGATATGTCCATGATTTGCAATTGTTGGCATATTCAGATGCATATTTTACTGGTTGTGAGGATGATAGGAAATCGACAACATAATATATATTCATGTTAGCAAGAGGTGTAGTATCATGGAAAAGTGAGAAACATAAATCTATATCTTCTTCTACCATGCAAGCAGAGTTTATAGCATGTTTTTCAGTTGCCACTCAAGCAATTTGGCTTCGGAACCTCATTAAGGAATTGACCGTATTTGATTTTGTGGATAGACCCATACAGTTATATTGTAATAACAATTCTGTTGTGTTGTTTGTTAATAACAACAGAAGTCTCAAAGGATCTAAGCATATGGAGGTCAAGTTTTTGACCATAAAGGAAATGGTACAGAATGGTGACATTAAAGTAGAGCATGTTCCCACGGATGATATGTTGGTAGATCCACTGACTAAAGGCCTATGCCTTTGTGTATTTGAGAGACATATCATGAACATGGGCTTGGGAGAATCGGTGGATACCGTGGTTTAGTGGGAGCTATTTTAGGTTTGCTCTAATGAAGTTTACTTCTGTATTTTGTTACTTTTTGTAATGTTTCGATATATGTCAACTCCTTCTGTATAAGTTGTTATTGAATTGTGTACATATATCTAAGGAAAATCTCAAGGTACTGTGTAAATCTTGAGTAAAGGCTAGGGGCATCCAGTTATTAGTCTTATACATATGTCTCAGTTATACATAAAGAAATGTTAACCATAAATATAAGACATATGTGGGTTCATTAGAACTATAAATATATTCTCTAGTGCCACATCCGGTTTTCTGTGACACTTAAAGTTAAGAGAATGGTGACCAAAAAGGGAGATAACACATAAGGTATTACTCTTTATGAGGTGTTATTCGTTTGCTACACAACCATATTGAATCCATATCAATAAAGTTAAAAGCATTTGTGACCATGGAAGACTCTATATGCATATATGCAATTACCGCCATGATTCGGTGTTGGAGATTTTATGGGATATGATTGACTATTAAGAATTGCCACTAGACCAACATAAATGTGCGCACATACAATACAATCTCAATTAATATAGCCCAAGTGAGAGAATGTAAGAGTTTTCCTTATGTGGGCTATATTAATTAAGATTGTAATTACCATTTTACGGAGTTGGTCTAATAAGGTAAGGCATAAAGTTTCTTAACAGTTGAATATGGGCCTGGCTTGTGTGGGCCGAGTTGGGTCCGGCTCGTAATGAGAGGGCTCATTCAAAACTCTATAAATAGCGCTAAGGTCTCTCCTCTAGCCCTCACTCTTTCAAAATTCTCTCTAAACTCACATAAGATAATCTGTGAGTGGCGATCTCATTGAGCTAGGAACCGAGAGTTATAGAGGAGAAGATCTTCAGCATTAAAGGCTTGGATTGTTGTCATTTTGCTCCAAGAACGATGAATTCAAAATTAGGTACACAAATCTTCGTCTTTCCCTTCAGGATGTTCGATTTTCTAGCTATGTTGATCTTGGGAAGCCGTTTAGACGGCCTACAAACACGCCACCTGAGCAGTGAGCACATAGTGAGATTTCCTGCGCTGGTCGGCGTGAAAATGCTTCCATTAGCAAGCCAAACATATTTTGTATTGTCAGTATAATTGCGTACTACATTCCAAGATACCCACTGTCAGACCCTGTGGTTTTGAAGAAACCGAGCACTTAATTTCCATCTGCTGAGGTGAGACGGCCATCTTGGGTCGGTCCATCGCCGGGCTGGATGGTCTCTATCTGTGCATGTCACAAGAACATGAACGGGAATGATGACAATCTTAACTGCAAGAACAGATTCAAAAGACCGTATTTCGGTACCCATTATCAGAAAAATATCAAATTTTCTTCTGTGGTCGAGTTTTTGATTTTGAGCTATATACGGGAACTACTGTTTTTTTTTTTTTTTTTCAATCTTTGTTTGATAGAGAGGAGAATGTGCACTGAAATAACTTTTAGAAATGTCTTGGTGACCGTTTGCTTGGCGCAGTAATATTGCCGTGAAGAGATTTTTTCACAAATGGAAGTGGTTCAAATCACACGTTTGGCTCAGGCACACCTTGATTCAAACCCCCTTGGACCACATTCTATTTGCCTCATGCCATGATTATGTTGCTTGTCAAGATAGCCACCACTTATGAACTTAATAGAATTCTGCATATTTTTCTGGTTTTCCCTTTCCGGGTGCCGCATAATTTCGTTAAAGTCACTGGTCGATTGTAGCCACTATGGGGCTCCAGCCATGATCGAATATCAGCTTCCAAGAACAGAAGCACATCGGACAACCATTTCTTATTCCAAGTTCGATATGTGCAAAGAAAGAGGGTATACTGGACTTGCTTTTCCACTTATACTCATAGAATCTTCATATATACAAGACAGCTTCTCCGACCAACAAATTTAATCCCAATAAGTTCATTCACTTCTGAAGAAGTCCAAAGAAGGGATTGTCTAAAGCCGACTTCAACTGAGTCCCAGCTAGATTAAGCACCGCCAAGTCGACCTTGTCACGTGGAAGAAACAAGAACTTGCCACCATCGGTTTTCTCGAATCCACAAAGCTCGAGAAACTCGACACCTCCTTCCAGACTTCCGACTCTACTCTGTTCAATATTCAGGACACGAGAAAATGAATACCTATTATCAACCAACGAAACATTGGAAACATGGCTTGAACCATATTCCAAACAAAATTAAGCATATGTTACCCAAATTCCAGAAATAATAAGTCTATATTTTTCAAGAGATGTTACCTGGAATGCGGGATTACTTAGGCGGATCCTTCTGAACTTTTCATTGTCAGGATTCTTCATGACGTTGCTCACATATATCAGGAGTGTTTGAAAGGCCCTTTTAACTCTGGCGTCTTCATCCTAGACAAACGCCCAGAGACATAAATAAGAAAGTTGAAAAAAGAAGAAGAAAGAGTTGGGGCTATCTTTTCCTGGATCATCAGATGAAATTTTAGGAGTTGTCTCGGGGTATAGAATACTGAGAATAGCATTTACATGAATAAAATCAATCACTTGACGATCCATTAAGGGAGTGGGAATATGCATGTAATCTAATATGATTTTGTCTGCAAGCTGGGTTAAATGGTGAATGCTTAAATAGTATTGGATCTTCTTATCACCAGTGTTCACGATTGACTGATGAATCTACCTTATGTTTGCGCTTCAAAGACCTCAAACAGTCTCCGATCTGATCAGCGTTGGTAACAGAATAAACACCTGAACTCTGCATATTAACAAGAGAGATTTAGGCATCGGCTCAACTTAAGCATTCTTGGGAAAATGTTGATCAGACTCGTTCTACGTACAATGCCACTTGACAAGATCAATTGTAGTACACAAAATATGCTCCGACATGGTTTTATTTTGCCTTTTTTTTTTTTTTTTAAAGGGGAGGGGGTGGAATGGTTATGGCCCCATGCAGGCTCACTTCTTCTGGAAATGTAGTTGGCATAGTGTTACAGTTCTAATGCTAAGTAAAGTGCATTTACCCTTCTATTTGCCAGAAGGAGCACGTACCCTTCTATTGTCTTCAATAGGCAACGGGGGTTTTAAAGTGGCAGGGGTTTCTGATGGCAATCCCAGCATCCGCCTTTTTCTAACTGTAAAGCAACGCAATATAAAGCCTTAATATCTGGTAAGATGTATAAATTAATCCCTCTCATGAAAAGACAAAGTCACAAGAGGTCTCAGTCATCATTGGATCAAATCCACACACATAGAGCCACTAACAAAGGGAGTGATTAGGGCAATCTCTGTAAAAGTTGCAGCATCGAATCCCACATTAGATGCTGCCTACATGTCCTCCAGTTCCTTAACAGACTCGTTATCTATGTAAGAAAAGGTCATCAGTTTTTAACTCAACCCCTGATTGAAATGTATTTTACCTGACGATCTCTTCATTCTTTTCACGTAGACATAAATGTGATTAAGGAAAATGGTTCTAAATGCAAGAAATGACAGAGAAAATCAGATAAGACATTGTGAGACCTTTCGGAAGAATGCATTTTGATCTAGAATATATCTGGGAAACATTTCAATCAAATTGTTCATTGACATTCCCAGAGCAAAAAACTCGGAGTCTTAAAGGCAATGCAAAAAAAAACCTTGTCATTCTGCAGTTTCTGCAGAATTCTCTCCCTAGCTCTTCGCTCTTCGTCTTTTTCTGCTTTCTTGCTGCCAAATGACTGAAACAACAGTGTCAAACGCATTGTTTGAAATTGACAATGACTTGGGCTGTAAGAATTACAACTTGTCATGGTGAGTGGATCAAACCGCTTTCTTTCATTGTCTTCTGCTTTTGTTTTTGCTTCAAGAAGTTCCTTACCTGCTCGAATCCTTTCCTGCAACAAAATTACAACTGGGCAGATCGAACAGTCATAGTAAAATCTGATGCACTTAATGTAATTTCCTGTGAACATCAAAGCAGACCTGCCTGCTATCTGCTCCTAAAAAGGAGGTGTCATTTCCTCTTAAGTTCCAAGATGACGCTAAGCACCACTACATCATCTCACAGAGAGGCATAACACAACGTACCTATTCTAAGAGATGCAAACGTAATTATGCACCCTGGCCAATGGTCATGAGCGTTGCCAGTGAGCAGATTTGTTGCTAACCTTTATGCTTTGTTTGGGAACTCTAGGGAAATAGAAAATGGGATGAAAATGCCCCATATATTAAATTTTCCCGCCACAATCTTCTCTTTTTTTTTTTTTTTAAATTCTTCTCGACTTTCCACTCAAATTTTCATTACTCCCATTTTCTTTACTTTCCCAAACATAGCCTTAAAGCTCTTTAAAGAAACTTAAGTTATGGTATAACTATACCAAGAAAGGATGTCAAACTCGTCATTCCATAATGTGAACGAGCAAAGAAGGTCATGGAAATTTCAGTATCTTTTTTATGGGCATGAAAATATTCTCTACTTGATCAGGATAGAATCAGAAGACAATTGATCGCAGTCAGTCATATCTCCTGAAGGACAACTCTTGCATACATGTCTTCATTGTCATCAAGTTGTTGCCATTTGTTATTACAACCAAGCCACACTTGTGTTGCTGTACCTTTTCCTTTTCTCTTTGAGAGTTCTTCTTCTCCTTCTCCTCTGCTTGATCCCTGAAAGCAAGAAAAACCCCATCATCAGGGAAAGAAGAAAAAATTAGAGATTTAAGCAATATCTACTTCATCAGTGGACCAGAGGACAGACAAGAAACTAGATTCACAAATGGAGAGGAAAATTTGTGAACTGTAGAAATTGAATGGTGGAGGCCTTAAATCATACCGTAATTCTTGTGATCTTGTCATTTCTTCAGTCAGAAAAGTTGGTTCGGCAGCTTCAATGTCAAGGTCGATTGATACCTAAATATCAAGAAACAAAAAAATGTTGCATAAACATTAGATAAATGAAAACTCAAGCAGGTCTCATTAAAATTCACAAACACATGAACGTGTCGATTGTAACTATGCATTGATGCAGTTATTTTAAATCTTGGCACTGAAGGGATCTCCCTATGAGCAGCGTACGACAATATCTAACAAACACCTTCAACTTCAAAGCTGAAAACAGTTTAGAGCTCCATAGTACATTGAACGTAAACCAAAGTTGTCACCTCTTTGACTTTAGAAACCTGCTACAGAAGCTAGGTAAAAATGATCAATTTGACTGCAATTCATATAGTCACCTACATGTTTGCCCTATCTTCTTGGTACAACAATGATGAAGCAGGTAAAGAATTTCACTTCCAAGGAAACCTCAAGTTGGATATTCTCTAAGAGAAGACAAAAGTAAACAACAATATGGCTCTGTCATCATAAATCTCATATTGCTTCCCAGCATGTGAAGCACCAAAAGTGAGAAAATATAGCTACACATTCTGTTATTATGCTTTGACAGAGACAGTACCCTTGGCATCTGGTCAACATCTGGGTCGTCTTGATGGTCGACAATCCAATCTATTGCAGCTTCAGTGCTGGAATTACCTGAAAGGAAGGGGAAAATGCACGTAGGGTTCATGAGGGCCTCATATATGGGGAATCTCCTTCCTTCAATTATTCTTTAAACTTTCTCTAGAAGACTTTTTTCTTTGAAAATCCAGGGGCACGAGCACAGATGTCAGCTGCCTAGAAGGCCATGGAACACCCTGCAGCCCCATGAACCGGTTAAGTTTAGACCTTTGGTTGGAGCAGCTGACTCTATACTAGAGCAATTTCCCTGCGGTTTGTGGGACTTGAATAGCTGATCCTCAATTCCTGAGTTGGAAATACTCTAATGCCTCAACCGATTGCGCCAACCCAGGGGATTACTTTCTTTCAAATTTTAATATGTACATATTGAGAAACATTCAACTGAAAGCTCACAAGACTTCACATTTGCATGCACGGTATGCGCAGAATCACCTGAAAAATGAAGTGCCCTAGTTGCTCTCTCTGGAGAGAATCCCATAGCTTCAAGTTCCTCGAGCATTTTCCGGTTTACTACTGGAACAGCCATTGCTACCCTAAAAAAAGGAGACTCATAATGTAAAGAACACATCCGCAAAACCCTGTACCTAGAGATCACCTTCCATCTAGTCTGTTTAGTTGGTGGAATCATCTCTGAACTTCACCACAATCTTGAACATCACGTACATCATTCAGAAGAAAAAATAAACTAAACGATGTATAGCCCATGCAGCTACTTGATTCTAATGCATAAGCTAGAACAATCTGCATGCTCCAATCTACTACTACTACTACTACTACAAAAAAGGCTTTTTCCATTTTCTGAGTTTTGCACTGACTTGTTTTTTCAGATTGGTTTTTGCGTATCATACTAATTCCACCTTCATAGTCCAACTAAAAAGTATACCATGCACGCCACGGCTAAGGGACTTGAGGGGATTTACTTTATCTCGACCTGAACCAAAAGAGTTACATTGAGAGCAAAACGAGACCGGAGGCTGAAGCATGGAGTTTTGTTCTCATTACCAACTTGTCGATCTCTTAATAGTATTCCTTCTTAAAATAATAACCTTGAACAGCAACAAAAGAATGAAACTGAAATCAACTCTAACCCTTTTTCCTAAAAGCAGAATCAATGCGTCAACAAATTTAACAAGAAGCATTCTTTAATCGGGACATAAACCAAAGAACAAGGAGTAAGAAATTTACCCTTCTCTTTGACTCTTGAATACTGCAACAGCAAGTTGATGACAAAGATAAGTGGAGGGGCTCCCTGCACTTGCAAAGCCCAGCTCAAATATGGGTTGGCCGAAGAAAATCGAGAGAATGCCCTGATGGGCAAGCTATTTAGCAGTGGGAAGAGGCACCATTCCAAAATTCTTTGTGAATTCTAGTCTAATCCTCGGGAATTCTAGACTTCTGTCAAAAGATCGGTTCTCTTTACTTTTGGCAGTTTGTTCTGGTCTCATGGATTCTTTGCGCGGTAGTTGATGTCTGTTGGTTGCGCAAGCAAAGGATCTTCCTTTTCCTTCGCGCTCCTTTTTCTTCGCGCCTTCCGGGACAAAGGTCCTCCCTTGTTGTAGTTCAAGTTCCGGTCCAGCTTGAGTTGTTTGACAGTACTCCATCCAAATTGGGCTTGAGCTTGGAAAATGTTAGACCCGAGCAGCTTTTGAGCCCAGTTGTGCGATTATATTTCATATCTTTTAGTTATTATGTACATCTATAAATACATAAAACTTAAGGGTGATTGGTTTTTGATTCCTAGGGACCGGACTGGTCTAATGAAACTGGTCATTGATTTTATTTCATGTTTCTATCCGGATATCTTATTGTCCAAAGCATGACCAGGAATAAATTTGGAGCTCGAGACAAATGTTATGCTTCAATCCGGATTTTATTGTTCAATAATAGGGTCCTATTTTCTTGAAAATAATAAACTAAACCCATTGATTGTTTTGAAGAAATGAAATTAAAAAGAAATTATGTGTAGTCGATCTAGTTCAATTTTCCCTTGGGATCGGGAATTAGACCATTCGAACATTGGTTCATCTTTTAGGAATCGGGAACTAAATCGATATTCTCGAGAACAAGACCAACCGGGTAGGTTTGGTTTGGTCCAGACAATTCCTAATTCGGGCAATCTGTTTTGCGCACCCCTGTTAAAATTATCTACTTTTAACTAGAGTATATTTTCAAAATTCAAGCTCGAGCATGAGCTGGAGCTCCGGTTCAATTCATGCTTTGCATAAAAAAACTTTTATACCACGAGTTGAGCTCAAGCTTCACAAACTTAATTGAGTTGAAGGTCAAGCTGTCTAATATTATTTGAGTTGAGCTTGAGTGTATCAACCCTCGAATATTCTAGGGCGAGCGGAGTTCGGAATATTGAATCGTGTCGACTCGGTTATGCCACTAAAGTGAGCCGGGTAATGATAGAGCCATTAAGCACTAAGACCCGAGTAATGCACATCATACAAAAAGTTATCTATGAAATCGATAGACTAATCAAAGTCGCAAGTACGTTGCGTGCATTCAAAGTTTCAGACAAGTGGGTCACGTTCGACATTCAATAAAGAATCCATAACGTCGTTATATATATTAATTTTTGTAAACCGATAAGATACATAGCATAATCTAAGAACTTATGCCTAATAAATGCCTCCTCACTGGAGTCAGATTCCATCCTTGTCTGCGGGTTACCAACATAATCAAAACTTGAATAGGCTCACAAGCTTACATCACATTAACCTCTTTAGTACCTGTAATCCAAAAGGAGAAGATTGAAAAACTCCTGTTTAGTTCCTGTAATCCAGAAGGAGAAGATTGAAAAAAACTAAAAGGACAAGAGACTATATCCTCGTCAATCTTTAAAGGAGTGGCCATTGGCCAAACTGACCAATAACCAAGAAGCTCTTCTGCACGTTGTACTTTAGAAGATGTCGAGAATCTCCAAGATGAACTTGTTGCAGAGCGGGCAGTTTCCCCGGGCGACCATGAGCTCCCTCGAGCACATCCTGCAGAACGTGTGGCCGCAGGGTATGAACGCCGACCCCTTGTGCCTCACCATGCACACGCAGCAGCTGTACTCTCCGCCGCCTTCCTCTCCGCCCTCCTCCTCTTCCGCCGCCGCCGCCGCCTCCTCCTCCTCCTCCTCCTCTTCCTCATCGCCCACCACGTACCTCGATCCCACGAACCCCATCTGCCTATCCGTCTCCTCCAGCAAGTCCATCAGCGACATTCTCTTCGGCTCCTGCGCAGCTTCCGAGCCCTCCGTCTCCTCCCCATCGCTGCCTTCCTCATCTCTGTCCGCCACGGCGGCGGCGGCCGCCTCCGCCGCCTCCTGGGCCGCCGCGGCCTCCCTCGCGGACAGCTGCCTCTCCTCCTGCAGAGCCACTGCTGGGACTCGCCGCGATCGGCCGCCCAATTCGTCCCCATAAATCGCTGCGCCATCTTCGCCGTTGGCGTCCTCTCTCCGGACCATTGAGCTCTCGGACCGAGACAGGGACCTTGACCATGCTGATGACCCGAGCCTTGTGGAATTGTGGCGTGAGATCTGTGGCCGGAGAGCCTTAGCCTGCACGTTACCTGCCAGATCCTCTGGCTCAGTCGAGTCCGGCGGAACCACCGGGCCCGACGAGCCGAAACGACTAGAGGTCCGGCGCATCATCATTGACCGAGAGCAACTCTGGCTCGAATAATCACAAGCCACTTCATGATCAGTGCCGAGCATCTCCTCTGTCGTTGGGGATTCACGGTGAATCCCCCGAGCCGGCTCATCATCGGAGCTTGCCACCATCTTCGAAGAGTTGAACCGAGTTAAACTTTGCCTTGACATCTGTGACCTTGAACTAGTAATCGGTATGTCTGATGTAGGAGTGTGAACGGTTGAGGTCCAAGCCTGGCTATCGCGCTTGCGTCGTAGCCTTTCCTTGAAAGATCTCCAGCTCTTCTTGTCCTTCTGGCCGAGGAGATCCGGGAAGGAGCCTCCCTCAGGGTCGTCGCGGATTACGTCGAGGAGAGTCCGGGTGATCTGAGCCACCGTGGGCGATGGACCCACTTTCTTGTCGGTGCCTAGAACGTCGTCTAGCGTCAATCCAGCTAGGTCTCGCCGTCCGCTTCCGAGGAAGCTGCCGCTGCCACCTTCGTCCTTGCCTCTGATAGAATTTCGACGGTTCAATGAGCCGTCGATCAATGACATCTGGCGATCACCTGAAATGGCAAACTGCACATTACGACGCACGCATTTCACGAATCGCAACTTCAAAACAAAACCCAACAATTCAGAAGACACTCCGAAGCGAAGAATGCAGGATTTTCTCCGGAAAATGCGATCGTGAACGCGAAACCGAAGCAGAGATAACGAGAAATGTCTCGTTGCTTACCCCACTTCAACGAAGTCGCGCTTCAAAAGTTCAGAAACCCTTTTCGGTTCTTCCAACCAAGCCTCGGATTCCCTTCTTTTTCCCGCGACAATCTTCTACCCTTCACGTCGGGAACGGACGTCAGAAACATCACCAAACGAAGGAGAGAAAACTACAAGATGCGGCGTTTTTTTTAATCCTTTGCGAGCACCTCAAGCGATCGAGATCGAAACGCGAAAGAAAATCATAACCAGGCATTCAAAAATGTCCTGTTCAAGCGCGCGAAATACCTCACGCGAGCCCTCCCTCGACGGCGGCTGGAGACGGTCGAACCTGGGAGCAGCCGAAAGGACCTGCTTGCGTCGTCACCATCCGCGAGAGAATACACACACGAGAAGCGAACGCACGGATTGCGGACAGACAAATTCACGTCCAGGAATCAAGATGCGATGCAATGCGATGCGATGAGGGGACGTACCGTCGGAAGGATTGGTCGGAGCTCCTGGCGTTGCCCTTCTCGTTCCTCTCTTTTCTTCTGAATCGAGTTTCCCGCGTTGTGCGTGAGCTGTTGCACAGAGAGAGAGAAAGAGAGAGAGAGAGGGGAAATGGTCGGGACGGAGGGGAGCGAGTCTTATGGGCGGGACTTGGGCTGTTCCTCGTTTTGCGGCGTTTCTTTCTTTCTTTCTTTCTTTTTTGTTCTCCTAATTTCTGCCATGGGCAACCCAATTGGCGATATGCTTAAGTTAAAGCTGTGATGGGGAAAAAAAAACGATGTTGGTAAATTAATCAGAGAGATAATGAGAATTTAATAATTTTCAAAAGAACCCAATTTGACGTTTGTAATATACGCGTAATCTAAAATTATTTGATGACGAATTAGAGGGATAGTCCCACGGGCATCCCTAAACTTGTAGTCCAAAGACTCTTAATTGGATCCTTGAATTTTTTTCAATTTGTGTGATGATAGTCCTTACATCCGATTCCCGGACAGAAATGTTGATGTGGTAGTCAAATATACCGGCACTTCAAGTTTCAATTTGCATCTTGTCTTATTCGACCCGCAGCCTTCGATATCTCTCAGTAGGGGTGTCAATGATTCGGTTCGGTTCGATTTTTTTTTTTTAAATGGAACCGTTAAGAAAAATTCGAACCGAACCGAATGAGATCCGAACTGAATACGAACCGAACCGAAATTTGGGTTCGGTTTTTTGTTTTTCGCTTTTAGGTGTTGGTTTTTGCATTTGTTTTTTTTTTTTTTTTTCTGTTATATATATTTTCGTTTCCAAGAAATAAGCTCTTATCGGTTTGTTATTTTGGTTCGGTTCGCTTAACCGATAAAAAAAATTTCAGTTTTTAATGAGAACCGAATCGAAAAAACCGAATTTTTTGGTTCGGTTCGGTTTTGACACCTTTACCTCTCAGCCCACCAGCACCAGTACCACGACCTTAGACCACTAGCTCTGAGAGGAGAGCCACAGCGACGAGGTTGATTTGCCACCAGCACCAGTACCACGACCTTAGACCACGAGCTCCGAGAGGAGAGCCACAGCGACGAGGTCGATTCGGGGCAAATCGACCTTCGGGATAGACAAATGACCCGAGGTTTAAAATACCAACAAAAATCAAGCCTGCTCTTTAGCTTGCCCTTCAAGCTTCAAAATGACCTTGTTTTGACTATCCATTTTCTTTTTTAACTAAAACCACGTGATCACTACGTTATCTTCATCTGTCTTTCGCTGTCCACTTAGAAATTTTTACGGTGGTTTTGATCGGAACCAAGACTGAGGATATATGTATCATACAATGATACAAGTACAAGTATGTATCATACAAGTACAAGTATGTGATTTCTAGTAATGCAAAAAAGTTTGGTAAATATGTTGTGGTAAGTATAGTTTGGGATTTTCAGTAGTATTAATCCAACAAAAAAAAATGATATAAGAGGATAAAAGTGCCATGACAATGAGGACGAAATATATGAGAAGTCGATAGGCTGAAATTCGAATGACAACAAAATGGCTTAGCTAGATTTAAGTTTCTTCTCTCTCTCTTAAGGAAAAAACCTATGAAAAACAAGTTATTTTCACTATGACATGTTTATTGTAAACTTTTTTTGTGACACCACGATGTGTAAATTTGTACCTGTGATACAAATGCCAAAACTTTTTTTCAGTGACATAAAAAATCCTAAACTTATATTAATATGACATATTTACTTTCTATCAAGATTCTATTAATCAACGTTACTGAAAATCTTATTTGGCTACCTACATGGACAATAAAAAGCAAATAGTATTGACATGCGCTTATGTGGTAAAAATATGTCAACTCATTGTATGTCTATTTTTTCTCATTTTCTTTTTCAGTTTTTTTAACTCCGTCATTCATTTTTTTCCTTGGTTTGGTGATGGTGAGCACAATGTCGATGGCAATGGCGATAGTAAGGGCAAGGGTGGTGGCGACAAGGGTGGTGGTGAAGATAGAGGAGGAAGGAAAAAAATCTTAAATGGATTAGTCTAAAGGGGTTTGGGGAAATGCAAATTGTATTTGGTAAAAAAAATCCTTTGTAAAGCAATTTTGGGTGTAGTAGTGTTTGGTTTGGCTTTAGTTGTAATTTTTATTTTTTATTTTATTAAAAACAAATCAAACCCTTTGTTGGCTTTTGCATGACCTTGCCAAGGTGACCCGTAGATGACCCCCTAACAAGGGCTGCTTGAGATTGTGCTTGGTTTGTGAGACCCTAGGCAACAGTCACAAGGGTCACCTGAGGTCACACAACCTTGCTGATTTTTAGCTAGTTGTTAGCCCTTCACTATTTAGATTTGACCTCATCGGCCCTCACCGGCCACCTTCACAAAGAAAATGAAATGCAACAACAAGGGAGAAAGTTGAAAAACTAAAGAATTGATAATGGTAGCTTTAGAAGAAAAAAAAATCATTTAACCATTGTTTCAAGATTCCAAAAATGTTGAAGGCTTAAGGCAATTCTCCATTTACCTTTGAGTTTTAGTTTTCCAATGTTAGTTTTCACTTGAAAGCCCCTTGAGGATGATTGCTAAACATCCCAAATTCTTCTCAAGGAACTTTGGGTCCCAAGGGGCTCTCAAATGTTAAACCAAACATATCCTAAATTTTAGATTTTGGTGCCATAAAAAAGTTTTGGTAAATGTGTCGTATGGATATAAGTCTAAAGTGTTCTGTGTCGCAAAAATATTTGAAGTAAATGTGTTATACGGATATAAGTTTGGGGTTAATTTATTATATAATTACAAATTTAAGATTTTTAGTGTCACTAGAAAAAGTATAGAATAAATTTATGACAGTAGACAAAATTAAGAATGTTAGCTGGCTTTTGCCTTTTTTTGTCCATGTAAAACAGATAAGGTTTATATTATGTGTATAATTAATCAAATTTACCAATTCCACACTCTTTCAAATGGAAGTATTAATCTGGTCCTCCACTTATGGAAATAAACCAGCTATTTGCCAGTTGGCCCCTGTAAGGATGCTACAAGGGACTGGCAGAATTACCACGTAATTCCGAGTCCAGAGTTGGCAATTGCTTGGCATACTTGAATATAAGAAGATCCCCTTTTCCGGTGGCAAGCGTGTGGAATTCAAGCCTTTCATAGTTCTATTAAGATTGAGATTGTCATCGGACAGGGGTTTACCATGGCTCGTTTGTCGTTGCTCCAGTCTTCTTTGCTCTTCTTTCTCATCGCCTCGACGTGCTTCGTTGAGGTTTCGCTGGTGAGTTTTGCTGAGATGATGGAGGGATCGTGTCATTTGAGCCCCTTTTCTCGTCTTTGGGATAAAGATTAGTGGACGATAATTCTTTATGACTTTTTTTTTTGTCTTTGTCAAGCAAATATAGCTGAAAATAATGTAATTTCGCATGTTTGCTGGCGTGTGTTTTGGACAATTTTCAGGCCGGGGGAGAAGGATCGCTTCGTCCGGAACGTACGTACTCACGCCCTCCCGCTTATGCTTATTTTCTCCGTCGAATGTCCGAGAGAAATTTAACAAATTTATACATGAATTTCCATGTGCTAATTTGATTCTTTTCGAGAAAAGATAATTTAAATACTGATGTCTGGGGGTTATCGCAGAATGCGCGGCGGCATGCAACTACCGATGCTCGGCGACATCTCACCGGGAGCCATGCCTGTTCTTCTGCAATAAGTGTTGCGCCAAGTGCCTGTGCGTGCCCTCCGGCACATACGGACACAGGGAGGAGTGCCCATGCTACAACAATTGGAAGACGAAGGAAGGAAAACCCAAGTGCCCTTGAATTTTTTTTTTTTAAATCGGGTTATGCAATAATGGAGATATTTATTTTCTATTTTAATAAAATTTGTAATAAAAATGTGATTTTTTTTTTGTTATCAGATCGAAAAAATGTAATTGAAAAAAAAAAGAGATATTATGGGATTATTTCGCCTTGCCGCCGGCTAATAATTGTGCACGAAAAATTCACGTGAAGCTTGAAAGGAGTAAGTAAAATCATATTGACCTTAATATCATATTATATTCTGACCAATAAGTTAAATTTGTAGCTATGCAAGGAACGGATGGAAAATGAGAATTATAATCGCACAAATTTAATTATAGAATAAACTAATATAAGTTTGGCATATCCTTTTAGGATTGTGCTTTTTCCACCCCTTTTGATTCAGGCTTCGTTTGGTACGGTTTTGGAAATGGGTCTTGTGAAAATGCAAAAGTCTTCAGCCTAAAGAGCCTTGAGAAAATACAAATTGCATTTGGTAAAAAATCCTTTTATAAAACAATTTTGAGTTAAGTAATGTTTGGTAAAAATAAAATTGCAAAGGGCTTTGGTTGCAATTTTTTTGAAATCAAACCCTTCGAGCGGCAAAGGACCTAGGGCATTGGATTTGATTTGTTGTTAGCCGAGGTCGCATGACCTTGGGTGACCCTCAACAAGGGCCGCTTGGGGTTGTGCGCCTCCTTGATGAGGTCGCGCGATCTCAGGTGGCCATTGCTTACATGACCTGAGGTTATGAGACCTTTGGTCGCGCGACCTCACGAGGTTGGACTTGGCGTCACTAGTCAACCTTGCACAAAGAAGATGAACAATAGCAACAATGGGGCAAAATCAAAAAACTGAAGTATAATTGGCATTCTATAAATGTGAAAACTCAAGGTAGGTCCTCACCTACCTGTGAGTTTTCAACCTTCCAATGCTAGCATTTGGTCTAAAACCTATTTGGAGCAGTTGGCAAACATTAAATACCATCCAAATGCACCATTAGATATTTCATATTTTTGTGTTTTGATCTTACTATCCGTTGTGTGGCCCACAACTTCTGTTCCAACTTTACAAAAGTTGTTCCTTGTTTTGTTTCATCAACTCTTCTTATTTTATTTATTTATTTATTTATTTTCCTTTCCTTGCGGATTCCACTCTCCTTCTTCTTTCTAATTCTTAGCTCTTGCACAATTTTTATCGTCTCTCCATTTTCTCTCTTGCAGCCTATTCTTTCTTTCTCCCCATTACTTATGATGCCATCCTTATCATCCTCCACACTTTCGCCAGCACTAGCATTAGGCTCACCGATAACCTTCCCAATGAGGCACTTTTTGCCGTCGCATGCAGTCTTTTCTTGCACTTTGGAAGGAAATATTGAGAAGCACAGCCTTTGTCTCTTTTGCCTTTTCTAGATTTTCTCTCCTCTTCTTGCATTTGTGAGTGTAGAGAAAGAATAGGTGTCTCCACCATGTATAAGCATAAAAATCTAGGGCAATAAGTGAGTTGGGTGCTTTTAGATAATATGAAGTGAAATTCGAATTGGTGCTTTAATTTGACTGTGGTTATTAGATTGGAGTGTTCGAGCATTGAGATAAAAATTGTGTTTTCATAGATTGATTACTCCGAACACATTGCCACAGTGCCGCATCCATTATTTCATTTGTGTTGCAATTGTTGCTTTTAGCCATGGACTGCAATTGTGTGTAGAGTTGAACTTCAAGTCAATTTTTAACAATTTCATAATCGTGCATTTGTTGGGATTTGTCATTTTTATACTTTTCTAACCCATTGTTTCACCCATTCTTGCTTTGTTGGTAATTGACAGCCTAAGGTAGTTGGTCGCTGCTGATGACGACATGGAGGATGACCTTTATGTGGGACTTGTAGGGGTTGTCAATGTGTTTTTACCTTGTATCTGCATTCATTCTTATTAATGTGAATGCAAGCCAACGGTGGGATTTGATGGGATTGTAAATCTGAAATTTAGAGAAGCAATGTACCGGCTTGGGCCTTGAATTGAGAATTTCGTTTGAACGTGGGGTCCGAGAAAAATTATGGACAAAAAAAAAAAAAAAAGAGAGAGAGAAGAATGGAAGTGGGGCCCGCAGGGAAAGGAGAGAAAAGAAGGAAAAATAAAATAATTACCTCACATTTGACCAAACGAAAAAGGAAAAAGTTTTATAGAATTGTGACAGAAAGAGTGAATTGTATAAGGAACATTATTGGAAAAATACAAAAGTAAGGAAGTGTCTAGGGCGAAACATGAGTAGAAATAGCGCGGACTCCTTACATTAGCTATCGAATTCACGAGGCGAGGGCGGGGGCTCGTTTTAACTGCTCCGTCGAATTAAGCGGGGTTTATAGAATTAACAGGTTAAATTTGATGGGCTTATCATATGACAAGACCTCACCCACTTAATTCAGTTTAGATAAATGTAATTTTGCGTGGATGCAATTTCGCATGCTTGTGACCAGTGTTTTTGGAATTTATAAGGCTGGCGGAGAAGGATCGCTTCATCCGGACCTTCCCTAATAGAGCCCTCTCCGTTGAAAGTCCGAGAGAATTTGAAGAGATATATCTGAAATTGCATATCTTCATTTGATTCTATTCTAGAATATCTAATTGAAATATTTGTGCCTAGCGTCTCACAAAGAAAATTACAATATTAAACCTATTGTAATTGTATTAATTAATTAATCAATTTTCGATCATGTCGTGAATTGACATGGATCAGCTAACCAATGGACATATTTTAATAGCATGTCATTTTTTTCAAATTTTTTATTAAATTTTTTCCTTTTCCTTTTTTTTTTGGGTGCTTTTCTTCCTACTTTTCTTCCTCCTTCCTCCATAGTCATTGGCCACTGGGTGAGGTCATGGCTGTCTTTGCCTATGGCCTTCAAGCCCCTGTCAAAGGCAACTGGCCTTGCCAAAATTTGGGCAAAGTCATCTAATATGTGGCTTAGTGGCTTGTGGGACAAAGTGGAAGAAAAGGAAAAAGCAAAAAAAAGCAAAAATTTAATAAAAATGTTCAAAAATAATAATTATTAAAATATATTTATGTTGGGCCCTATTCCATCAAAATTAGTTAGATGTCCCTCATCACATCTTCTCGTAATTCGTCCGTCGTTTCTTTATTTTGATAATTATAAATGATCGTTTGAAAAAAACTTAAGATTTTTGTTTTTTCTTTTTTCTAAGATAATTCTGTTTTATACACTTTCTGGCGGAGAAAGAGTTGACCCTATTCCACTGCAACATATACATACACACATATGTGAATATGCATGTGCTCATTCGATTCTTTCGAGAATATATAATTTAAATACTCGTATGTGGGATACCGTAGAATGCGCCGCCGCATGCAATCCCGGCGGCACATACGGACACAGAGGAGTGCTCGTGCTACAATAATTGGAAGACGCAAGAATGGAAAACCCAAGTGCCCTTTAAGTCTTTAAGTCTTTAAGTATTATATCCATTCGACTTGTTCAGTAATGGAGAAGTATGATTTTTGGAGAAATATAATTTTTCTATTTTCAAAAAAATGCAATCGAAAAAGTTTAGATATTCTTGTGTTCTTTTGCTTCGCTTAGAGCCAATAATTATGGGTGGAAAATTCAATGGGGTTTCCAAACTCGATACTCAAAATTTTTTAGTAAAATCATATTGACCTAAGGTTGTGTTTGTTTCCAGCAAAGTGTTTTTCAATAAAACATTTTCTACAGTTTCTAGTATTCTTTTTTTTTTTGTCGGAATATGCTGAATATCATTACTAGCCCATAAAATGGCCACCATTAGTTGGTAAATCTAAACATAATATTGAAAATAAAGGGTGAGGAGGAAAATAAACCCAATTACTAGGAAGAGCATTGATGTGGTGAGTTTTGCAACCCAATCCGCCGCCTTGTTGGATTCCCGTGACATGTAGAAGACATAGACGACACCTATCTGGGCTATAAGTTGTGTGCAGTCTGCTATAATGGATTGGGCTTGTCAAGGAGGCTCTTCTCGGCTTGATAAGCATTCAACAAAAGATAAGCCATCCACAGTAACGAGACGTGGAAAATGAATACTTAAAGAAAAATTTTACTTTGAAATTATGAAAAATGATTTTCATTTTTGATAAAAGGAGATCATTTTTAATGCAACACATTTGTTTTATGAATAACAAGTAATTTGAAACACATTTTTTTAAATAATCATTTATATCATTCGTGAAGTTAAATGAATATAAATTTTTCTTCACCCATGAAAATAATTAAATATAAATAATTTTTGATGATGAAAATATTTTTATAAATATTTAATTTTTATAAATATTTTTAAATTTTTTATCTTTGCGAAATAACCACAACAACAACGGTCTACGATGAACGCGCGACCCAGACCGTAGAGTCTACGCAACTATCGGCCAGAATCTGATGGCCTCATCACTGGGCAAGACCTCCCCAGCTAAATCTCGATCGTGGAGCCCCGACGATTTTCTCAGCCGCTGATCGCCATGTCATCGGAGGGTCCAGACACCGCCACGAGGTCGAAAAAATCAAATTTTTTTTTTAAAATTACAGTTGGGGTGGGGAAGAGAGAGAGGTTCCCACGCGGCTTCTGGAGGCTTCTATTCCTCCCAATAAGTACTCACCTCTCCTCCGTTTTCGCTTTATTCATCGAACGCCTCGTTGCAGAGCAGACTCCAGCAATCTCTCTCTCTCTCTCCGCGGGAGCTTCAGTCAGGTAAGCGCCTCTCTCTCTTCCTCTCTCTGTGCTTTCGATCCAGGCCTCGACGCCGTCGTTCTTTGATTACGTGACGTGATCGGTGAATTTCGTGGCCCTTCAGGGTTCGGATTGTTCGCTCGGACGATTTTGTCTTTACCGGAGGTCGGCAGAGGATGACTCATATCCTTTTTGATGGGATTTGATCTTCTTCTTCTTCTTCTTTTCCGTTTCTTGCGGTGA
This sequence comes from Eucalyptus coolabah, assembly GCA_014182585.1. NCBI lineage: Eukaryota > Viridiplantae > Streptophyta > Magnoliopsida > Myrtales > Myrtaceae > Eucalyptus > Eucalyptus coolabah. The sequence goes on from CM024630.1 coordinate 29,952,429, forward strand.
TTTGCCCGTTGAATCTTGATAGGGGGGCTCGTTCTGAGTTTCCCGATCGATGGTTTTGGGATTCGATGTTGCTACTTTTTTTTTTTTTTTTTTTTTTTTGGGGTTTTCTGGAGTGGCGTATGGTTTGACTTAACTTGAATCGAACGCGGGAATCAGAGGGAGCGAGATCGCGAGAGGGCTCAAGCCAGGGGTGGCCACAAGCCCAAGCAGCCCAAAGGCGACGGCTTGACTCCCGAGCAGCGGCGCGAAAGGTATCCGCTTTCGTCTTCGTATCCGTTTGCTCTCTCCTGTTGAGAAGAATTTAGGGATGGTTGCACTTTTCTCTGCTTGATTACACTAATGTTGCTGCCCCGCCAGCTTTGAAGCTACCGGATTTTGCTTTTTCATAGTCTTCTTGCACGTTGCGCCAACGGGTTGAGTAGGATGAACTTTTTCTATGGTTGGGTAGGGGACGAAAAGGATCAACCCTTTAGTTATCTTAGATTGGTTATCTAAAAATTGGCGTTGAGTTCTGGAATGTTTGACTTGAAATTTGAAGCTGCAGCATTTTCGTAATTATGTCAAATTGTGGTCGATTTTTCGGTGGGAATAAGGTTAGAATGAAATGTGTTATAGGTGGATGCTGCTGCATTCCTGCTGTTCCGACAGAGGAATGAGGTTCTGGCGTGATTGTGTCTTGTGTTTGAGTTGGCAAAGGATGGAGAATGCCATTGCGAAATGTTTATTGTGGTAATTATTCGAGAGGGACAATGGAGAGCAAGCATTTGGAACCCGATATTTGTTGATATTTAATATTGTTGCTATTTGCTACTCAGTAATACCAGATGAAGGGGAAAGCAATCAAAATCATCTCAGATCACAGTAAATGCCTTTGGACTGACTAGGATCAAATTGTGAGTTTGTAGCTATTTCAGCTATCATACTGCTTTGTTCGCTTTCAATTGATTGAAGATGGCTCCATGGCTTGGGCCTAGAAATGGCATGCCTTGAGTAGAATTGCTCGGTTGGTTGGATGCGTGTTTCTGGCAAGGAAAAAGGATCAGATCCATGACTATTTAATTTTGGGCTGATTCTTTGGAACCAAATTCAATGCTTGGGTTTTGGGCTACTGACAGGAGGACTTTCCTTTTTTTTTTTTTGGCATGTGTTCAGGGATGCAAAGGCATTGAAAGAGAAGGCAGCGAGGAAAGCAGCGCAGGCGGCTGCTGGAGGGATCAATGCAGGCGGTGGTGGTGGGAAAGCCAACAACAAGAAATGACAATGGGATGGATATAGGGAAAACTAGAACTGGGTCAGATCTGTGGTGTTTCTTTGGTTATGGGGTCATCATTACCATGTCGTTTTGAGTTTGAAGAAATGTCATAGGATGTTCGCTTTCTTGAAGGACATTGATGTTGGCTTCTGAACAGCGTCTGATTTCTCGGGAAAGCATTCTTCCCCGCTGTATAATGGAACTACTGATGTTGTGTTCTCTTCAATTGTGACTGGTTGTCCATGCCTAATTTTAGAATAATGATGCATGATTAGGCAATTGACCTTTAATCTCCTTTTCATTCTGCAATTGCTTAAGAAATTGTTGGATTAGTTAGGCTTGGTATTTTCTAATGAGGAGTTCATCTTTTGATTAACAATGGAAGAGAAATAGTTTATCATACTATTCTGGTTGAGAAAAATCTATATTCATGTCTCTAAATGGATATTTAAGCCAAAACTATATTTTGCCTCACTTTTCATAGGCACTTTCTTTATAAACAATTTACCCACAAATTTGACAGTCAATGATATTATTTCTCTTCATCGATTTTCATATTCTACCCAATGGTCACCATCATGCTGTAATTGTTTTCCAAGTAATTGAATCAAATGGGTCATAAGGTCCATTTGACTGCCAATAAAAATGTCATAAAGGTCACATAAATAGGCTTAATCAAGGCCATGCCCGAAGTTGGGGACATTAAAATTTCATTTATTTCACAAAAAATGATTAATTTAGAAAATACTTTTTGAAAAAAAAATTATATAATTTTTGTTTATTCATTTTTGTGAGTGATACAAATTATTATTTAAAAAATTATTGTCCAAAAAATTATTTTTCTGTGAAATAAATGCATCTTGAATATATAAGTGGCTTTTGTGGTTGCTACTCATCTTTGCAGGTAGCTGGCCTTTTTTTCCCCAAAGATAACTTTGGAAAAGATTGCCAAAACCATCAATGCCCAAGAAAATCTGTCTCATGACATTATGGTGAAGGTTCCGTCATGAATCGGTGGAGAACATAATTTCCTTTCTCAAGAAATCCCAATAATCTATTTCGGTTTACATGCCATTGGGCTATTTTATGAGCTCTTTCGGGTTTTTTGTCAGCCGAAAACTTACGAAAGCAAAACCAGAAACATAAATCTCATTTGTAAGAAAACTGCAGTTTACGTTCTTCAAAATTTCGGAATGAGTATATTTTACGAAAAATTAAGGGTTTGAAAAATCTCTTTCCTAAAAATGATTGATTACATCACTCTTACAAAATAAGTAAAAAAATTATTTTTATCATCAATGAAAATATTTAGGCATAAGCTATTATCTATAACAAAAATATTTTTATTAATTAATTATTTCGAAAGATACAAATAATAATTTTTAGTAAAATAATTTTCAAATCATTCATTTTCCTACAATACCATTGACTTGATTACTTCAGTCTTTATGTTTATTTCCCATTCTTCTATGCTATCTATATTGTTATCGAGAGAAGAGGATTTCCTATTTTTTCTTTTTAGGATACCATTCCTCTTTTTCCTTCCCCTAAATATCTTTGGTAGTTATTTCAAATATCGATCGCAGGTAAAAAATAAATTTTAAAAAGTTCATAGAAACTACTAACCACTACATAGTACATAAAATATTAATCCTTCCATCTCTCTATTTTTATATCATTCTCATTTTATTCTCAATATATTAAATATTTAAATTTCTAGTTATTTAGTTAGCAAACGCGCGCAATTTTCGCGCGTGCGGGACGCCGGTTAATTCTCGTATCCTCGATTGCAGTACGAAGGATCGATCTCCTCCCACAAACCCATCATGAATCGGGTTTATTTCAGTGGGCCATGGGTCCAACCCGACCCGATTCGATGGCCCGATCCGATGGCCCGATCACGCCCAGCTAAGCTCCGCCACGAACCGTGCGCGCTCCGGTAGCCCTCGGTCACTTGTCAGACAACTCAGAAGCTCCGCCGCTTCTGGTGGCGATTCGGCGTACGCATCGTCGATTCTCTCTCTCTCGCTCCGCTCGTCGGCGAACGCCGATTCGGATCGCCAGATTCTTGTCCGCCAGCAATCGCCATGGGAACTTCAGAGTCCACGCTATCGGGATCGCAGGTAACTCTCGATCCTTCCGCCTCCGCAAGCTCGTTCCGCTCTTCGTGGGGCTCATTCCCAAATCGTTACTGAACGACCGTTGTTTGCTCTTGAAGAGACCAGCCGACGAAATCACCACCGTCTCCGAGCGGCCGGAGGGCGTCGATCCCGTCCTGGAGAAGCTCAGGTCCCTCAAGATCGTGAGTAGCACCCCCTATGTCTAGGTTTTCGCGAGCACGTGAATGAATGCGCAGATTAGTTGCTTTCAATATTGAAAAATTGAAACTTGTGGTGGTTTGTTCGATTGATTGTAGACGCCTCCCATACTGACGTCGCTGCCGTCCGAGGGCAGCTTGACCGACATTTTGGTTAGGAAGCCGTCGTCTTCGTCGGCTCCAGGTGACGCATTGGCCTCGTGATGACACTCTTTATGACTTGGTTTTAGTGAATCATTTTGTTTTGAAGTGAAATAGTGTAATGGGATCTTGAAATTCAAGTTGTTGGAATGGTTAATATAGGGACAGTGAATCCGAAGGTGCTACTGGAGCTATTCTCGATGTATCGCAACTGGCAGGAGGAGAAGGTCCAAAAGATTGGCAAGAAACAGGTGTGCCTTTGTGTTGGTCGATGCATATGCTATATATAGACGCTAGGACCTTTTGATGAAAAGATCATCAAAGGGGATTTTAGACGAAAGGAAGTATCTAGTTCTTCGTTATATAAAAGAGGCTTCAATTTTGAACTAGTCAGGAATCTGTAAAGAGTTCTTATGGCTTTTTGGGGGCGATCAACTTGTTGCCATTTCTTTTGGTTCGATCTTTCAGAATTCTCTCGTGAAGATTGCTTTGAAAGATCGAAAAACCTGAAGCGATTTTTGTATATTTGATCTGTAAAATGTAGATATGTGCTTTGGAGGATTTATGGAGATCCCCATTTCTTTGCTTTTCCCCTGTTGCCTCTCGTGCTGGTGGAGCATTGCTCTTCGGTCTTCCTTGTGCAAGTTTTTTTAACGTGTCGCAGTAATCACTTTACCCAAAGAAGTTAAGCAATGTCCTTTGCATTTTTTTTTTCCAACCGAATAAATCTATGCTTTGGACTTGAGAGCGAGCTTCTAAATCATGCATATATGTTGTGGCATATATTGTGATACTATAGGAACTGTCCTTCTGCCAATCGTATGCGTTATCAGAACCAGGAGAGTTTGTAGTGCACAGACCTAAGGTTTGGTGCATTTTGCTGCAGGAAGAAATAGAGAACAAGATAGAACTTGTGGATGCTTTAGCTGTGAAACTTCTCCAGCGATTTAATTTCTCTGTGTCAGCAATGAAGACCACCTCTCAACATTTATCAGAAGGTACTTATCTCATGATTTTGTGATTTTATTTGCTGTGCGCTTGCTTTTAGTACTTCAAAGGATTGAATACAGAAATCATGGGTTGAATAACACACCTTCTCCAGAATATGTTTAGTACTGTGAATTCAGTTCATACTACATGTTTCCTGATTGTTTCCCATTATTGCTTTGGAAATGTTCACGCGACATTCTTTCATCGCTTATTCTGGAAATCTATATAGTTCATGCATTGCAGGTGGAGCTTGGGGAACTCAAGGGGAGATTGACAGAGGTTATTAGTAACTGTGATGCCCTAAGCAAGAGGATAGAGTCGGAGGGGCCAGAATCTCTTCTATCATTGGTGACACCATTTGTTGCCAGGACCTCCAATTCATGTGACTCCAATAGTTCATTAGAAAGAGTTCTTGAGAGCAGTCCGGCTTCTATGGACTCAAAAACAGGCTGACCGATTTTTATTTTTTTTTTCCCTTGTCCCTCTTTTTGGTACGAGGGAAGTGTAATTAGCCATTCCTGATTGCTGAATCGTATTTTAGTGGAGCCCATGTCATGTAGCTTTTCTTTTACGGCCATTTATGCCGAATTAATGGAAAGAGCCTTCTTGAAATGGAGTGATGGGAAGTATTGACAGTCTTTAAGTGCTATTGGTGACAGTCATGAATGGCAGTTGCTTATGAATAGTTCAAGTTGTACTTAAAAAAAAATTGATGGGAGACGCGGAACAATTTTAGGTAATTATTTGTGCAATAATGAATTCAGAATCAATGAAAGTCAATTTTTTTCTCGGCTGATTTCTCGGAGTGGAAGGTGATGAGCGAGGCTCTTGCTCGTGATGCGAAATCTATCGTGTAGAAAACGATGTCTGGACTCAGTAAGTGTGGAGTTACTGCGTCATCGAAATTGGTGGAGGTTCTTTCGCAGGTCCGAAGTAACTGGGGACAGCATTCACCTTCTTCCGTCGGGCTGGGAATCAACGGAATTACTCTCATTCAGTTCGAATCTCACTCCATGATCCCTACTTAGGCGAAAATGGAAGTTCGTCAATCGAAAGGGAAGCTGAGGGCTGCCATGTTCAATGTGATACTCAAGAATTGGGGCGGGCGTGTGACTCCGTGGGCGACCAAGATTGCGCAGTCTTTTGATTGCTTGAAGTCGCTTCACTTTCGGCGCATGATAGTAGGAGATTCAGGCTTGGCACTGCTTGTGGAGTCGCAGAGGTGCGTTCTGCAAGTGCTCAAGCTCCACAAAGCGCAGTCTTTTGAAAATCCATTATTCAACTCTCTCTCTCTCTCTCTCTTTTTTTTTTTTTTTAACACGTCGAACTTCTCTCGCTTATGTAGAGCTCCTTCCTACCGCCATGGTAGTCTTCACCCAAAACCTTCGTCAAAACCTTCGTCTATTTCAATTGATGCGATTCTCCATTCTGTCCTCATCTTCTCTGTTCCTCCGCTACTAAATCCCCTGATTAAACCTTGTCTGTATCTCTGCTGTTGTACCCAGCCGTATCGAACATCTCCTCCGATTCGCTGCACCACATGCATGGCTTCCGATCTTCCCAATTCGGTTGCCATTTACCTCAGCAGGCGATGATTTGTTCTTAACTACCCTTGCGACAATGGAACCGAGAGGCGACAACCATGATCCTCGCCTTACTGCTTTGTGCCACCGAATGGGTCGTCTATGGAATCCGGAGGAAATTGAAGACTGGAATGACCTGACATCTCCGGCAAAAATGGATGAATGTAAGTTGATGCTCATAGGTAAAGTCCCAACTGCTACTTCGCTGAATTTGCAAGCTTTCCAATCTACGATGCAACGGTTTTGGAGGATTGATCATGTTGAAATTACTTTACGTGAGGGAGATTTTTATGTAGTGAAATTCCAATCGGAAGATGACAAAATTAAAGTTCAGTCTGGGGGTCCCTGGTTGTTCTCTCGACATCTGGTAATATTCAAACCATGGATACCCGCTACGCCGCTTCATTGTTACGACTTCTCTACATGTGCATTTTGGGTACATATATATGGACTGCCCCTGGAATGGTATTCTGATGCGATGATCTCCCGAGCTGTACAATCTGTAGGGAAGGTCCTGGAAATCAGATTGGATGCTAAAGAGGGTATAGCACTTAAAACAGCAAAAGCCCGTGTTGATATAGATCTCAGTCAACCGCTAAAACAAGGAAAACTAATTAGAGTTGCTGACAAACTACTTTGGCTTGATTTTCGATACGAACGGCTCCCCCATTTCTGTTATTCGTGTGGGAAATTAGGACACTATGCTAGGTATTGCAAGGATATCCCGTTTACTAATGCTAAAATGGAAGGGAAAGAGAAAATGGCTTATGGACAGTGGCTTAAGGCTGAAGTAAAGGAATGTAGCCCCTATTGGAAGACTTTTTATGAGGACCATCAACTTACCAATGAGGAGATAGTACCAGAAACTCCTCCAACAGCCCTGCTGCCTCAACAAATACAGACAGCGATAGCATCAACAAGTGGAAACCAGCAGCCGCAGGTTCAGGGGGCACAAGGCATCATCGCTGCTCCTCTTCATACATCCAGCCATATCCCACTACCTGCACCAAAATAGAGCATTGCGGTTCAGTGTACAGAGACCTCTCCTCTTACATTAGCCCCTCAGCAGAATCCACGATATGATATTTATGCCATCTAACCTCATATGACTACAGCTCATAACACTACTAGTATGCTTCCCGCCAAAACACAAATTATCAAACAACAAGTAACAGCTAGTTCAAGTCACGGGAAACTCAAGCATACCAGAATTACTACTACAGCAGGGGCAGCTAAGAAGGCTAAGCGTTATACCCCTTATGAGTCACGTAGCCTGGTTGAAGGGGTGATCGATGATTGCACTTTGTTAGAGACTCCTGTAATGTTGGCTCCTGAGGCTAATCCATGGGTAATGGCGGTTGGCCTTAAACAGTTGCCGCAGCACAAATGAAGCTTATAAGTTGGAACTGCGAGGAGTTGGGCTCTCCCTTGACAGTTCGTGCCCTATTGGCCCTAGTGGCCAAAGAAAAGCCCAACGTTTTATTTTTGATGGTAACAAAGAATAGGGAGGAAGTGATCACCCGTCTTCGGTGACGCTTGAAATTTAGTCACTCTTATATTGTGAACCCGGTAGGTATCGTAGGTGGGCTAACTCTTATGTGGCAGGATGATATAACAATCACCATGTTCCAGTCTTCTCAAGCTTTCCTCGATTTGTCTTGTATGGACTCTAAGTGTAGCACATCTATGCGCATCACGTGTGTCCACGCACCCGCAGCCTTTCAACCTCGACTGTCATTTTGGAATGTACTTAGACATATTGCTGCTACAAATACCTTACCTTGGGTTTGCCTTGGGGATTTTAATGAGGTAATGTACTATCGAGAGAAGGTTAGCAGGCGACCAGCAAAAGCTCATCGGATGACTTCTTTTAGACAAGTTATACAAGACTGTGCATTTATGGACATGGATAGTAAATGATGTGCATTTACATGGTCCAATAATAGAGCAGTGGCTGATTATGTGAAAGAAAGACTTGATCGTGTTTTTTGCACTTATGACTGGCGTTTAGCTTTCCCAGAAGCTGAAGTGGTTGCTTTACCTGTAGTGGGTTCTGATCATAACCCTTTAATGTTAACCATTGAGGTCAGCCTAAGGCGTCGTCATAAATTCTTTCCCTTTGAAGCCTTTTGGTTACAAGAAAGGGACTGCGGTGCAGTTGTTGATAAATCTTGGAACTCTAACCGTGGTATCACTGAGACTCTAACTCAACGACTCAAACAAGTTTCGCTAGCACTTAGTAAATGGAGTCGTCAGAAGTTCTCTCTAGCTATAAACTGAATAGCCATACTCCAACTACAACTCTAGGATATCATCAACCATCCACACAATCAATATGATAAGAGGGTTGCGATCAAACTAAAAGAAGAAATACATAGATTATGGCAGCAAGAGGAGCAATTTTGGGCCATGCGCTCTAGGATCAATTGGCTTAAATGGGGAGACAAAAACACCAAGTTTTTTCATGCAACGACTATTCAACGACGGCAACGAAACAGAATTCGTTTGCTACGAGATGGTGACCAGGAATGGGTTAGGGAAGACAGTCTTTTGAAAAATATGACTATCCAATATTTCTCCAACTTGTATCGAACAGTAGGTCATCGCGATTTTCAGTCGATCATTGCACAATGTCAGCTAGTAGTCTCCTCTATTATGAATGACTTATTGACAGTAGCCGTGATAGAGGATGAGATCAAGGCAGCCACCTTTTAGCTCGGACGCACAAAAGCACCCGGACTTGATGGTATGAATGGTCTTTTTTACCAAACTTATTGGAACACTTTGTATGCTGATCTTATCCCCCTTATACAACAGTTTTTCATCTCAGGAGTTATGCCTTTAGCTCTAAATCAAACTATTATTACTATGATCCCCAAAGTCTCTAACCCAGAAAGCTTAGATCAGTACCGTCCTATTAGCCTTTGCAATTATGCCTATAAGATTATCTCAAAAGTGATTGCAAATAGACTTAAGCCCTGACTCCCAGAATTGATATCTCCTGAGCATAGTGCTTTTGTTAGTGGTCGTCAAATTCAGGATAATATTCTCATAGTCCAGGAAGTGCTACACCAGTTGCGCACTCAAAAAAGCCAGAAGATTTTTCATGCAGTTTTAAAGATGGATATGCAAAAAGCTTATGACCGGTTGGAGTGGGACCTTCTAGAGGCTTATCTATTAAAGTTGGGATTTCACCCTACTTGGGTCAGATGGGTCATGCAATGTATTACAACCGTGTCTTACAGTGTGTGTTTTAACGGTGAACGGCTACCTTTCTTCCGGTCGACCCATGGTATCGACAGGTGATCCCCCCTCGTCCTTACTTATTTATCCTTCTAGCTAACATGTTATCGAATATGATCAGTCAAGCTATCAGCATGAGCAATTTCAAAGGCATTAAGCTCAACAGGTGGTATCCTGTACTATCTCATCTTTTCTTTGCTGATGACGCAATTTTCTTTATAGATGCCAAACTACAGGAATGTCTAAATTTTGCCAATATACTGAATCAGTATTGTTTAGCTACGGGACAGGCAATCAATCGCAACAAATTTGGGATTTATTTCTCTAAGGCTTGTCCCCTACATTTAAAGGAAAATTTGGCCAATGCATTGAGAGTCCCAATTCTTATTTAGACTGGCAAATATTTGGGAATCCCATCGGATTGGGGATAATCTAAGAAGGAAATGTTCACTTGGATACTTGCACGAGTGAACAAAAAACTGGAGGGATGGAAAGAATGACTCATATCTAAGGGGGGGAAGGAAGTTCTTATCAAAGCGGTGTCCAGGCGATCCCACAGTTTGCTATGTCTATCTTCAAAATCTCGGTTTCTATTTGCATAGCCATTGAAAAGAGAATTGCATGCTTTTGGTGGCAGAATGACTATTCTAAATCAGGAATTCACTGGACACGATGGGAGAACCTTAAGGGTAGCAAATCTAAAGGAGGTCTTGGCTTTCGGGACCTATTGCATTTCAATAAAGCCCTACTAGGTAAACAAGCTTGGCGACTGCATCAAAATTCAACGGCTCTATGCAGTCAGCTTTTCAGAGGTATTTACTTCCACTCTACAAATTTTCTTACTGCTTTGCTAGAGGTTTTAGGCCTTCTTGGGGATGGCAGGGCCTTTTACTAGGTCAGGATTCCATTAGTCACGGCTTTTGTTGGTCAGTAGGAGATGGATAGAAAATCAGAATAAGAGAAGACTGTTGGTTGCCCAAAGGTATTATAGGTGGTCCGACTAATCGAAATGAACCTTTTAAGGTTGCTGATTTGATTGATACCCGGACCAATGACTGGAATATTTCTTTTATTAATGAACTATATGATCACCATACAGTGCAGGAGATACTTACAATCCACGTCAGCCCCTCTCATACTGAGGATAAGCTGATTTGGACAAAATCTATTCATGGTGACTACACAGTTAAAAGTGGGTACCATTCTCTTAGGCAAACAACAATTCACCAAAGTCAGCCTCAAGTTTCGCATGCTTAGTCTCTCCCTCAAGCACTGTGGAAACATCTTTGGAAACTACAAGTAGCCCCCAAAGTTAAATATTTTATTTGGGCCTTATGCCATAATGTTTTACCCACCGGAGGTAACCTTTTCCATAGACATATTACCTCAGACCCAATCTGCCCACTTTGCCAGGATACCCTACTCGAAACAGCAACTCACCTATTCCTATTCTGTCCCATAATAGTCCCCGTTTGGTCAACGCTATATCAACATATGCCTATACACATGCAAACTACGCATAGCATAGAGCATTGGGTAGTAGCTTTGATACTCAAACAACAGAACTCACCTGACTCATCTACACTTGCATATGTTCTTTGGAATATACATACATAACTTAAGAGGTTATGTCCAAATAGACACAACTCTCCAAATGTTAAGAGGTTATGTCCAAACAAACATAACTTTCCAAAGGTTATAAGAGCACATAACAATTGTTAGGCAAAATAATAAAAATCGAAATTAAATAATAATAAAAGTAACCATACTCTCTTTCGAATAGTCACACTATTTTAATAGTACAAAATTGTTATTTTATAATTATAAATTCAAATTTTAATAAAAAAATCATAATCATTTATTAGTGCCAAATCTAGTCCATGTATACACTCACATCTTTTCAATATGGGACAATGCACCTCTTAGTTTGTTTTATCAACAATCCCTCATTTTGTTTGTAAAACAAAAATACAAAAATACAAAAATAAAATTTTGAAAAAGAAATACAACCAAAATTTCCATGAGATTAATATACATACATAAAAGTCTCTTTTGAGTTAAACCTTTTTCTAGTGGGAGTATCTCAGAATTTTATAAAAGTTTCAAATACTACACTTTAAACTTGCAATTTTAATAATAGAATTGGATATATACTAAGCTCTTATTTCATCAAGAAGTTTATAATTTACTCAACACTATTATGGCCTTATGCTTGGAAGAAGCCGCACCACTTGTGTTACCAATAAACACATTACTAATTTGTACTATACTTAATTAAGAATATAATTCAGCTCACGAAACATAAGAGATGATACTGAATTCTCATGCCCGAGCAAATGTCGGTACCAAACAATCCTCATTAGTAACTTGTTTTTACCCATTAACCTTATAGCTGGTGATATTCTAATATTAGGCTAGGTTACTATTATTAGTGATTTTATTCAAAGGGTTTTAGCCCCATTTCTTTTGAGGTTATATTTACCATGTCCTTTGGTAAAGCCTTTGTAATGGGATTGGCCTGATTTCTGCTTGACCTCAAATAGACAATTGTTATGGAATTATCTTGAATCAATTGTCTCACATACTCATATCTTAGACTAATATGTGCAGACTTACTATTATAAGTGCTACCATAAACTCTTGCCAAAAGTAGCCTGACTATCATAATGGATAAAAATAAGAGACATATGATTAGGCCATAATTTAATGTTCAACAACAAATTTATAATCCATTCAGCCTCTTTCCTAGTTGCTACTAAAGTAACAAATTCCAATTCCATTATTAAGTGAGTAATGCATGTTTGTTTCTTGCTTGCCCAATATACAACATATCCATTAGTGAAATCCATCTAGAAGTGGACTGTTTGTCACCCACACTTGTAATCCAACTAGCATTGGTGTTCTAATGTAGCTAGATAATTATTATAAAATAGTTCCAAATTTTAAGTTCTCTTAAGATAGCAAAAAACTACCTTGTACTTTAAATTCAATTGCATGCTTTCTTTTATCTTTCTTAGAAATAAAAGACGAATATGAACATCCATGTGTGATCACTTAGTTTAGGATTATTGACCAGAAAAAGTAAAAAAGACATGCATGATCACCATAGGTAACACGACATACTGTTAGGAATTGAAAGGTGCTCATAGAAATATTAGTGTAACTCAAGTCCCTGAACCTAAATATCTGGTTGCATAGAAATCGAGGGACAACTCCTAACCCACAATCGGGTATTTTGGCCAACCCCAAAACGAGACTCGTGATGACTCCTGTCTTATTTTCTAGGTTGTCATGAGGGCTATGAACTTGAGGAAAAGGTTCGTAATCATGATTTAGTATACTTGATAAGGTAGTACCCCAAAGGATGAATTGATGCAATCTTTATAGGCGAAGACATACTATCAAGAGGGCCATTTGATCGAAATAGCATTAGACTCACATTTACGTCCGGTTTCCTTTTGATCTCTAGACCGTTGATCAAGAGAGCTATTATGCCATCCTTTTGGTCATCGATCAAGATGTGTCACAATGTCGAGGTTGGGACACGACAAATTCTCCTATCACAAGAGGTACAAGCTTGGGAGAGCTCGCGACCGTGATCGAGCGAACTCAAAAAGGTTCATTTCGAAAGGCGAGTTGATGACGTGTCATCTTACATAGATTATAGTTTTTAATTTGTCAAAAATTATTCCAATAAATTAAAAGCATGATACATACATACATACATATATATAAAGAAAAGGAAAATAAAAATTTTTGAAAAATAATATAAGCTAAATAAAAAGGACATTCAAATTTCGACAAAGGAAAGCAACAAAAATTGAAATATTGCAACCCTTGTCGCTTGTGGCCACTATGGCGATTGCCTCTAAGCAACATGATGTGGGTTAGGGACCCCAACAAGATTTGCCAAGTACGAATAATAGTTCTATAAACTATTAGGCTATGTTTGGTCATTTTATATTTCTAACCAGGATAAGACTGAATAGGATAGATAAGAAATCTAGAGATTTTGCTATATCCTGTCCACTATTTGACGGATCACAATGATAAAGTTGGGTATATTCGTATTATATCATATACATTATTTGATATAAACGGCATGTTAGCGTAAATGAACATAAAAGTTCACAAACAAAGATGGTAAAATTCTCTCGCGACACTCTTGCCTACTTTATTTTTATTTGCCTTTTTATTTTTTTTATTTTTCCTTTCTATTTTAATTATTTTCCTTTTATTTCATTTTTCCCTTCCATTGTTCCAAATAAAATTTTATTAAATAGTAAACTGTACTAATATACCTAAAAGACTAAAATATGTATTAAATATAAATATATATTTATATTATATGTGACACCCCAAATTTCGATTATGTTTTCAATTGAATAAGTCGGGTTTTTCATCGATGTGCCTATAGTTATATTCTCTCGAGCTGATTACTCATGAGATAACTAGTCTATAAGGTGAAGCTGTTAAGGGATTTTAACGCATTAGACTTGAGAATTTGACTAGGAATCAACTGCTTGACCGTGCTAATACGCAAGGGTCATTACGGCCTCGAGATCGATTAAAGACCAGGAGATAGGTCGATTTGATAGAGCCACGTGATTAAGTGTGGGTGATTTCACCTAATTGCACAATTCTTATCGATTGGCACTAGATCGATTTCTCTATCATTTTGGTATTCTGTATCCATATTTGAAACCTCAAGATTTCCACGATAACTGAGAGTCACCAATGTGTCGAAGATGCACTTTGTGGCTCGAAAACAATCGACCACAGGTCAAAAGCATTAAAAGTTCATAAAAGCTACCTAGTAGACTAGGACGCGCTAAAATCATGTCAGATTGAAATTAACGGCGAATTTAAACCCGATTTCAGAAATTAAAAGTTCTGTCATGTCACAATTCATTTTAGGAACGTCGACTCATCTTCAGAAAATTTTTCTGCAAATCGAGATTTTTTGCGAAATTTCAAAGTAAGGTCATTTTTTTATCGGGAAAGTCAAAGGGCCGTTTTTGATCGCATCTTTGGCCGTCGAGTTGGATCAATTGATGGGGAAAAATCCTGAGATGGATGAGGTCACCTTGGCTGATTTGTTTGGGCTTCAATTGGATTGATTTGAGTGAGAATTGATTGGATTTAATGAGCATATGTCACAAATTCGTAGCCACCATGGTGCACAAACTTTTGGACCATTTGGGAAGCTTCTTGAGGAAGTCAAGGAGTGGAAAATGGTTGAGGGTGAGGACCAAGGTTGGTGGGGGCAAGCAAAGGGAGAAATGGACAAGTGTTGAGCCTTGGAAGCCTTTAGGGTCCCCCCTATCTTTAGCAGCTCCTCTCTCCTTCCCTTGGTTGCTTTCTTCGTTGTTGGTGTGCCTTGAGAGCTCCAAAAACCCGAGGAACCGAGCATAGCCTCCCCCTAGCCGGTCGCACGCCTGCCAAGCCACCGGATAGCCACCCGAGCTTGTCGCGCCGCCCGCTTGCGCCGTGTGTCTCCCGCGCACGTTCTCGCGCCCAGCCGCCCGTTTCTCGCCCCCTCGTCATCCATCTGTTCGTGCCAGGCCGCGTCTGTGACATCCGGATTTTTGTCAACCCTCGAATATGTGACGGTCAGTGACAGATCAACGGAAGTATCGTTGGACTGCGTCAATGGTACCATTTGCGGACACCATTTCATCATCATCGTTGGACCGATACGTTACGTTTAGTAATGGTCCGATCATCGAAATGACCCTTATGTAATGCCACGATTGAGACTCTTTTCCACTCGCGTGTATACCTTACTAACCAAAACTCCCGTGCACATTGTTTCGATGACCTACCCGACCATGCACGGCCAAGCATGGCCATGCATTCACACCATCCCTCTCCCATGCACGTCTCTCCATTGTGCAGGTTAACAAACAAATAGGAAATTGACCCATGCAGCCCATGCTGCTCGAAGACCCTTGTTTCCCCGGCCATGCACACGTGTTGGGATGGTCAACCGATGGAGGAGATTTGTTGACCAAGAGACGCCCAACCGCAGCCACGTTGCCCCCACACGGTTGCCGCTGAAGCTCGATCGTGCATGAAGAAGACGCGTCCCACTCAGCTGTCCTCAGTCTTTGACGCCACTGAATCTGCATGCATTGACTGAGTTAGTCAACTAAATGAAGGAACAAAAGGGCATGGAAGGAGAGCAAGAGAGAGAATGATCGAGCGAAACAAGGCAGAGAGCGAGTGAGAGAGAGAGCAGTGAGCGAGACTGAGAGGAAAAGAAGGAGATCGTCCCTTCGCTCGTACACGCACGCTGCCGACGCTGCCCGCTCGCACCTTGCTGTTGCCGAGCCGGGTCTGTGACCCTGAGCTTCCTGATTTCTTGCCGTCAACACTACCTAACCTAAGGCAAGTGAAAGTCTACTAGCCTATGTAATGCAATGCCGTTGTTGTTCGAAGTAGTACGGTTAGATGAGAAAGATTTGGGTTTTGGATGTTGGATGCTGAATTCTAGGATGATTGAAGTAGTTGGGATTATGGAATTGAGGAAATGCTCAGGTTTTTATATGTATTTCGATTCCTTTGAACTTCAATCGAACACAGATTTTAGTGACTATGAAACTTTGAAAAATTTGGCTGCACATTGATTTGGAAAAAACCTCCCGATTTGTGTGAGAAACTTTATTTACCATGGCACCGACCTCAAATATTTTAAGAAAACGTGCGGTGCTTTCAAATTTCGAATTCTATATCAATTTTCCTAAACCATTGAAAATCGGGTTGAATTTTGGACTTACAATGCGAGTTTTCAAATTTACTTATTGTTTGATAAATGATTTGTCATAAGCCAAGAGTGTGCGTACTACTCTCGAATTACTTTTGGTGGATTTTGAAAATGTTAAAGGGTGAGCTGTGAACATGGAATTTCAAAAAGAATCCAAGGGATTCCAGATGTTGATGATTTGAAAATATTTTGGCATTGAAAAGATTTGGTTGCTACACCATGGTTGAGATGTTATTGCTGCCGTTGGACCCTTGGGGTCAATGATGCCCTAAGAGTTGGGATGCTGGAGGTGAGACATGACACGCTCCGGATGCCTAGGGATCGGTGAGCCCCGAGAGGTTCCTTGGGAGAGTTGGGATGCCGGATGTATGATGATATAGATTCCGGAGGGTAGGGGTAACCATTCACATGGTGAGCCCCAGAGATTCCTCGTGATGCTAGGTGAGGTGCGAGATGCCTAGAGGTGAGACATGACATGCTCCGAATGCTCGGTGACTAAAATATGGAATCGAGGCTTTCGTGATGCTAGGTTGGGTGCGAATGCCTGGAAGGATGGAAACACCGGGTCCTTCGGGAGAAAAATCTTTTGAGTTTTAAAGGCGAGTGTTCTCGCGAGTTGCACCTGATTATGTGACAAAATTGTGTGACATGGTATGGGATGTATCATAACAGTTTGGTCTTATGATCGGGACCCATGTGATTGAAATGATGTGTTCTGGTTTTGAAATTGCACTTGCCATTACTTTGAAAAGTTCTATTGATTTGATGCATACCTATTTCTTTGGTTATGTGTTTTGTGAATTTTGCATTAAATCATATGGTAATGGTTTTGCATAATATAATTTAGTAGATCTTTTGCTGCTTGGTGGTTGTATTCACCCCTTGTGGGGACTAACATTTCAGACTAAGCACGATGCCTTTGCTACTCGCACCTCCCTGGTACATTCTATGGAGTCCCGATCGACTTATAGTGGGAGCGGTCGGAATATCAGGACCCTGAGGTGTGAGGACTGACATTCGTACGGGTAAGAGTGATTATGATGTTCGATACCGGTCTTCCCACCAGCCCTATACTCCAGGAGTATGTCACCATATTCGCCTGTCGGAATGGACGAACGTTGGGGCTGCTGCCACTGCCACTGCCACTAGCAAACGACAATGGGGGATTGAGTGGTTGGGTGTGATTGTGAGATGGGGTCAACAGAGAAAGAAATTTTTGGATGCCGACACTAAACGATGGATTTTATGTATATAACTGTTGGAAATGTTGGGTAACTTTTGAAGTATAGCCGGGTATAGAAAACTATGGCATTTTGGTGTATCGACTAACGATGTCCATCTAGCTTTATGTAAATAAAAGTGTCCAGCTATTATCTATAAAATTGTTTAGTTGGTGTGCATTGTTTCTGAATATTAAAAAGGGAGTTGTTGGATACGTTTCCGCCATATTTTGCGCAAGGACTAATGGAAAAGATATAGACCCCCAAAACTCATGGACTTATTGAAATCCTATGGTATCAGAGCATCAGTCTTTTAGGTTAAGAGAAAGGTAGTGATGTGTGGCGACCCTAACGGATTGGGGGCCATCGGGGGGTGCCACAGCGCCACAGCCCCTCTGCCGTCGCCTGACCATCGTACACCACCGTCTAAGCCAACCACCGCCCCTGTTTGCCCGTAGCCACTCGCCTTATCGCTCCTTGCCGTCGTAGCTAAGCCGAGTAGCCTCTAGGTTCAGCAAGCATAAACCGAAGCCAACAAGGGCTTTCAATCTTCGAGGCCTGTTTTAGGTCCCTTCTGGGCCTTGGTTGGTGTTGCCGCAAGGAGGTTTGTCACCCGCCTTGGCGTTGCCGTTGCCGTGGAGTCACTGGCTTGCAAATCCAGTGAGTTTGCTCACTAAACTCTGCTTAGGGAGTTAATTATGCTTAATGGGTGTTTAGATTAGGCTAAATATGGTTTATGTGGTTATATTAGCTTAATTAAACGTTAATTAGATTAGATGAATGATTAGATTAGTGGATGGTTTAATTAGTCTAATTATACAATTAGATTAGTGTAAGCATGATTAGACTTTTAATTAATTATTTAAATTAAATATTATTAATTATACTATTTATTATTTAAATTAAATTAATTTTCGGAATTTAATTAATTAATATTTTCCGGAGTTTATGTCGAGATGGTTGGTCGTTAGAATTTTGAGTGATCGTAATGGTATGTTTTGTTTCTGTAATTGAATGTTATTTTATGAAATTGAGTGATGATTGTGAAATATAGGTATTTTAATCAAGAAAAACCGAGTGTCGGGTTTTGACACCGAAAGTGATTTTTAAGTATCGTTGTTAGCTTGTGTGAGCATCGTTGTCACCTTGTGTGAGCATTGTATGCTAGCTTGTGAGAGCAATGATCGTTTATTAGCTTGTGAGAGCAACGATTCATTTATTAGCTTGTGCGAGCTATCATCTATCTATCAGCTTGTGCGAGTTACCATCTATATCGGCTTGTAAGAACATTGCATCCATTTCAGCTTGTGTGAGCAACGATTGTATTGATGGATGAATAGACGGTATGGTTTAATAGATGGTATGAATTGATAGATGGTGTTGATTGTATGGTATCACTTGGATTGATTGAATTGATGGACTGATGTGTGTCAGTAGTTTAAGCTTGTGCGAGCATTGAATGATTGATTGAATGTTTAAATTGTACTGACGTGTAGGAAGGAACCGAGGCAAGGTAAGTCCTCCGTCTTGTGTGCATAGATTGCTTCTAGGCGTATTTTCTTCCTAGTCGAGTTTAGGGGTAAACTTGCTGCGACATTGTCTCACCCCCGTCGTGGGCTTAACTTTTTAGGTCCTTAGCTGTCGGTTGTGGAGGACTTGAAGCCCCGGAGTCTGTGGAGGTGGTGTGACATTTTGAAAATTTCAATTCTATTTTCAATTAAATAAATCGGGCCTTTCATCTACGCACCTATAATGCTGTTTTCGAGCTAATCACTCCCGAGATAACTAGACTATCGGGGAAGTTATTAAGGGATTTTAATGTAATAGACTTGAGAATTCGACTAGGAATCAGCTACTCGACCGTGCTCATCCGCAGAGATTATTACGACACGTTAAAAGTTAATTAGAGATCAAAGATAGGTCGGTTCGACAAAGATGTGTGACTAAACGTGGGTGATTCCACCAAATAACAAAGTTCTCGTCGAGGCACTAGACTGATTTTTTATTGTTTTGATACCTTGTGTCGATATTTGGAATCTCGAGATTTTCACGACCATCGAGAGTTGTCAATGTGTCGAAGAGGTTCATTGTGGCTTGAAGAAAATCAACCATAGGTCATTTGCATTAAAATTTTTAAAAGCTACTTGGTAGCCTAGGTCATGCTAAATTCGTGCCCGATTGAAATTAACCACAAATTTGAATCCGATTATAGAAATTGAAAATTCTGTCATGTCACAAGTCATTTTAGGAACATTGACTCGGTCTTTGAAGATTTTTCGCAACCGAGGTTTTGGTGGAAAAAAGTCGATATAGAGTACATTTGTGACCATAAAATTCAGAGGACCCTTTTTGATTGCGAAATTGGGATGCAAGTTGATTCTAATGGTGAAGAAAATACCAATTTGTTTGTGGACTCGATAATGGAATTTATGGGAGCCAAATTGAGTTAATTCAAGGAGGAATTGAAGTCCAATTTGAGGGGAAAGCCTTCAAAATTCGTAGCTCCCCAAGAAACCCTAACAATGAGATAATAAGAATAATTGCGATTCTAGCTCCAACATGTTTATTAAGTTTCTTGATCCCGATAGAGTTGCAGTTTGGTAAACCAACGACATTACCACAAAGCCCTTTGTTATGCTGAATTGCCTCAAATGGAGCCTTATTGAAAGCCTTGACATTAGGGAGAGGACCTTCTAGGTCATTATAGGATACATCAATAGAAGTCAAGGCCAACATATCATCAAAAGCATGTGGGATGTAACAGATAGACTATTATGAGAGATATTTAGAATTTCCAAGTTTCTTAGTATGGCAAGCTCTCCTGGTATATGTTCTGACAAAATATTATAACTCAGATCAAGAATCTCAAGGAATTGTGTGTTGCCTATCTTGGGAGGAATGCTTCTCCAAAATTTGTTCTTGCTCAAGTTCGAGCTCAACAAGCTTTTGCATGAGCCTAGTTGCATTGGTATTGATCCACTCAAATTGTTTGATGCTAAAGTTTAGATGTGCCAGATGAGATAAAAACCCAATCTCAATAGGGACATTTCCCATGATGGCATTGTTGCTTAGGTCAAGTTCTAACAACATTAATAGGTTTCCCATTTCCCTTGGTATCCCTCCGCTCAAATTATTTGAAGAAAGGTCCAATAACTGTAATTGAGCCATCCTTCCAAATATTACGTGTGACATCCAGATTTTCGGGTTAATTTCAACTAAATAAATATGGTTGTTTTCATTCGATTGAAACCGATGATCAATTCTAGTTACAAAATTGAGATACACGATGGTTTATTGGATGAGGAAAAATAGTAATTGAGACATTGAGGCGTCGATTGATTTTATGAGAGCCGATTGAGGATGAATTGAGGAAGGATTGTGCTGTAAAATTCGTGACTCCTCCTACTAGCTATTTTGGACCAATTGAGAGGTCGTAGGAGAATCTTGGTGGATCATTGGAGGCCATGGGTTTATCTTGCGCTGGGATGAACCTTGAGGACCAACTTTGGAAAATATCAAGCAAGGGCCCTCCATCCCTCCTCATCTTTATCCTCTCTTCTTCTTTTACCACCGAGTAAAACCAGCCACACGCCCGAAGATTTCTCTCTCCCTTCGTCCTCAGCTTCTCTCCCCAGCGAAGACTCCATCTTTCTCCACCGAAGCCGCGAAACAAGTCCACCGAGTTTTCTCCCCAAGCTGCCGCACCTTCGTCCGCTTCTCCACTTTAGGCGATGATTCCCTGTAGCTCCACCCACCGAACTAATTCATTCAGTTCGGTCAACCAGCGAAGCAGGTGTTGACCGTGAAACCTCCACTCACCGAAACCCCAAGCGGCTTCTTCATCCACGACTCAGCATCGACGCCAGCGGACGCCCCCATCTCCACCGAAATCTCCTTGCCACCCATCCAACGTCTGCGCTCTCTCGGTCAACTAGCAAGTCACCGACTTCCTTGGTTGACTGAGCAATTCCTGCAGCTGCCACGTCCACCGAACAAGCTTCAGCTTCCCACGTGCTTCTCCATTTCTTCTGTCGTGCGTCCCCAGCATCTCCACGACCGCACGCCAGCTTTACCGTCCAAGCATCCACGAACCTTGAAGACCGAAGCTACCGCGTGTCTCTCGTGGCCCAGGCGAAGCAGTTCTCCATCCGTGTCTTCTGCCAGGCGTCTTCCACGGTCGACGAATGAGCCAACAAATTCGTCTCTTCCAGCTCGTGTCTCCATCAAGCAAGCACCAGCAACGCCTCCAACCTCAACGTCCGTGAAGTCCTCGATTCAGCTCTGCAACAGCGTACAAAGCCAGCAGCTGCTTCATCCGTTTCTTCTCCCGCGCATGCGTCCTCGGCCAGCTCGCGGTCTTCGTGTCCCCAAACTGTGCACAGCAACAGCCCAAGGGAACAGCCCATTGACTGAGTCTTCAGCCCAGTTCGGCAGGGCCCATCTTCAACAACAATTCAGGCCCAATATCTTCTAGAGTTCCAGCAGTTTAGCCCATTGGAATTCGGCCCAGTTCACAGCAGCCTAAGCCCAGTTTTCAGCCTATCTTCAAGCCCTCAACTTGAAGCCCAATTCAGTTTTGTTTCAAGCCATCTCAGCCCAAGTTTTGAGCCCAGCATCATTTGTATTTCAGCGAGGCCCAGCAAGTTCAGCCCATCTTGGGCCCGTGAAGCAAGTCGGCCCAAGTTCGGCCGCCGTCGTGTCGCCGTGGTGGTGTTCTGGTCTCCGCTTTTAATCAAGTGAGTTTTGCTCACTAATGCCTTCTTAGTTTGCTAATTATACTTAAAGGTTGATTAGATTTAATTAATTGCAATTAGGTGGATATATTAGATTAAAGTAATTAAATTAAAGACTCATTGATGCATGTTAATTAAATTGATTGTGCATTTAGTTAGTAAACATGTCTTAGTATTTATTGGATGCTTCGTGGGATTTTTCCCGACCCTTATCGGGTGTTAATTAGGCAATTCGGGCCTCGGTGGTATTTTTAGGAATTAAATATTAATTTTTGAAATTAATTATTTAATTATTTATTTTTTTTTTGGAAATTCAACTGGGATGCTAGTGACCGAAATTTTATGCTGATGATCATGGGGCAGCCCGTTTATTTGATTGGGCTTTATTTTGAGCTAAATTGAATTTTTAATATTTATTAATTAATTTTCGAAATTAATTATTTATTTTCGAAAATTAAGGCTGAGATAGTCAGCGACCGAAATTTCGTGCTGATTGTCGTGGTACAGTCTGTTTGTTTAATTGAGCTTGATATTGTGCTAAATTGATTTATCGGTGATTTTAGGATTTATTCATAAATTGAATAATCTTTGGTTATTAATTGAAGAATAAGGGCATCGTTGATAATGCCACTACATATTGAAAGTTGCCGAGTGGGGTCGTGATGCCACTACATATAGAATTGCCGAGTGGGGCCGTGATGCCACTACATATAAGACGCCGAAAGTGGGGCCGTAATGCCACTACATATAATCTTCTGGGAGTGGGGCCGTGATGCCACTAAATCTAAGAAAATTGCTCGGTGGGGCCGTGATTACCACCTATAATTAAGTTGTGTTCTAAGGACCGTGATTCATAATTGGGAATTGAATTGGAATAGTTGAAATGACCGGAAGTGGTCTTGTTGATATATAATCGATTAGGTCGATTGATTGTTGTCTTGATTTGATGTTGTTGATTGATTGATTGAATGGAATAATTGGTGAATGGTTGATTGAGACGTAATCGACTAAGTCGATTGATCATTGCCTTGAATTGATGTTGTAAATTGGTTGGAATAGTGGGAATGACCGTGAGCGGTCTTGTTGACGTGTAATCGACTAGGTCGATTTGATCGATGCTTCGATTTGTGATGAGATTGCTTGGGTGCCTATTTAATCTGTACTAATATGCAGGTGGAATCTGAGGCCAAGGTAAGTCCTCTGACTCATGTTGTGCATAGGCAGCTCTAAGGTGTATTAGTTTACTAATCGGGTCTTAGGGGGTAGAACTTGCTGAGACGTTGTCTCGGTGGTTATTGAATAACCATTTCGGGACCCGGATGAGGAGCCTAAGGAGGAGAAATCGACGAGGAGATCCCCGTTGAGGAACCCGAAGAGGAGTACGTGGAGGAGGACCTCGAGTACGACCCGGATGAGGACTGAGATCCTATCCTATCTTGTTAGACCTTGTCTGCATGTGAATAAATGCTAGATCAGACTTATGTATATATAGTATTGTGGAATACTATGAGATGTGTATAAAAAGGAATAGTTGAGAATTTCAGTGTGAAAAATATGGCCTACTTATCTATCCCATTGTTTTATTGTTTGGGGATTTATAACTGCTTCCGCATGTGCATATACAAATGAAAGGGTTGGCGATGCATAGTTCTGGGATATTGCAATATAAAATCGACCAAAGGTAAGGGATGTGCGCGTGCTCGAGGATCGGGGCGTGACATTACGGGTAACTCACCAAAGACGTTGTTTGATATCCTTAAGCTCATCAAATTATGACAACACTCCCATTTCCACGAAAATTCGCCTCTCAAATGATTGTGGCTCAAGTCCATATATAATTTAGATGCGGATATATTCGAAAGCATCTGTTATGTTTCCGGTGAGTTGGTTTTTGTCAAGCCTCAATCGATTAATGTGCTACAGTTCTTTAGGCTCATGGGGATGGGACCCGTGAAATGATTATTGGAGATGGAGAAATTTTTCAATGATCTCCCAAGACATACATCTTTTGGCACTTCCCCTTCTAGGTCATTATCATGTAGTTGCAAATTAGTCAACCTTGTCAAGTTTCCAATGGAACTAAGAATTGAGCCACCGAGATTGTTGGATGACAGTATAAGTTCAATAAGAGAAGTGAGCCTCCCGATTTTTGAAGGTATGGGTCCCGAAAGTCCATTATGATATATGTAAAGAACTTTCAAATTAATCAAGTCACCTATTTTTCTCGGAATGGAACCAAGAATATTATTGTGTGAAATCCTTAATTCAGTCAAATTGCCTAATTTTCCAAGAGAAGCGAGAATGGGCCCTAAAAGTTGATTTTCACCAAGATAAAGATGAATCAATCTGCTCAGGTTCCCTAGTGAAGTAGGGACATGACTGATCAAATTATTATCCTCAAAAGATAATAGTGTAAGAGCAATGAGCCTCCTAATTTCAGAAGGTATGGGTCTTGAAAGTCTATTTCGAAAGAGGTTAAGAAAAGATAAACTTGTCAAGTTTCCAATGGAAGGGACGGGATCGATCAAATTGTTATCCTCAAAGATAATAGTGTAAGAGCAATGAGCCTCCCAATTTCAGTAAGGTATGGGTCCTGAAAGTATATTTTGGAAGAGGTTAAGAAAAGATAAACTTGTCAAGTTTCCAATGGAACCAGGAATTGAGCTGCTGAGATTGTTGGATGACAGGTCAAGTTTAATAAGAGAAGTGAGCCTCCCAAGTTCTGAAGGTATGAGTTCCGAAAGTCCATTATGCTATATGTAAAGAACTTTCAAATTCCTCAAGTCACCTATTTCTCGCAGAATGGAACCGGAAATATTATTGTGCGAAATCCTTAATTTAGTCAAATTGCCTAATTTTCCAAGAGAAGCAAGAATAGGCCTTGAAAGTTGATTTTCACTTAGATAAATATGAATCAATCTGCTTAGGTTCCCTAGTGAAGAAGGGACAGGACCAATCAAATTATTATCCTCAAAAGATAATAGTGTAAGAGTAATGAGCCTCCCAATTCAGAAGGTATGGGTCCTGAAAGTCTATTTCGAAAGAGGTTAAGAAAAGATAAACTTGTCAAGTTTCCAATGAAAGGGACAAGACCGATCAAATTGTTATCCTCAAAAGATAATAGTGTAAGAGCAATGAGCCTACCAATTTCAGAAGGTATGGGTCTTGAAAGTCTATTTTGGAAGAGGTTAAGAAAAGATAAACTTGTCACGTTTCCAATGGAATTAGGAATTGAGCCGCTGAGATTGTTGGATGACAGGTCAAGTTCAATAAGAGAAGTGAGCCTCCCAATATATGAAGGTATGGGTCCCGAAAGTCCATTCTGCCATATGTAAAGATTTTTCAAATTTCTCAAGTCACCTATTTCCCGTGGAATGGAACCGGAAATATATTGTGTGAAATCCCTAATTCAGTCAAATTGCCTAATTTTCCAAGAGAAGCGGGAATGGGCCCTGAAAATTGATTTTCACTTAGATAAAGATGAATCAATTTGCTTAGGTTCCCTAGTGAAGTAGGGACAGGACTGATGAACTTGTTTATGGAAAAATCAAGTTCCAAAAGAGAATCCAATTGTCCAATCTCCGGAGCGATGTGTCCACTTAGGTTGTTTGCACATAGTTTAAAATGATGAAGACTCTCGAGCATACCTAAACTTGGAGGAGTGTACCTAGATAGTTCATTGAAGTAAAGATCAAGAGAGTTGAGTTTGGAAAGGTTACCAATACTTGAGGGAATGAAGCCATAGATCGAGTTGTTGGCAAGTTCAAAGCTAACCACATTGGTTAAGCGTGAGAAGTTGAGGCCATCTAGAGTTCCTCTCAAACCGAGATAGGAAAGATTTAGATGGCCAATGGCTCCAAAGTCGTCACAAGCAACACCGGTAAAGCTACAAGGATTGTCATCGTGCCACGAAGAGAGGAGAGACCGGCTATGGTTGTCGAGAGTAGATTTCCAATTTAGGAGAGCCTCTGCTCCATCCTTATTCTTAGTCACGTGGATAGTGGAGAAAGAAGTGAAGGAAGCAAAAACGCGTGCACCATGAAATGAAGTGGTGCCTACCAAAAAGAGCGAGAAGAAGAAGACAGCTAAAGGAGCTGGGTTGATGACAAAAAGGAAGAAATCATGATTTGGGGGATGGTTGGGTCTTGGCAGGTGCGAGATGGTTCAAATCCGCATACTATTAAAAAGATTGATGACTATACTTATTGTTGGGAATATGGAATTCCCTAAATAGTGATTCGACATAGAATCGAACCTCTAAAAACGAATGCGGAAGACGAGCCCAAGAATAACATGTATCATCGATAAAAATACACCATGGAATCGAGCGTACCGTATTTCCACAGTGCTTGATGTTGTGATAAGAGGAAGAATCCACACGCTGTTCTTCAAAAGATAATCCTCGTTTCTTTTCTTAGAGAGAAAACGGTGAGATATAGATTGATCGATCATATTTATATCTCTCTTGATCTCTTTTTGAACAATGATAAATTATATTCACAATTATGATTATAAAAAAAAATCATAATTGGTCGACCGGTGAATAAAAAACTAGTATGTGATTCTCCTAATTCGATCTTCCTTTTTCTTTCAAACTCTCAATTTCAGTTCAGTTTATTTTTCTAGAAATGTCCCATTAGATCGAATCAATTCATGATCATTGGCAACATCTTAAGATAACAAACACTAAATAGAAATCTTGAGAATAAGTAAGAGTCATGAGGGCACTAAATTGAGGAATTCTTTTTCTCAAGAGTCTCACACGGCATAAAAGTTGAGATCAAACTTTTGCCACTCTTATTGATTGTCTCATGCATACGTAGTATGAAATACGTATTACGGTATTTAACTCATTTCCCATGGAGCGTATGTCTACATCTTTAATACCGTATAGATGATAATTCAGACATACCCAATGTCTAACTTGAGTTCGTATATCTACTCATACACGTAATTCATCGAATTCACATCGGCATTATAGATAGATAAAGTAAAATTTGTGGGTTATTTTACTTTCGGACATAGTAAGTATTATGTCCTAATCTTAACACTCAATTAAGGTGACTTATGTATTTTAAGCTTGGGCTCTCGATTATTACCTAGATAATAAGCTTAAAAACCGTCTCATCTCTATTTATCACATAGTACATAGAGTCGATTACCCGTGTGAGTGGGCTAATCTTTTATCTGTTCGACATACTTTCTCAGCTAAATATAATGCACCGAGCATTAAGATGCACAAACATCAAACAAAGATTCATAGGCATTAATGATGAAAAACACAAATTCATTAAATATGAACACTTAGGGGAAATTACAACATCCAAGTACATCGGCCTCTACGCAGTCCTAGAGATTTCACATGGCCACAAAATACATCTCTAGGTATTGGCTTTGTTATTGGATCTGCTACCATTCTATGTATAGATATGTACTATAAGTTCACATCTTTTTGTGCAATCATATCTTTTACAAAATTATACTTGGTATATATATGTTTGGTCTTACCATGATATTTTGGATCTTTGGTGTACGCTATTGCTGCTTGGCTATCACAGTTAACCAACAATGAGTTTGTAGCATCTTCAATAACACCTAAATGATCCAAAAATCTCTTAAACCAAACACATTTTTGTATTGCTGCTGATGATGCCACAAACTCAGCTTTCATCATGGACAAGGCTATACATGTTTGTTTCTTACTGCTTCAACATATGGTGCTATTATTCAGTAAGAAAAAAAATCAAGAGGTAGATTTCCTTTCATCTAAATCTCCTCCCTAATCAGCATCTCGAATAGCTTTCAAGTCGCAGATCCTTTCTTTGGTAACTCAGCGTATAATCAGCAGCTCCCTTCAGATACCTCAGTATTTTCTTAACAGTTTTCCAATGTGCTTGGCTTAGATTAGATTAGTATTTACTCACCATTCAAACTGTAAAACATATGCCATGTCTTGTATACATCATAGCGTACATCAAAGCGCCAACAACACTAGTATAAGGAACATGTTGCATTTGTTCCTTCTCTTGTGGAGTCATTGGACACAATCCGTGGCTCAATCCTTCGCCTTTTACAACAGGAGTATCTATAGGTTTACAATTTTGCATACGAAATCGTTCAAGAGCCCTATTTATGTATGTTTCTTGCGAAAGAGACAATGATCAAACGATTTTTGAAATCTTGACTCAAGAATGTATGCAGTCTCTCTCATGTCTTTTTATTTCAAAGTTGGAAGATAGCCAACTTTTGACAATATTAACAAACTCCTTATTGCTTCCGGCAATCAATATATCATCAACATATAATGATATGATCACAGATTGATCTTTGGACCTTTTGATATATACATAACGATCCTCATCTATCATTGTAAAATCATATGTCATTATGGCATTATGAAAACGTATATACCATTGTCTTGACGACTGCTTAAAGCCATATATTGATCTCAAAAGTTGACATACCCTTTGTTCTTGGCATTTCATAATGAAACCAGCAAGTTGTTCCATATATATTTCTTTCTCTAATTCTTAATTGAGAAAAGCAGTCTTTATATCCATTTGATGTAACTCAAGATCCATACTTGTCACTATTACCCGAATAATGCGAATCGAGGTAAATCTCACGATAGGAGAAAATGTTTTCTCGTAATCAATTCATTCCTATTGATTATACCCATTCGCCACAAGACAAGCTTTATGTTTGTCTATTGAGCCATCAGCCTTATGTTTTATTTTGAGAACCCATTTGTTCCCAATGGCTTTGCGTCTTTTTGGAAGATCAACTAGTGCTCAAATATGGTTTGACTTCATTGACTCCATCTCCTCTTCCATTGCATGCATCCATTTTTCCTTATTAGGGCAACTTAGAGCTTATTTACATTCCTTAGCTCATCTTCATTTTGCGGAGCAATCATAAAAGTTTTCCCTTCAATGTCAAAACGTCGACGAGGATACTTTTGAGACTTGTTCGCTATACGGAAGATGGTACACTTCGTACATCATTTCCATTTATGCTCCTACTCGGATTAGATAATGATGATATCGTCTCATCATGTGATTGTAATTGAGAATGAGTTGAATTAGATTCATCACTTCTCATGTTACTCTCACTTGGACAAACTCCACTAAATTCATTATCTAGATTTAAGGTTTCAAATATGGAGTAGTTCTCACCTATTTTGCCATTCTTAGGAAATTCATTTTCTAAGAATGTGAAATCTCGTGATTCGAACTCAGTTATACTCCCACTTTCCTGTTCACCTATCCCACTTTCCTATTCACATATCCTTTCGAGTGTTCAGAGTATTTTATGAAAATACTTTTATTTCATTTGAGACATAATTTCCCAAACTTATGAGATGGCTCATGAGTATAGGCAACACAATCCCATGGCTTAAGAAAACTTAAGTCCGATTTTCTACCTGTCCATAACTCATATGGAGTGGAAGTAACTGATTTGGAAGACACACGGTTAAGTATATAGGTAGCATTTAACAAAGCATCACTCCAAAAAGTAATAGGTAAGTTAGCATGTGCCATCATGGACCTAACTATCTCTAGAAGGGTTCTGTATCTTCTTTTGTAACACCATTTTGTTGAGGAGTATAATGAATAAACAACTGTCTTTCTATTTCTTTTTCATCACATAACTTTTGAACTCATCGAGATAAATATTTTCGACCTTAATCGGATCTTAAAACTTTTATTTTCTTATCTAATTGATTTTCTACTAAGCTCATAAACTTTTGAAATAATCCAATGTTTCAGATTTATGAGAAATCAAATAGTCATATCCAAATCGAGTATAATTATCTATAAATGTGATGAAATAAATAAGCTCATGCCTTCTTCTTACATTCATTAGACCACGGAATGGATTAAATGCAAAGGAAATTCAGCTTTTTTATCTTTTCCAAATGGTTTCTTGTTATTTTCCCTACTAGGCAATGCTCACATATGAGCAAATCGACTTTTCAATGTTGCCCAATAAGCCTTTTTGGCTAGCATATTTATACATTGTTGGCCAATATGACCAAATTTAGCATGCCACACATTCACATTATTATCATATGAAGTAGAAGACGTGAAAATGGAATAACAAATATTGATATTACCATAGTCAACATTTAATACAATAAAACCATCCAAAAAATAACCACAATCATAGTAGTTTGTATCCAAATACAAATCCAAACCACTATTATGGAAGTTCATACTAAAACCAAGCTTAAACAACACTAAAACATATATTAAATTTCGACGAATCTCGGAAGCATATAAAACATTATGTAGGAACAAGGTGCGTCCACCACGCATGTTCAATTAGCAGGTGCTAATTCCTTTTACTTCGGCTTTAGAGTTATTTCCCACATAGATCCACTTAGTTTTAGTCGGAACTCGTCAAAATTCTACGAAGGATTCTCTATCCTTAGCTACATGGTTTGTTGTTCTTGAATCTACAGTCAACAAAGGATTAGATTCAGTTAAGAATACATAATTTGACACATATGCAAAGTTCCCAAAAGTATAAGGGGTATTTACCTTTTTTGGCTCGCGACACTCGCTAGTGTAATAACTCTTCTTATCACAATTGTAACACTTTACTCTTGACAGTTTCTTCATTCGAGGATGCTTTCCTCTTTCATGTTGGTCAACTTTTGATTTTTTTCCTTGAAGAACTTGCTCCCTTGCCTTTCCACTTATTGAACCAATGGGGACGTTTGCACTTGGAGCTCAAAGCTCCATGTGAGCTGGAACCAGCATGATAAATTTTAGTTTCTCGCTTAGCCGCCAAGAGATGGTCCTCTTCCAGCTCAAGATGGCGCATTGCATCCTCAAATGTTTTGATATTCTCATTGTGGATTAGGTGCACCTTCATATGCTCATAATTTTGAGGCAATGAACAAATCACTGCTTGCACTTGCTGCTCGTCGTTATGACATGACCAGCATCTTTCAGCTTATTAATCATGTTTGACATCTTTCTTAAGTGTAGTTTCATGATCTGATCATGAGGCTTCTTGTAAGAGTCAAACTTAATAGTGAGCTACCTTAGTTTGGTCACCGAAGTATGACCAAATCTTGCTGTCAACACTTTCCACAATTCATTGGCATTCTCAAAATGCCTGAACTCTCGCATGACGTCATTTTCCATAATATGTCCATAAAGCATACTAAATAAAGACTAGCCAAAACATCTAACACAAAGTCAATATATGAATTGGGAAAGATCATTTTTTGTTCAATTTCTTGATCTTTTCTTTTGTAACAATCCGGTAATATTCGTCTATAAAAGCCATCACAAGACTCCTATATGAAAGTAGCTCGTTGACTTCCCACAAGCAATTCAACACTCCTTGCCATTCTGGTGGAAGAGTGTTCATGAAAAATCGTACCATCTTAGATTGTGGCATGGGACGACGATTTCATATGACCTTTTGTATTTCCCGTTAATTTCAAGAACATGATTAATTAAGTCGCTACTCTCCCATCGATAATCAGTTAACTCAGCTATCAATCTAGAAAGCATTTCTTTTTGTTCATCGGTAATTACGCGAATAGTTGTGCGCAACTTAAGGGGAGGCATTGTTTTTACAACAAATGCAAAGCAAAAATGGATTACATATAATCCACATAGACGTAATTGAAAAAGAAATACTTTTTTAGGTCAATGGTCAAAGTCAACGGTCAACGGATGACCCGATCTGGTCAACGGGTTCGCTTGGTCGAACCGATCGACCCAAAGATGTGCCCCGCGCGTGCGTGGGCAACCGTCAGCCGACGTCACGATGACGCAGTTGGGCCTGCCTTGCACGTGCACGATTCTTGCTGCACGCGTGTGTGGTTACCGCGTGAGTGCGTTGCACGTGCCGACGGCCGAACACTTCGGCCGCGCGTGATGGCGCGTGTCGGCAGCGTTTGGTGGTGAGCCACCGGTCGATTTACTTGTATCAACGATACTTACAACCCTACGCTATCGAAATGCACTTCGATCTATGGAAAAACAAAAACTAGGGGGGAACAATATGGTGTCGGGATTTTTTTTTTAATCGTTAATCTATCAACAGTGACGTTTCACAAAAAAAAAATCAATCTAAAACTTGTTTATAAACATATACAGTAATAGGGAAACGTGAACGTGAGCTCTGATACCAATGTTGGGAATATGGAATTCCCAAAATAGTGATTCGACACAGAATCGAACCCCTAAAAACGAATGTGGAAGACAAGCCTAAGAATAACATGTATCACCGATCAAAATTACACCACGGAATCGAGCGTACCTTATTTCCACAGAATAAACACTGATGTTGCGATAAGAGAAAGAATTCACACACTGTTTTTCAGAGGATAATCCTGTTTTTTTCTTAGAGAGAAAATGGTGAGAAGAACGTAACTAAAGAGAACGTAATCTTCTTTTCAAAAACACGTAACTTCATTTGATAACAGCCTCCAAGATTTTCCCTTTTTTTTTTATTATTCTTTTTATCTTTAATAACTTCCCCATGGGTCTTTAACTTAAGGGCCGGGCGTTTGGCCAAATGGGCAGACAGGCCAACTTAGGCCCATCAAAGAAAAACCCATCACTTATAGATTGGAAGATCACTCCCAAGAAGCCTCTATGGAGGACAGTTCCTATTACAGCTGGACCGCATTTTCCGGAGAATGAGTCCTTCTCATTGACGACATATTTGCTAGATAAAAAGTCTTTCCCCTTTTTTAGCCAGCTTAGCGTGCACCGTGGGGGATGATGAGTGAATTGTGCAGAGCCACATAAGTCTCAATCGTGGGTCATGCTTGACTTTTTTTTCTAAGTCTTCTTTAAAATTGATGACATATTTGCAAGATAAAAAGTCTCTCCCCTTTTTCAGTCAGCTTAGCATGCCCCGTGGTTGATGATGAGTGAATTGCGCAGAGCTACATAAGTCTCAATCGTTAGTCATGCTTGACTTACTTTTTTAAGTCTTCATCGAAATTGACGACAGGTTTGCAAGATAAAAAGTCTTTCCCCTTTTTCACTCAGCTTAGCGTGTGCAGTGGGGGATGATGAGTGAACTGCGCAGAGCCACATAAGTCTCAATCGTTGGTCATGCTTGATTTACTTTTCCAAGTCTTCTTTGAAATTCACACGTCAACCATATTTGTGGAAAATGAAGTCCTGATCGTGGGTTTAAAAAAACAAAAGAGTCCTGATCGTAGGTGGCTATATCGTTCAAAATTGACACTCAGATGTTGGGTAGATGAGTGGGGTGTCGAAAGGGAATATACACTATGTGGGATTTTTTTTTCCAAACAACAATTTGTAAAAATTGACCAAATTTTGATTGTGCATAATTTTTCCATCTGACATCCGGTTGACTCGGCTCCAATTTTGGCGAAACGTTTCTATGACATGCAGGTGATAAAGATTCGAGTGATTGGTCTATGTAGAGAACTTGGATCCCCTTTTGCAAAGTAACATTTATGCTTCCCTATCTTGGAGAGAAAACAAAGCAGCAACAAGAATGTGAGTAGGCTACTTCAAGGGAACCTAGGCCTCCAATACTGGAACAAGAATTTTGGGAATTGCTGAAAGTTCTATGAACAAGTCATTCAAGGAGTCTTCTTTGTTAGCGAAAATGTAATTCTAAAATGTGGAAAATTCAAAACTGGGGATCTTTGATTTTCATGATTTTCACAGTAAGAGGGATGAAGATATGCATTTATCCATAGCAATATTGTTGAAAATGATTTGTTGCACAAACCGACAAAATGAAGAAATTTGATTTCTCTCCCTTAACCGCTTTTCCTTAATGTGCTTTATTTGATGAAGTTTCATTCATTGCTATTGGGTGGAGAGAGGACCAGACTCTATTGATATATGCCATTAATAGATGCCTTCCATCAAGCCCCTTTTTACTTTATAAGAGTCACACATCTTCGGAAGAATGGTAACTTCTCAATAGAATTGTATGTTTTCATCCTTTTCATAGCCAATATGTTTTAGCACTTATATAATTATTAACAACTGATTAATAACATCATGCGGGCCACAATAATTCTTACATTCTCCCACTATGCCCATATGACATTCCTTTCATGGTTTAATAAAGACCAACACAATAATATGATGTTATAACCTTTTTAAAATTGGCTATCACATAATAATCACAATTAAGTAAAGAAAACTAATGTGAGTCATATTGGTTGTATGTCATTAATCGACGTAGTCTATTCCATGTACTACAACGGTAGCTCTCTATTTAACATGATCCATGAATGAGAAGTATAGTAATGGTTCAACTAAATAAAAATGGGCTCATGTCAAATTCACACGGAACAAAATGTAAATGAGAGAAATATCAATAGTAATGAAGTGCTGCTTTAGCTAAGAACTGAAATGGAAATGCTACTTTTCCAAATTTAGGAGAAAATGGCTTCTGATTTGTCTAGCGGATGAGGCTAATCTGATTAAATTTTGGACTTTACTAGAGAGACACGGCTGAGAAAATGAAAGGCGGGATCAAAAGTTGGACTTAGTTTGACATTGATAACATAAATCTCAGGCAAAAATATATATATTTTTTCCATTGCTAGGATGATAATAGAGAATGTCTTTTATATGACGAAAATATCAAGTGGGATGAAATAAGATGTAATCAATTAATTAAAAGTGAAATATATGAACACGGGATGAGAGGTATGACGAGATTCATGGTACATGGGTGTAGGAAGGAAGTCGGCAAAAGACGACTTATCTTTTCTGATGCATGATCAACAACTTACCTCGGAACGAACATTGAATTGCGGATGAATCACGAACAAAAATATTTCATGTTAGTCTGAATGTAATCATGAGGAAAACATCCGATTTCCACAGTGTAAATGCCAATTGTTCTTGTAAAGGAGAAATGGAACGCTTTCTTTTTCTTTTGATGGAAAGGGGACAAGTAAAGGGGAGGAATTTCTAAGCGTACGTGCTGCCAAACATCTCAACAATTGTCATCAAGAGTCTTTTATATGACTCACTCACACCATTTCAAAAGGTGTTTTTTCCATCGTAGCATATCAAGATGAAACAGTGTGTTCCAATTGCACCCCCATCATGGATGTAATAATAAAATACTACTTCTCCCACTTGGATATGATGGGCTTGATAGCACTCTATTAAAAATATAAGGCATCAAACATTCATCAACTTTATAAAACAATTCATATTGGCAAGTAAGCCGTGCGACCAATGAGTACACCTGCACTTGGGAGCTCAAATTATGCACTTGTTAGGGATGACATAATGGCTACAATCCCGAAAAGAAATAAACAATTGATGTCTCACCGTGCCCCAGACATATTTTGTTACATCAATCTAAGTATACCTATCTCTTAAAGGCTATACTTGACTATTCTCAAACACCATGTATTTACAATTATATCTGCAACCATAGAAGGCGATATAATTGGTCGACCAGTAAATACATATGATAGATGTAAAACAACAATAGTCTTCCTCACACTCATGTTTCTCTTCATTTCAGAACAACTACTTTCCTAGACATGTCCCATAAAGCCATATCTATTCATGACCGTTGGTAACATGCTAAAGTAGCAACATTGATCTTTCACTTTGAGAACATAGTCAGAAGTAACATAAGGCACAAAATGAGGTAAATTATAAATTACCTCTAGGGTCACAAGATGAGTAAATAGGGATAATTTTACTCACATTCCCTTATCGATCGTACAATGCAGATGTAGTATGAATTACATGTTATAGTGGATTTCTCTTTCTATAAGAGCGTATATCATTTATTAAATATATCAAATATACGAACCTTAGCCTAAACATAGTCACGTGTTTCTCACGTACTTATGTTTAGCTTGAGTGCTATATCAACACACTTTCTATAACGCCCAATTAAGTACTCGCATTCGGCATCTTTCGGGCATACATGATTGTGGGACTATCATGTTCGGTCTTATTATAAACAAATTACAGACCTCATCTTGACTTCAATCAATGTGACATATTATTTTATGTACTAAACTTGCTCTTAAGCATTTATTTGTACATAAAGTCTTATCTCAACGTGCTAACATAGCACTTGAGGTGATTACTCATGTGAGTGAACCAATCATTGCCAGCTGATATACTTTTCAATAATATATGTGTGTATGTGCTAGTCTCATAATGGATTTGTACTTATTGATAAAACATCAAATCACTAATAAACAAACAAGTACAGTATATATGTCCACATATACATAAATCAATGATCCTCTACAATAACACATATCACATTCTACGCAATCCTTGTGGCACCTAGTTGATTTGCTTATTGAATTTTGCGCCTTTCGGTTTCAGATATATGTATGGTGCATTTATGAAGTTCTTGTAATTTCTTAACTTTGTTTTACTCCATAATATTCTTTACTAAAGGAATCACCCAAGAGATGATAGTAATGGCTTGGTTTATGCACTTCACATGGTTCTTAGGTGATGCTTCGATCGGTCTCCAATGTACTTGAGATATGTCAAAGTGCAGATTCTTCATTTGTTCATTGTCTATCTTAAGATTCTGGTCAATGCATAAGATGGAATTTGATTGCTCCATGCTAAAGATGCATGAGTAAGTTGAAAGATGGAATCTTAATTTCCATAGTAAGTTAAAAAAAAAAAAATGATGAGTATGGATTAGTTCATGTGTGATGCTTTTCTGGCCTATTTGGGTAATTTTTTTGGTAAGGGTATTTAGGTAATTTCACTTGCAATAAAGCACTTTTCGGTTCTACTTTCAAGAAATTGTGATTGTGCTTTTCATATATTCTAAGATTGATGATCTAAACATAAAGACGTGTTGTGGACTCCATTACTAGGGATCCTTAATTTACTTGAGCGTGAGCCACTTTGCATTTGCTTATTTTACTGAAAATGCCCACATTCAGTTGTACCGTTAGATCTAGTGCATGGTGCTGATAAGTGTATTATTTCTAAATTCACTAAAGACTATATGTTACATTTGATCGTATGGATTCTAACCAGGATAGAACATGAAATCAAGGAATTTTACTATATCATATCCAATATTTGCTGATTGTAGTCGAATATATTCATATCATATCATGTATATTGTTTGGTATAAATGATATATTAGTATAAATGAATAAAAAAATTTTACAAATGGAGATGGTAAAAATCTCTTTTGACATTTTTGTGTAATTTATTTTTATTTGCATTTTTTCATTTTCTTTTTTAATTGATTTCTTTTTTATTTCTTTATTCCCGCCCATCATTCTCTAATAAAATTTTATTAAAAATTAAACTATACTAATATACCTAAAATACTAAAATACCTAAATTTTGTAATAAATATAAATATATTTATATTTATAAAAAAATATAGTGGGGATTATTCTTTGTGCCAAAGTGATTACATTAAAATAATGTTAAATAAATTCAAACATCTTGGTTTTGAAGAAATGAGTACTTAATTTGCTTCTAGTATTAATTAAATTAAAATACTAGTAGAGCAATAGCACGCTTTGAATATGTTAGTACTATAGGGTCTTTAATGGAGTCTCGACACCTAAAGTGTCAAAACTTGGCATAGGGAAATACTTAAGTGCTAAAATCAAAGCAAAATAGATCGATTTAAGGCTGTGTTTGGTTGTGTTTATTTTTTTGTTTTTAAACACTTTTTCTGTTTTTTTTTTCACGGGACCAAAAAAGGAACAGAAACGCGTTTGGGTGCGTTTCTTCCTTTTTTGTTCTTTTGTTCAGGGAAAAAAAAAAACCGAAACAAGAAACACAAATTTTGTGTTTTCTTGTTTCGGAACACAAATGAGAAACACTTTTTTTTTCTCTTATTTTCTTGTTCTTCTTTCTTTTGGCCTCGGCCATGACCGGCGACCGGCCGACGAGGGCGGCGGCCTCGCCCCCACGGCGAGGCTCGCCGGCCCTGGGCGAGGCCGACCTCGCGCCGGCCCGGGCGAGCTTGATCTCGCCCGGATCCGGCCTCGAGCTAGCCCAGGGCGGCGAGGCCGAGCTCGCCGCCGGCCGCCGGCAAGCCTCGGCCTCGCCCGGGCGGTGACCCGGCGAGGCCGCGCCGCCCGCCGCCGGGCGAGCTCGGCCTCGCCGGATCAAGGCGAGGCCGACTCGCGCCGGCCCGGGCGAGCTCGATCTCGCCTGATCCGGCCTCGAGCTCGCCCAGGCCGGCGAGGCCGAGCTCGCCCGGCGGCCGCGAGCCTCGGCCTCGCTTGGCGGTGGCCCCGCGGAGGCGCGCGCCGCCCGCCGCCGGGCGAGCTCGGCCCTCGCCGGCCGGCCGCCGGCCAAGGCCTTGGCCGGCGACCGGCCAAAAGAAGAAAAAAATGAAAAAGAAAAAGAAAAAAAGGAAAAATAAGAAAAAAATAGAAAAATAAAAGAAATGAAAAAAATTATCCAAATTTACCAAACATGTTTCTGTTTATTTTTTGTTCCGAACAAGTTTACCAAACACACTTTTTTGTTCAGAAATTGTCCCAGGGAACAAAAACACTTTTTTCTATTTCGTTCCCGGAACAATTTTTAAACGTAAACGTTACCAAACGCGCCCCTAAGTGTCAACGGTGAGAAAATCTGGCCAAAATATATACGTGGCTTTTTTTTTTTTTTTTCTGGCGAAGCAAATGCAAAATCATGTCGTTTTGCACACTAACCTGGCTAGACAAGTGCAAAAACGATATTGTTTTGTTGACGTGGCTAGATAATTAATACAAATACTAATTAAATTAAATTTAAACTAATTTTTTTTATAAAGATAGATAATATATATATATATATATATATTTTTTTTTTTTTAAAAAAGGGAAGAAGATGAAGATTCTAGGCGGTTGAGGGCTTAGCCCTTATCACCACCTCCCCGCCATTGCCGAGAAGGGCTAATGTTTGTGGAGGGAGGGTCGGCCGGGGGGTTGCCATGCCCGGCGAGGGCCAACAACCCCGGCTAATCGGTAGTGAGGGCTTGTAAGCCCTCGCCCAAATTTGGGGTGAGGGTCTCGGTCCTCCCCCAAAATCGACAAAGGTCGCCAACCCTTGCCCAAATTTGGGGTGAGGATCGAGGCGAGGGTTGAGGCTCTCCCCAAATCTAATGAGGGTTGCTAGCCCTCGTCCGGCCGGGCTAAGGGCCACCGCTGTTGGGACCCAAATCTGGGCGAGGGCTCACAGGCCTCGCCATTGGTCGACCAGTGGTCGCCCGGCCTTGGCCAAGGCTCGGCAACCTCGGCCAACCCCCCGGTTGTCGGCCCTTCTTGGCGACGGCGGAGGTAGCAAAGTGAGGGCTTAGCCCTCATTGTTATGCAAATTTGGTTTTAAATTTAATTTAATTAATATTTTTACTAAAATTCAAATCCGCGTCAAAACAACATCGTTTTGGCACTTCTTTGGTGAGTTAGCTCTCAAGTGAGCCACGTAGGCGAGTAATATTAATAAAAAATTGCCATGTAGGATTTCTGGCGAGATTCGCCGGACTTAGCACTCAGGTGTCCCATTTTTGAAAAAAAGTGGCACTTAAGTATCAATTTTCTAACTTTTGGCATAATGTAATGCATTGTACTAGACTTGATTTTGTATTGTCCATGAGTAAGATGAGTAGATATGCTAGTAATCCAAGTATAGAATATTGGAAAACTATTACCAAAATTTTTTGTTATCTTAAACAAACGAAAAAATTTGTGATTGTTCTATAATAATTATGACTGTATTAGAAAGAGACGCTAATGCTAATTGGATTACAAATGTGTGTGATAAACACTCTACTTTAGGATGGACTTTCACAAGTGATGGATGTACCGTATCTTGGGCGAACAAGAAATGTACATGGACTTTCTATTATTATATTGACAAATTTAAAGTATAGCTACTTGAAACTTTCATAGAATTTTGAGATACATGCACTAAATAAAGGTTTAACTCGAAAGGGGCCTTAATCTCATGGAAATTTTGGCTGTATTTTCTTTTTTTAAAATTTTTATTTTTTTTAATGTAAAACAAAGTGGGGATTGTTGCTAGTTTGTTTGTAAAACAAACTAAAAGGTACCTTGTCCCATATTGAAAAGATGTGAGTGCGCATGTGGAATATATTTGACAATAATCAACGATTATTATTATTTTTATTTATGAAAATTTGAATTTATAATTATAAAATAACAATTGTGTCCCATTGAAATAGTGTGACATATTAGGTGCTCTTACAATTTTTGGAAGGTTGTGTCTATTTGAATATAATTTCTTAACATTTGGAAGGTTATGTCTGTTCTAACATAATTCATTCATCTTTGAAAGATTGTATTCATTCAAATATATTTATTTAATATTTCTATTCAATACTTTTAACCTTCAATTTCGTTTTCTTTCTAAGATATACAACCATAATTTCCAATTGTTTCCTTTTGAGAAATCCTAGAAAAATACTAGAATTGCTATATGGTATTTTCATTGAGACTTTTTGTATCTTGAAAGATTTTTGCTAGTAACCATTAGCAACATTGTGAAGCAAATAATTCCTTAAAGAGAATATTATCGCACCTCAAAATCGGACTCCATCTATTCTTCCTAATTGAATTTGTCCCCAACAATTTAGAATAAAAAAATATTTTTTAAATTCTGAATTTCATAATTTGTGAAAAATTACAACCTTTCAAGGAGAATAAGTTATGCTTGAATAGATGCAACTCTCAACATGTTAAGAGGTTATGCCCAAATCTGAAGGCTATAAGAGCGTGTAACAACCGTTAGGCAAAATAATAATAAAAATAACCGTAGTGTATTTCGATCAGTCACATTGTTTTAATAGTACAAAATCGTTATTTTATAATTATAAATTCAAATTTTAATAAATAAAAAATTATAATCGTTGATTGGTGCCAAATATCGTTGAAAAGTGTACTAGCTCCATTTGTCACAAGTATATTAATTTGTGATTTTTCGTGATATTAATCCAATTTAATGGAACCTAATGAAGAGTAAATTTATTACAAATGAACCGATTTAGGGTTTTTGATGATAAAAAAATTAGTTTGGGATAAATTTGTCATATGTGTACCAGTTTGTGATTTTTTTGGTATTAACCCTTATTCTTTCATTTCCATTAGCATTAGTAATTCATTCCAAACGTATTGTTTCTTGTCCAAGACACACAGTACCCAATCCACTCAAAAAGAAAAAGAGAAAACTCAAGTAGCTGACTTCGATGAAAGGTATTTTGTTAACAACCATTTTCGGTGAAACGATACTTTACCCTTTTTCTACTTCAAAGTTCTTAGAGAATGAAAGAGTCATTTGTATCTCTCCTCGATTTGTTTTGATTTGAGTGATGGAGTACAGCGAACAAGAGAATTTTGATACCTTCACGCTGGGAACATGAACTTGTCGTTCTCGTACTATTAATCGCAAAATCCTTCAAAACAATACAAATAAGTCAATATGAAATGTTCTAAAGAAAAAAAATTCAATATGTGTACGATACAAAGAAAAGAATGATAAATAAGTGGTATCGTGGCTAAAGTCTTATGTGAAGGGAGAGTAATTGTATTGCACGAAACATGATGGAAGGACTGTCAGAGTATATGGAACTCAACTGAATCAAGAAACCAAACCTCTTATAAGCACCTTTTATATATGATGAATAGTAACCAAGGAATTTCTAAAATTTACCAGAAAAGATATAATATTTTTGAAGAAATTTTCCAGAGAAATATGATTCCTGTGGCATAAACATAGAAACTTATGTAGGTAGTTAAATCTCAAATGATTAATAATAACAGAAGTCAAGTCATTAAGGTAACGAGATCGGGAAAAAAAAAAAAAACACCATAATAAGTGTCAAATACATGTTTAGGTGGACGCTTACATGGAGCATTTTCTAGCTTAATGGAGTTCTACATGTCATCATGGAATATGATTTATCACAAATACGTTGTAATAATCTTTAAAAACTTTAAGTGCGGTATCAAGAAATAAAGCCCGAGTTGACTATCATGATTCGCCACACATCACGCGTTGAGTGATCCTACAGCCCACTAACACGTATATAGTAAAATGACGCATGGTGAAGTAGAAAGTATGATAATAGTCTTGTGGAGTTGGGCCATGGTAATTAGTGGACTTCTTTTATTTCCCGATATTTTTAAGAGATAAAAAAATACGACACTTGTTTCGATTGAAAACTGTGTTAAATAAAAGACTGATTTTGTTGCGCGGGTTTTTGCTAGTATGTTTATAATGTACGTCTTCTTATAGCTCGGATATATTATGTTTGTAATTTCTCACAAAAGAACAATGGATAAAAAGAAAATGAGGATCTACTGAATGAAGTCAACCCGCTTTCATGGAGAAAGAGTCCCAGAAGGGGCACTACGGTATCGTTACTTTCAAATTTCCCCTCGCCAGCCAATTAAATGCCCGTTAACTTCGGTCAAGCCTAGCTGGTCCAATCAAACACGACCTTCACCAAGACAACGTCCTCGACATGTGACCCAATAATCACGTTTGATTGAGTACTACTCAATCAACCCGTGTGGATTAATTAACAGTTTGACCACCCCTAAGCTCGGATTTACTCAAGTCAAATTGAATTAACTCTTTGGCAAATAAAAAAAGGGAAAATGTTAGAATTTATCACTTAGCTCGTTTCTTCCCTTCCATTTTCGTGGCAGTTTCTTCCGTCTATGAAAGCTCTTAATTTGCCGTTGTCATAAATTTCTTATTGACCCTCTCTTGTCTCCATAGTGAAAAAGAAAGCGAGTGAACCAAATTCTCAATCCCGTCGCACTTGGAAAAGCTTTTGGAGCGAGAAACCAAGAACTAGACTAGAGCGATGGAGGTGTAGAATCAGATTCGTACTTTAGCGAGGCGAGCAGCAAGGTTGACAATGGAGATTTTTCAAAGAATAAGCTTCTAGAGATAAAATGCGCGATTTTTAAAATTGGACTACAAGATGGTTTAGGCCCCTGTTTGGTAACCATCCAAATAGGGCCAAATTCGATTCTTTGTTCCTAATCGGTTCGTTTCGGCTACAGAATCGCGTTTGGTAAAATTTTTTGTCCTAGAACAGATTGGGAATAGAATCAAGAACCAAAAAAAAAGTTGATTCTTGTTCCGGGAATGAATTTGAGAATCAAAATCAATAAATTTTCTTCCTTCCGGCCATCTCGTGATCGCCGTCCCCCACCGCCC
The DNA here is from genome assembly GCA_014182585.1 of Eucalyptus coolabah. Classification (NCBI taxonomy): domain Eukaryota; kingdom Viridiplantae; phylum Streptophyta; class Magnoliopsida; order Myrtales; family Myrtaceae; genus Eucalyptus; species Eucalyptus coolabah. The sequence goes on from CM024630.1 coordinate 29,995,862, forward strand.
GCCATCGTCTGCCGTCCCGCCACCGCGCCCACCGCCACCGCCGGCCGCTGGTCCGGCGAGCTTGCGGAGGCAAGCCGGCCCACGGGGGCGGGCGAGGCCCGTGTGGCCACCGGCGAGGCTCAACCTCGCTAGATCGGGAGGCCGAGCCTCGCCGGGGTTGGCGGGGGGTGGGCAAGCCTCGCGATGCCCAACCCCACCGGTGGCCGGGCGAGGCTCGCCCGGCCCCGGTGGCCGGGCAGCCTCGCCCAACCCCGACGAGGCCGGCCTAGCCATCGGCGGGCTAGGCGAGCCTCGCCTTGTCGGCGAGGCTCGGTTGACGAGGGCCGGCCTCGCCGAGGGCCTCGCTAAGGGCAGCGACGCTCCGATGAGGTTGCCGGCCCTCGTTTGGTCGGTCGCCGGTCCCGGCAACCACCGAAGAAGAAGAAGAAGATGAGAAAAAGAAAAGAAAAGAAAAAATGAAAAAAAAAGAAAAGGAAAATGAAAAAAAAAAATGAAAAAAGAAAAGAAAAAAAGTAAAAAAAGTAAAAAAATTATTTAAAAATTAAAAGAAATTGATTTGGAACGAGAATTAATGAACACGGTACCAAACACAATTCTATTCCGAATCGAAATTTTGGACGGTTACCAAACGGCTTAAAATGCTTAGAATCAATTAAGGGAACAGAATCGTTACCAATCGCGGCCTTAGTCAACTTTTATTAAATATTTGAACTTTTTTTTTCACTTTTTAAAGTATTCTTAAGTATTTATCGCATTACTTTATAAATTAATTTTGTTCTCAATTAGAGAATAATGAGGATCACATTCATCCGAAGTTGCTTCCTATTTCTCATGCCAGTCACTTCATTCTTCTCTTTATAAAACGCTCATAATTGGCACATAAACTCAAAATAATGTAAATAATTGAAAAGCAGTGTTTGCATAGTCATCGATGTTTTAAATAGTATCCACCCCTTTCTTTTCCTGTTATTCTCACCTCTCCATCTATTTACCCTCTATACCGCTCTTCCTCGTTTTAGACATTTTCGAGCGTCCCAAACAACATGCACAATTTCCGAATGCACGAACCTTAGAAATTAAGTTAATAGCATCGCAGTTTTTAAGTTAATTTTTGTGCGGATATAGGTTGTAAACCCTTAACTTTGATTTGTGAAGGACATATTTAATATTAAAAAAAAAGTTAATATTTAGAATTACTTGGAATAGAAATCCATTTATAAATGTTTACCAATGGACTTGCGTCGACTGAAGGACCTGATCAAGATGAGAAGACTCCCTGAATAACTCGTGAACAGAATTTTTGAGCAATTCGCGAAACTCTTGTTCCAGTATTGGAGGCCTAGGTTCCCTTGAAGTAACCTACTCATGTTCTTGTTGCTGCTTTGTTTTCTCTCCAAGATAGGGAAGCATAAATATTACTCTGCAAAAAGGGATCCAAGCTCTCTTCATAGATCAATCACTCGAATCTTTATCACATGCACGTCATAGAACCGTTTTGCCCGAATCGGAACGAGTCAATCGGAAGGAAAAGTACAAAAAAATGATAAACATAGTGCATTAGTACTAATTTAATCATAAATATTTCAATTAGACCAATTTAGTCCTAAATATTTTTACATTAGCACTAATTGAATCTGTTTGATAAATTTAGGCCAAAAAGTGCGGATGTGGACACCGACCATCCTATGTGGCATAATTAAGCGACGACGTGGACATTTTAAAAAAATGTTTTTTCCAATTTGTTATTAGTTTTTTTCTTTTCTTTTTTCTTCTCTTTGCCTTTTATCCCTTTTCTTTTCCATTGTGGTTGGCCAGGCTCACCAGAGCCTCGCCGACCATCGGGTGAGATGCAAGGCCTTGCTAGTCGGGGTGAAGGCGGCCATGGCCTTGCCCGTGGCCACCTGTGCCTCACCCAATGTCGGTGAGGCTTGCCAACCATAATGGAAAAAAAAGATAAGAAGGAAAAGAGAAGAGAAAAAGAAAATAAGAAATTCATAAAAAATCAAAAAATAGTTTAAAAAATAACTAAAGCTATCCATGTTAGAGTCACTTGTGCCGCATAAGACAGACGTCGTCCACATCAGCAATTTCCGGCCTAAATTGGCCAAGTGATACTAATGTGAAAATATTTAGGATTAAATTGATCCAATTAAAAGATTTATGACTAAGTTGATATCAATGTAATAGATTTATGACTTTTTGGTATTTTTTCAATCAATGAGATGTTGGATGAAAAAATTATGAGCAATCAAAATTTGGCCGATTTCTAAAAGATACTAATCAGAAAAGAAAAATGTCACCACCTCTAGGAAATTATAGAGGTCTCACAACCTCGGTCCCACAGTGTATATTCCCTTTCAACAACACCCCCACTCATCTACACAAAATTTGAGTGTCAATTTTGAGCCACATAACCACCCACGGTCAGGATAACCATTTTGCACTTATATGATTGACATGTCAATTTCAATGAAGACTTGGAATAGTAAGTCAAGCATGACCAATAATTGAGACTTGTATGGTTCTGCATTATTCACTCATTATCCCTCACAACGTTCGCTATACCGATTGAAGAGGGAAAAGACATTTCATCTTGCAAATATATCATCAATGAAATGAGAAGGACCCATTCCCCATAAAACTATGTCCAGCTGTAACAGGAATTGTCCTCAATGGAGGCTTCACGGGAGTGATCTTCCAATCTATAAGTATAGTCCTCAATCTTGTTAACAACAGGTAAACCTGAACCATCTCCCACCTCCCAAAATCCAACCATCCCCCAAATCATGGTTTCTTGCTTTTTGCTGTCCACCCTGTCTCTTTTAGCTGTCTTCTTCTTCTCGCTCTTCTTGGTTGGCAACACTTCATTTCATGGTGCAGGCGTTTTTGCTTCCTTCACTTCTTTTTCCACTATCCACGCGACTGAGAATACAAATGGAGCAGAGGTTCTCCTAAAGTGGAAATCTACTCTTGACAACCATAGCCAGTCTCTCCTCTTTTCATGGCATGGAGACAATCCTTGCAGCTTTACTAGTGTTACTTGTGACGACTTTGGAGCCATCGCCCATCTAAATCTTTCCTATCTTGGTTTGAGAGGAACTCTAGATGGTCTCGACTTCTCGCGGTTAACGAGTGTGGTTAGCTTTGAACTTGCCAACAACTTGATCTATGGCTCCATTCCCTCAAATATCGGTAACCTTTCCAAACTCAACTCTCTTCATCTTTGCTTCAATGAATTATCTGGGGACATTCCTCCAAGTATAGGCATGCTAGAGAGTCTTCATTATTTGGACCTAAGTGCAAACAACTTGAGTGGACATATCCCTTGGGAGATTGGACAGTTGGATTCTCTTTTGGAACTTAGTTTTTCCAGAAATAAGTTCACTGGTCATATTTCCACTTCTTTAGGGAACTTGAGTAGCCTGATTCATCTTTATCTATGGAAAAATCAACTTTCAGGGCCCATTCCTGCTTCTCTTGGAAAATTAGGCAATTTAACTGAATTAAGCATTTCACGCAATAATATTTTGGTTCCATTCCTAGAGAGATAAGTGACTTGAGGAACTTGAAAATTCTTTACATATGGCAGAATGGACTTTCAGGACCCATACCTTCAGAAATTGGGAGACTTGCTGCTCTTGTTGAACTTGACCTATCAAACAACAATATCAACGGCTCAATTCCTCATTCCATTGGAAATTTGACAAGTTTATCTTTTCTTGACCTCGAGGAAAATGGACTTTCGGGACCCATACCTGCATCACTCGGAAGCCTAGCCAATCTAACTAAACTTGACCTAGCCGAAAATAAATTCTTTGGCTCCTTGCCTTCTGAATTCAATAAGTTAACACAGTTGACTTATTTGCAACTATATGATAATGAACTAGAAGGGGAACTACCAGCAGATGTATGCCTTGGGAGATCATTGCAAAATTTCTCTATCGGAAATAATCATTTCACAGGTCCCATCCCCACGAGCCTAGAGAATTGTAGCACATTAATCAGATTGAGGCTTGGCAGAAACCAACTTACTGGAAACATAGCAAATGCTTTCGGAATATATCCGAATCTAAATTTTATGGACTTGAGCCACAATCATTTGAGAGGTGAACTTTCATGGAAATGGGAGCATTGTAGTAATTTGATGAGTTTTAGGATATCAAACAATGACCTCTCTGGTGAGATACCCGCAACACTTGGAAGGATGGCTAAGTTACAGGAACTGAACCTTTCTTCAAATAATTTAAGGGGAGAGATTCCAAGGGAAATGGGTAGCTTGTCCATGTTGTTGGAACTGATCTAAGCAATAATGTGATCACAGGTAATGTCCCAATTGAGATTGGACTTTTATCCCATTTGGAAAAGCTGAACTTGGCATCAAACAATTTGAGTGGATATATACCGATGCAACTAGGCTCATGCAAACATTTGTTGAGCTTAAACTTGAGTAGAAACAAAATCCAGGAAGCATTCCTCCTGAGATAGGTAACACACAAGTCCTCGAGGTTCTTGATTTGAGTTATAATATTTTGTCTAAAAATATCCCAAGCGAGCTTGCAGAGCTTAGAAACTTGCAGTTTCTAAATATCTCCCACAATAGCTTGTTTGGTTCTATCCCACATTTATTTGGAGATATGTTGTCATTGATTTCTATTGATGTATCCTATAATGACCTAGAAGGTCCTCTCCCTAATGTCAAGGCTTTCAATGAGGCTCCATTTGAGGCATTTCAACATAACAAAGGGCTTTGTGGAAATGTTGTTGGCTTACCGAAATGCAATTCTACTGGGAACAAGAAACATAATTTGCACGTTGAAGCTAGAATCATAGTAATCCTCATTCTCTCATTCTTGGGGTTTCTCCTTCTCTCTGGCACCTTGATTGTTCTTGGAATCATCAATCATCATCGAAGAAGGATTATGAAGAGAGAGAACAATGAGCGGGCAAATGATTTGGATTTCAAGAGTATTGTGAGTTATGATGGCAAAGTTTTCTATGATCGAATCGTGGAGGCCACGAAAGGATTTGATTCCATGTACTACGTGGGTGAAGGAGCATATGGAATTGTTTATAAAGCTGAGATATCAGAAGGTCAAACGTTTGCTGTAAAGCAAACATCGTCATCCCAAGAAGATAGTGAGATCATTGATTTGATACCATTTGAAAGGGAAATTCAAGCCTTAACAAATATACGTCACCGCAACATCGTGAAATTTTATGGCTTCTGCTTTCATGCCCAACGTTGTTTTTTGGTGTATGAGTACATGGAAAGAGGAAGCTTGAGGACAGTTTTGAACGATGATGAAAGAGCTAGAGAATTTCAATGGGACAAGAGGGTAAATGTGGTCCGAGGAGTTGCGGATGCATTGTCCTATATGCATCACGAATGTTCACCTTCGTTATTACATCGGGACTTGACTAGTAACAACATTCTATTGGATCTCAATTATGAGGCTCGTGTTTCTGATTTTGGCACTGCAAGACTGTTGAGGCCGGATTCATCAAACTGGACTGCTATTGCTGGCACCATTGGGTATATTGCTCCAGGTACTTTGTCATTTTTGGTTTAATTTTAATGGCATTCGGTGTTATGCTTTTATAATCGAACTTTTACTAGTTTAGTGCAATTCATTAGTTATTTAATTGTCTTATGGAGATTTGCTGTATTATTTTACAGCTTTCAAGTTCAGTATTGATGAAAAAGCTTTTCGATATTCCTCATAAGTAAGAATTGGAAAATGAGGAAAACATCATAATCAATCCATTTCAAGGATATTAATTCGTGTTACCTAGATGATGCTCGTATTTTAAGCATCAAACAAAAATTGTTCAACTTTGCCAAAGCATAAACTACCATAACTCAAATCAATGTTGCAAGTGTAGATTAAGTAGAAATCTGCAATTGTAATTGTCATATGTCACGAAATCTGCAATTGTAATTGTCATATGTCACGGCATGAGAAGTAATGTTGTCAACTTGAATACAACTTATGATCGGGATTAAAAAACAATGGATTCTCCACTTGCAGAGCTGGCTTATTCTACAGTCCCTACAGAAAAGTGTGATGTATATAGCTTCGGAGTTGTCGCATTAGAGACAATCATGGGAAAGCATCCAGGAGATCATATCTCTCGGGAATATTCATCGTCCGCCCAAACTGAGTTGATGATGTTGAAGGATGTGCTAGATCAACGGCTCTCGCCTCCAGGACTTGGCCTCCGAGATGCGCAGGATGTGGTCTTGATTGCCAAGCTAGCATTTGAGTGGCTGCAGGCCAATCCGAGGCTTCGACCGACCATGAGTCAAGTCTCACGTGAGCTTCGCTTTCAAGTACCTCTGGATATGCCACTCTCTACAGTCAGTTTAGAGCAACTTCGCATTCTTAATGTCAAAAGAATTGGACCATTTCAGGAGATGGTAAGATTTCAAGATTTCATATCCTATTGTGCTTGGTTTTCAATTATGATGACGATCGCCTTTTGAATATTTTCCTAATTCTCACTAATCCTAACCATGTGATTTCTTATTTTCACTACAGAGGTAACTTCTCTATGAACATTACAAGAGTTTCAAGTCGTGGTACCAGAAATAAGTATGGGAAGACTTTTGGGAAGCTCCCGTTTCACAATTATTTCCATCCTCTTGCTGAGTGTTCAGGAAGTGAATTTGAAATACAGTGGATCAACATCTCTTGCCTTCTCTAATATGAGATGTAAAGAACATCTAGTTTCTATTCCTGTAAGAGATAATAGTATTAGCAATGTAAACTTTTATCGATGTATAGTGTCATATTTGAACTTTCAATTAATACAATTGAATCAATTTTAAGTAATGTTCGCTATCATCTTGAAACTTTCGGTTGGTCCAATGAAATCTTTGATATATTTTAGGGATATATGTGTGTTGTAAGTTTTAAAACTTGTTACGAAAGTATAATTAAGATCTTAAAACTTTCAAAAAAATGAATTAAGTTCTAAAACTTGTCATAAAAGTGCAATTGAGTCCTACAAATTTCAAAAGTGCAATAAAAACCTAAAAGTTGTCAAATTGGTTCAATCAATTCCTTCCATTGATTGTAAGTTTTGAAAATTTGAGGATTTGATTATACATTCATGACAAGTTTTAAGACTTGATTGCATTTTTTGAAAATTTTAGGACTTGATTATATTTTCTTGATAAGTTTAAGACTCAATTACAATTTCGTAACAATTTTTAAGATTTCCAATATACTTATTCCTATATATTAATATGTTTATGTAATCCTTTCATTAATTAATTTAAATGAATTACTGCATGTACATCAATTAAATAAAGCTGCTGTTTTATGGAGAAAACTATGTGGATTTCCAGCGTGTCATGTGAACTTGTAATTGCAAAACTGTAATACTTGATTTTTTTCTTTTGAAGCATAATGAAAAAATGCCACTCATTCTCCATCAGACACCATTTCGGTTGAAAGCTTAAACAAGAATTAGACCACATTATTCATATTGAGTGGTTTTGTCCTGGCTTGGAAGCATAATGAAAATATTATTGATTAAAAACCTAGTGTTGATTTTTTATCCTCTCACTTAACTAATAGTTTATGGAACTGTTATTTGCGCACGCAAGATCTCGTAGGGTCACTGGCCCGCCTCGTGCTGCCTAGGGGCAGGCGCCACTGTGGCCACAAGCGATAAAGGTTGCAATGTTGCAACTTTTGTTGTTTTTGCTTTGTGGAAATTTGAATGTCTTTTATATTTATTTTCTTCTATTTTCATAAGTTTTTATTTTCCTTTTCTTTATTTTTACATATATTTATAGTGTTTTCAATTTATTAGGAAATTTTTCACCAAAAAAAAAAAATAGAAGCTATGTAGAACAATATGTTAGCAAATAGCGACAAATTAATGGTCACATCAACATTTCCATTTGCTTGTACAACAGGATGATCAATCTCCAAAAAGGAAAACATACATATTATTGAGAGACTACAATGGCCAAAAAAATTGTAGGAAAATTGAAAAGGTACAAAAACTATCAAGCCTTTATTTTTTTTTTTACTATTCACGAATCAGAACATTTAGAATAAGATTTTGATAAAAGCTAACTACTCTTGAAAATCTTTGTTGAATATTGTAACGGAAGAAAAATGCGGGCATATCGAAATGGTTTGTCCTACAGGAATACTTATATTTGTTAAGGTGACGTAGTTGGATAAAAAAGAATATGAAGGATGAAAAATCAATTCAATCAGTTTGGCCAAAATGAGAAATGAGGGTAAGTATGAATTACATTGATCAAGTGAATTATCCGAACTACTTATCGAAATGGAAATTATCGATCGGATCCATAAACCAATCAAGCCCTTGATCTGACCAAAAACATAGGAGCCATAATGTTAGTTGGCAAAATCTGTGGCCAAATGGCGGCAATTCGAACATTGATCGAGCCGTTTTTCATGTGCTTCTCGTAGTACGCGTGGTTGCGGTTGAGCACCCAACACTCCGTCTCCTTTCACGAAAGAAACCCGAAGCAAATTGTGCACTCCTCGCAATTGATGTCCCTAATTTTGTCGCAGTGATGTACCACAGCTTCCACCATGAAAGACACTTGTGGGAGCCATTCCACGCGGCGAGAGTCACTTGATGAAGCTCGACCGAGCGTTGACCAAAAAAAAAAAAAAAAAAAAAAAAGCTCGGCGAAGCGAGCAGTAGTCGCCATCCTATGCTTCTTCGTGCCGAGGGCAATTTTTGGCGATGATGAAACAGGTAAAGCATGGTCGCTCCTTAGGAATTGTAAACGACCGATGGTGGGTAGCCCTAACTACCGACAAGGTAAATGAATCATTCCCCATTTGTGATTTAGTAGGCGTAGATTCTACAAATCTTTTTCGATTTTTTCCTTTTTCTTCCTTCATTTTCCTTTATGCAAAGCTAAGGCCCTTTTTTTTCATCCTCTTGCTTTTGTTTTTACCCTCTTTCCTGTTTTCTTTTACCTTTCAATTTAATATAACACAAATGTTTTTTTATTTTATTTTTTTTTTCAAACTTTCATTGAAAATAATTTTGTACTTTCAAATTTCATATTTAGAATTCATTCATTAATGTGTATTTTATGATTCTATGGTTTATATTCTAGTAGTTGCCAATAGTCTTCTACGATATTTGCAATTAAATCCAACTATAACGGTGTGTTTGTTTCTCGAAAAATGAATGATTTGAAAAATATATATTTTAAAAATAATTACTTGTATCGTTTACAATAATGAACGGATAATTTTTTTCATTATCCTTGAAAATGTTAGGATATAAATTGTTGTGACAATGAAAATATTTTTTATTGACTAATTATTTCAAGCAACACAATCAACCATTTTTAGGAAAATATTTTCTAAAGCATTTATATTTTGCAAAATAAACGAAGCATAAGTAAAACTATTCTCTTCTTGAATCTACTTATCGAATGAAAAAGAGTAGGTTATAGTAGAAGTATTCTACCATTATGGTCAAGTGCTATACGTGCGCACTCACATCTTTTCGATGTGGGACAATGCACCTCTTAGTTTATTTCACCAACAATCCCCCACTTTATTTATTTTTTTGGTAAAACAATGAAGACAAGCCCCACTTTGTTTGTAAAACATAAATACAAAAATAAAATAACAAACTGGGCTGCCTACGAGTAGGTACAATCCCCCACTTTGTTTATAAAACATAAATACAAAAATAAAATTTTTAAAAAGAAATACAACCAAAATTTCCATGACATAAATATACATACATAAAAGTCTCTTTTGAGTTAAAACTTTATTTAGTGGATGCATCTCAAAATTTTATAAAATAGCTATACTTTAAACTTGTCACTTTAATAATAGAATCGAATATATCGTATATATACTAAGCTCTTGTTTCATCAAGAAGTTTATAATTTACTTAACACTATTATGGCCTTATGCTTGTAAAAAGCGGCACCACTTCTATTGCTAATAAACACATTACTGATTTGTGTTATATTTCATTAAGAATATAATTCAGCCCATAAAATGGAAGAAATGATACTGTCTTCTCACATATGAGCTAATGTCGGTATTAAACAATCATCATTAGTAACTTGTTTTTACCCATTAACATTATAGCTAGTGATATTCTACTATTAGGTCGGGTTACCACTATTAGTGATTTTATTCAAAGGTTTCAGCCCCATTTTTTTTTTAAGGTCATATTTACTATGTCCTTTGGTAAAGCTTTTGTAAAGGGATCAGCCAAATTTCTGCTTGACCTCACATAGACAATTGTTACGGTATCATCTATCAATTGTCTCACATACTGATGTCTTAGATTGATATGTGTAGACTTATCATTATAAGTGCTACTATAAGCTTTTGCCAAAAGTAACCTGACTATCATAATGGATAGAAATAGAAGGCATATGATTAGGCCATAATTTGATGTTCAACAACAAATTTCTAATCCATTTAGCCTCTTTCTAGTTGCTGCTAAAGCGGCGAATTTTGTTCCATTTTGTTATTAAGTGAGTAATGCATGTCTGTTTCTTGTTGCCCAAGATACAACACATCCACAAGTGAAATCCATCTAGAAGTAGTATGTTTATCACCCAAACTTGTCATGCAACTAGCATTGGTGTTCTAATATAGCCATATAATTATTATAAAATAGTCCCAAATTTTTAGTTTATTAGGATAGAAAAAAATTCTGGTAATAGTATTCCAATGTTCTATACTTGGAATACTAGTATATCTAATCAACTTACACACGGAATAAGCAATATTAGGTTTAATACAATGCATTGCATACATTAAAGATCTTATGGCACTCACATATTCAAGTTATACCTTGCTTAACTGGTATTATAATTTAATTTAATACTAGAATCAAATGGATTACTCATTTCATTGAAACCAAGATGTTGAAATTTATGAACTATTATTCAACGTAATCATTTTGGCTCAAAGAATAATTCCCACTATGCTTTTAAATTTAATACCCATGATAATATCCACTTCACCCAAATTTTTCATTTTAAAAAATGCAGTTAATACTTTTAAGTCTCAATAACTCCAGTCATATTGGTTCCAAAAAATAAGTATATTAACAACGTACAAGCATACTAAAGCACCACTATCTTTAGTGAATTTAGAAAATATACATTTATCAGCACTATCGTGTTTGAAACCATTAGACAATATGATCGAATCAAATTTTTCATGCCATTGCTTGGATGCTTGCTTACGCTCATAAAGAGATTTAATCAATTTAAGTACTTTCCTTTAATTTCTAGGAGAAACAAAACCCTCTTGTTGTTTTATATAAATTTCTTCATTTAAATCTCCACTCAAGAAAGAAGTTTTGACATAAATGCCATCTACTTTTTTTTTTTTCCATTCATCTTTGCTTTTTAGTTAATTATAAATTCCATCTTAGTAATCGAGGAAATTAACTAATATTCGACATTTTAGAATTGTTTTTCAAATTACAGGTCGGCCATATAAATTTGATGGGTATTTGTGCAAATCAAGTTATGTTTTGTGACCTCCATCTAGACGGAACCTCAAATGATGATGAATTGACCTATATGTTGCAACTATGTAATGAGAGGTTTAAAGTTGGAGGAAAAGATGCATCTCGGGTAAATAATTTTGATGACATTGTCTTTTGGTGAACTGACTTTAGTGGATAATCAAGTGGTGGTCCCAAGCTACCAAGGTAGGTTTGTCTCATGGTTCAGTTTTGATTGGTGCTGATTTCAAGGAGAAGAGTCCGATCCTGATTTCACACGACGGAATTGACTACAAATATTTCCACTTTGCTTTTTGGCCTTAATCTCATTTTCATAGAGTTAATTCAGCAATATATTGTTTTAGACTCAGGTTTTAGCAAATATAATATTTATAATTACAATTATTGATTTCAAAATTTTCCCTTGAGACTTTCTCGTCCGTGAAGTCGCATTTTCCTTATTATTACCAAGAGTTCTTTTCCTCCAATCTCTAGATGCATATAACGTGTAAAATTCACTTTTATTGCAACAAATAATAAAGGGATTTTCGTACTATATTTTTACTTACGGCTGGCAGGATCGTGCAATCCCGTTGGGGTTTTCTTTTCCACGTCGCACTCAAGACCTAAAACGTCCAAGCAGCATCTTTGAATTTTGGGAGCGTGCGTTTGAATTCTTGCAGCACTCAGTGGTCCCTCGGCCTGTCCTTCCGCTTTTATCTCCTCTTCTCTTTCTTCTCTTAGACGCGTGGCGCTCAGGACAAGGATGAGAACAAGGACAGGTTCAAATCACGTTCGATTTCTTGGACCCTCGGATTTGGTTCCGTTCCTTTCTTGCATCTGGGGAAGGTTTCGACTCCTCCTAGGGTTCCACCTGTCCGCAGTAATGTTATGAAATCGCATGTCGATTCTAGAAAAATAATGTTCGCAAACAATTCATCAAGCATAATATAAAAATAAAATAACAAAATTAGATAAACACGTCGGAAAATTTGTTATCGAAGTTCACTCAAACTGAAATCTGCCCGAATCCATTAGATTTCGAAAAAAAGTTGGAATACAACGATGATCTTCTCAAGATGGCGTAAAGAGTTGAGAGGAGAACCATCATCGAAAAAAACTCACTTTTTTTTTCTTCTCTTTTTCTTGCTCTCTATTTCCTTTTTTAGCGTCTTGACGGCTAAGGTCTTGACATCGCTAATATAAATGTATGACTTTTAACCTAAAAGCAAATCGATAGAAAAGATAAAAAGCCTATAAGAACAAATATTTGGCTTCATTTATAACAATCTCCCACTTGAAGATAAATATACCTAAGCACCAAGCAACTTTGCATCATCTTCTTCAAAAATAGTAGTTGAAAAACTTGTGCCTCTGCAATACTCCTCATTAATCAACATGGAGTAATACCAATGGTAGTAGTACAGAACATATGCTTCTCTCTGTCTACAACCTTGGTCATCATGTCATTGGATTCTTTGAGCCATCAATCTTTTGTAGCTTTAACTCATTATCTTTCAATGTTGACCGATAAAGTGATAACGTTTCTTGATATGTCTAGTCCTTGAGTGATAAGCTGCATTCTTTGCTAAGTACACTTTGCACTTTAACTATCACTCCAAAGTGTCGACTTGTTGTTTTTCGATGTAACTCTTCCATATAATCTTGTAACCACATGATTTCCTTGGAGGCTTTTGTAATCGCCACGTATTCGCCTCGTCGTCGATAAAGCTACTACTTTTGTAGTTGACATACCCAACTCACTTCGTACCGCAACCGTAAAGACATATCCGGTGGTACTCTTACCACTATCTCGATCACTTGAATGATCTCGCATCTACATAACTCTGTAACTCTAAAGATGTACCACCATAACAAAGTGAGTAATTGGAAGTACCTGCTAGATATCTCAGTATCCATCTTACTGCATTCCAATGCTTTCTGCCTGGGTTCTGCATATATCGACTCACAACTCCCATTACATGTGCTATGTCGGTCTCGTGCTCACCATGGTATACATCAAACTCCCCACTGCTGATGCATATGGAACTATCGTCATCTCATCTTTTAAAGCCCGAGCACTTGGACATATATCCTTGGAAAGTTTGAAGTGACTCACTAGAGGAGTTGGAATCGATTTTGCCTTGTCTATGTTAAATCTCTTTAACACCTTGTTCACATAGTCTTCCGTGACAACCATAATTTCTTATTTTCCCTATCCCTAATGATTTTCATGCCTAAAATATTATTGACCTCTCCCAAGTCTTTCATAGCAAATTGTGATGATAACATCTTCTTCATTTTTACGATTCTCTTCATATTTGAACTAGCCACTAGCATGTCATTCACATATAAAGAGAGATACACAATGTCACTATCATCATATTTGTGAAAATAAACACAATGATCAGATTTACAGTATGCAAATCCTTTTTCATTCATGAAACTATCAAAGTTTAGGTACAATTGCTGTGAAGCTTGTTTCAAGCCATACAAGCTTTTCTGTAAGCGACATATCATGTGCTCCTTACCTTTGACTTCAAAACCTTTAGGTTGTGCCATGTATAGTTCTTCATCTAAGTCACCATGTAAAAACGCTGTTTTTACATCTAACTGCTTAAGATGAAGATCCTCCACTACAACTATACTCAGCAGAACTCTAATTGATATCATTTTCATTACAGGTGAAAATATCTTGAAGTAGTTGATCCCTTCTTTTTGAGAAAAGCCCTTGACTACAATCTCACCATGTATCTAATACTACCATTTGCTTCATTCTTAATCCTGTAGACTTATTTGTTTAATAAAGCTTTTTTTACCTAGGGGCAACTTGGTCAACTCTCAAGTTTTGTTCTGAAGTAACGAGCTCATCTCGTCTTTCATAGCACACTCCCACTGCAAGTGAGACGTGTCTGCATTTGTCTCATCGTAAGTCTCCGGTTCTCCTGAATCTATATATAAGACATGGCTTAAAACAAAAGTATTAAGCGATGGATAAAAATTACCTTTGGCTTTCTCACACGTGTAAACCTCCTCAAAACAAGTACTTCGGGGTTGTTAGTTTGCTCCAAATCATTGTGTTCCTCTTGAACTACGTCTTCACTGATAATAGACTCATCTTGAACCTCTCTTTCAAGTGCACTTTGATCTACTGGAAACATATTCACGGGCATTATGTCTAATTCAACATACTCTGGTTCTATTACCTTCTCATGCTTTGTCTGACAATCTTTGTACATCTTTTCTTCATGGAATACCACATTATGACTGCGGATGACTTTGTTATTCTCATAATCCCAAAGCCCGTAGCTATACTCGTCACCACCATATTCGATAAAGACGCACTTCGGGACTTAGCATCAATCTTTTTCTATCCTCCCTATCAATCAAAGCATATGTAATACAACCAAACACCTTTAGATGCGAATAATCAATCTTTTTACCTGACCACCATTCTTGTGGTATTTCTCCATCCAACGCACTAGATGGACTTCTGTCGATAAGATAAACAGCTGCATCAACTGTGGCGGCTCATAAGTGTAGCGAGAGACCTTCATGTAGCCTCACGCATTTTGCACGCTTTAGAATAGTCATGTTCATTCTTTCGGTTACACAGTTCTCTTGAGGAGTTCTAGGAACAATCTTTAATTCATGTATGCCCTCTCGACTCAAAAATTCTACAAATTTCTTATTTGTGTATTCACCACCATTATCAGATTTCAGAGCTTTAATCTGATAACTTGTTTCTTTTTCTACCATGGTCTTCCACATTTTGAACATTCCAAATACTTATGACTTTTCTCTAAGAGCATAGACTTAAGTCTTCCTTATCGCATCATCAATGAATGTGACAAAATATCTCTTACCGCCATAAGAGAGTTCCTAAGCAGGTCCCCATACATCAATATGAACCAACTATAGCTTATGGCCTTTATTGTGTTGCCCATTCAATTAAAAAAACTAACAGCCTTCTGTTTTCCATAAATGTAACTCTCACAAAAATCTAACTCAACTTTTGCAAACCTTGGAGTAATTTTCTCGAGTGTAACTGCTTTACACCTTTTTCACCAAGATGTCCCAAACGATAATGCCAAAAAGTAGATAAATTACTTGTAGTCATTGTAGTTGCAACCATATCACGATATTGTCTCCTTGGAGAAGGTAAAGTGTATCCGTACGCTTTCCCTTTGCTACTACTCTTGCCTCTTTTCGCAGCCAAAGGTTATTACCAAACCTTCTTGGTCAAGTTTTGGTTGAAATTAGATTTTTCTTTAATTCCGGAATATGCCTAGTTTCATGCAAAACTAGACATCCTCCACCGAGATGTTCACTGATCCACGATTCCTTTCCCAACAATGGGACACATGTGGCCATTTCCCACAACCATTTGTTCGAAATCTCCACTAACATAATCATCAAATATGTCTCTTTGCGAGGTGCAATGAAAAGAAGCACCAAGTATCAATAAACCATTTATCGTTGTCAAGTCAAACCTTGCGGAGACAAACACAAGTT
This sequence comes from Eucalyptus coolabah, assembly GCA_014182585.1. Lineage (NCBI taxonomy): Eukaryota > Viridiplantae > Streptophyta > Magnoliopsida > Myrtales > Myrtaceae > Eucalyptus > Eucalyptus coolabah. The sequence goes on from CM024630.1 coordinate 30,011,876, forward strand.
ATCTAGCAAAGATTCATCGCTAACCACATTAGCTCATTGATTCTCATCTTGCTGCTTTTTTTTTTTTTTTTTGTAGGCTTCACACTGAAACCTCCAGTGTCCGATTTTTTGACAAAACCAACACTCATCTTTTGCAACCTGTCTCTTACCCCTTGATTGTGACCTGCCACGCCTGCTAAGTTTTTCTCTACTTTTACTTCTTCCACGGTTCTCCATTGCGAGTGCCGTTGAAGATGTAGATGCAGAAAAATTATCTCCATCTGAGACTTTCCTTCGCATCTCTTCATCCATGATACTACTCACAGCATCATCAAGAGTTAAATCATCCTTCATGGTGCTCGAAATTCCCCGCTCTGCGGTATTGTAGCTTTACGGAAGAGAACATAAAAATAATAAAGCTTGAAGCTTCATATCTAAATTTATGCTTGCGGATTCCAATTGACCCGTAACTGCGTGAAACTATTAATATGCTCTGCCACAGAACCTCTATCAGATAATTTCATATTAACCAACTTCTTCAGCAAAAATACCTGATTTGATGTGGACGGCTTCTCATAAATATTCGTTAGAATATCCATGATTTCTTTTGCAATTTTTTCTTTCGCAATGCGGTACCCTGTCTTTTTCGTCAACCCTAGACGAATCACACCTAATGCCTTTCGATCAAGAATTTTCCATTTGGATTCTTCTGTCGGATCCACTTCCGTCATCTCGGGTTTCTAACCCTCAAGTGGTGCATAGAAATTTTTTTGATAAAGATAATCCTCTATTTGTAGTTTCCACCATCCGAAATCATCTCCATTGAACTTATTGATTCTGATTTTATCTTCTGCCATCTTGTTTGCTTTCAATCGAATGTCACTGAAAAACCCTCGATGTTCTCGATTAGCTAACCTGGCTTTGATACGAGTTGTTACGAAATCGCACGTCGATTCTAGAAAATAACATTCGCAAACAATTCACCAATTAGAATATAATAATAAAATAACATAATTAGATGAACATGCCATAAAATTTGTTATCGAAGTTTACCCAAACCCGGGCTACGTCTCCGTGCAATGGCACTCTGCAAATCCACTAGACTTCGAAAAAAGTTGGAATACAACGATGCTCTTCTCTCAAGATCAAGGCACAAAGAGATTGAGAACCCTCATCAAGAAAAACTCACTTTTTCTTCTCTCTTTTTCTTACCTCTCTATTTCCTTTTCGGCATCTTGACGGCTATGGTCTTGACATCGCTAATATAAATGTATCACTTTTAACCTAAAAGCAAATCTAATAGAAAAGACAAAAAAGCCCCTAAAAACAAATATTTGGCTTCAATCCCCTTCCCGGGTTCCTCTCTCTTTCCCTTGTCGATGCATTCTATTCCTGTCATTGATTATATATATATATATATATATAGGTCTTTGCTCCATCATTAGATTTCACATGGAGAAAGTAGTCTTGGCGATCCGCATGGCTTCAAGTAACATTCTTGAAAAAGGCATGTGCGGTGACTACATACTTTCTTGTTTCCGCATATTTCATGAATTAATTAAATATGACGTTGCGTCCGACAGGCATTACCTATAACTCGCCGAAAGCGATTTGCTTTTTTCCTACCCTTTGTCTCGGATTCTTTCGATTCAAATGTTATATAAATAGGCTGTACGAAGTCAGAATTTGAGTTTAGAGCTATAATCTCAATTAAATAATACATTATGTACGTCTAGTTCTTTTGGGGGCTGTAGACTCATAGAGTTAAATTGGAGGACCAAATTGACAAAATTCAAGGATGGGTGAAATAGAAATCACTTACATCTCAGTCCTTTCATGCTGAGTGGCGAACTTATTATGTAAAATAGATTTATGAGGACAAGGAGATTAAAAGGGGAAGGGTTTACCCAAAGAGTGAGATGATGCTTATAGCGGCCTCTCATTAATCAACTAGTTTTACTGTTCAACGAGCGATGCTGATATAACTAATGTCAATTTGAAGCATAGGCTTTTAATTTATGAGCAATTGAACATCATGCATGACATGTAACTGATATCCAAAACTTCAGATTGATGAGTTATGAAGAGAGATATTATCCATATTCACTTTAAGTTTAGTTTACGGGTGAGCGATGTCCATGTGTTTGATCCATCGACAGAAGCTTCAACTAAAGATGGAGGAAAATATTTGTGGAATAAGTAAATGTTTGTTGCGTTTTTACTTTTGGCATTCAAACTTTGAACACATCAAATGGTCAACACAATCGACTGAGTGATTAAGTACTAGGTTCGGATCCAACAAACACATCATTCAAATCATGGCGTGTGTCATTCAAACTACAACTTTGAGGGTCTATTGCCCACTGTGATGTGGATGGAGCCGTCTCTAAGACATATAGACAAAAGTTGGAGTTCGAAGAGTCGAAGCAAAGGTTTTGATTCCTGTCATCTTTGATATTTGAAATAATCATGTGATGCGATGAAATTAACTTGATTAGATTTTGATATGTAAAAACAAACATGTCATCTTTTAGAGATTTTTCATGCATTGCATTGGTTCTCTATTAGTCGTTGGATGAGCAACTTCTGTACTTGATTTCCTATTGCACATGTGGAGCGGACAAGATACAAAGGAATGCTATGAGAAGTGAATTCCTATATGTCAAAGTTAGTACTATATCTTTTGTGAATGTGTCTCCACTCCACCTACATCAGTCAAATTTCATGTGAAGTGGTCAAAATTTCACGTGCTACTCGACTCTAGTTTACATGTGAGAAAAATTGTTTCACATTGCTTGATAACGGGTCCTAAATATTTTTTATATTCATGTAGTCGCTCTTTATTTTTGGATTGGACTTTTAACATGATTCGTCATGTAAGATAACTTTTATATAGAAACCCAAACAAATTGAATGATTTGATTTCATTCAGCCATGTCACTTCCTGTTCCTTCAGCTAGGCTTTCTTGTTCCTGGCCTGGTAGTAATAGTTATAATAACAACAAAGACAATAACAAAAATAACAACTACTACTACAACTAAAAGAAGGTTTCTTGTTGGTCGGCCTGTATACTAGGCTGCTTACTTACGCTTGCCTGGTGAGAGTGTCTTTTCCTGCCTTATGATTTCTGCTCTTTGTACGTTTTAGTGTATTCCTGTACGATGCTTTTGCACGTAGCTTCGATCATCAATACAATCTTTCATTTGCCTAGCAAATGAATATACAAGACAGCTACAAATCCGGTAGATGTTATTGGACTGACGTTTTTTTTTTTTTGTTTAATAAGCACCTACTATAATTTGATTCCTCGGTCATTTTTAGCACTTATGTTAGACTAAGAGTACCCCAGATGACATGGACATAGCTGCTAAAGATTTTCTAGAGCGTTTGGATAAGTAGAAATCTAACAACCAGGGCTCTGGATAAGAATTCGCGTAGCGCACTAAAACAGCCAGAACTTTAAAGTATCCCAATTCTTGAAACAACTCTTTTACAAAGTAAATCAATAGAAATTAAATTCTTCATAATTCAGGGTATAAACAACATAGGGCAATCCTTCTTACAAAAAAAAAAAAAAAAAAAACAACAACATAGGGCAATCTTCTTTCCAGAAGTAAAATCTATCTAAAATCTGTCTTCACTATGCCTTTACTAGCAACCTTTGCAAGAGTGTTATTTGCCATCAGGACCCCTTGAACATTTGTGTAGACAGCCTCTTCAACTTACTTGAATATATATTTGTCCTTGCACACATGGACTGGACTATAGCATCAGAATCCAATCACTAATAAGTTTTAACAGAAGTAAAATTGATTTTAGAAATCATGGCCATAAAATAATTGATCTCATAAATTTTCATATTTGAAAATAAAGTTGAAATCATGACAACATAGTTTTCTTCAACCAAATTTGCAATTACCTTCACCATTGGAATATTCTTGTCCTTGGATGCATACTTACGGTGCCTACACTCCTTTGCATAGTGACCTTATTTTATTTTATTTTGGTAAAACGTAAGAACATAGTGACCTTATTTTTCACAAACAAAACAACAATCCTTTTCTTCTTCGGTAAATTCTTAAATTTTTGCCCTTTCTTTACTTTGAAATTATTGTAGTTTTTGAATTGAAATCCCTTACACTCCATAGCATTCACCTTAGTATCATACAAAATAGAACTATCATGTTCATGTGACTCTTCCTCAATTTGAAGCTGAATTTGTTCCAAAGTGATGTCCTCTAACTTGTGCGTTGGCCTTTTCCCAACTTGAAAATATTTTGGGATATCAATTTTGAGGGCATGAATTTTGTTGACAAGTACTTGCAATCATGGACTTGCTTCAAATATCAATAAACCTAAAATCAAAATACTTATTGGTGCCTTACTCCTCCTTTTTGTACTTGAATTCTAAGTGCATTCCAAATATCTTTGGCAGACTTCATCTCAGTGAATAAGTCATCAATTAATCGGACAATGTATTTAGAATATATTTAGAGTATGCCCACGATAGAACAATTCATCATCTTCACATTTCTTCCTCTCTTTGTTAATCGACAAAATACGCTTCAAGTGCCAAAAGTTAGCATAAAGGAACACTTAAGTGCTAAAAGTTACGAAAGTGACACTTAAGTGTCAAAATCAGAGAGAAATGGATCACTTAAGTGCTAATCAGCCAAAATTCAGCAAAAATACGACGTGCGTAATTTACGGCGAAGTAAGTACAAAATGGCATCGTTTTGCACACCGATGTAGCTAGACAATGCAAAAATGATGTCGTTTTGGTGCTCATGTGATAAAAAATTAATAAAAAATTAATAAAAATTAATATAATTTAATTTAAAAGTAAATTTATTTAAAACATTTAAAAATATAAATATAAATATTAAAAAATTAAAAGGGGGGACGGCTAAGGGCTCAGCCGCCTCCCCACCGATGCCGTAAAGGGCCGGCGTGGAGTGGGGAGGGTCGGCCGAGGTTGCCGGTCCCTAGCCCTCCTTTGTCACCGGCCCTTCCCGCGTCGGCCCCCCCCATTTTTTAATAATTTTTTTACTTTTTTATAATTTTTTTATAAATTTTTTTATATTTAATATTTTTATTTTTATTTTAAAATGTTATGAATAAATTTAATTTAATTAATTTTTTACCGCGCCAGCACCAAAATGAAGCCATTTTGCAATCGCTTTGCCGGAAAATTGACATGTCACGTTTTGGTCGATTTTGGCCGGATTGGTACTAAAGTGATCCATTTGCTTCGATCTTTATATTTAAATATCACTTTCGTAACTTTTGATATTTAAGTGTCCCTTTATACCAACTTTTGGCACTCAGTGCAGGTGTCGTGATTTTGTTGTGCAAGTTTTTGCTAGTATGTTTATATCGTATGGTATTCTTATAGCTCGGATATATTATGTCGAAAATGAGGACCTACCAAATGAAGTCAACCCGTTTTCATGGTGAAAGAGTTCCAGAAGGGGCACTACGGTATCTTAGGGTGTGAATGGTCACGTTTATGTTCTTTTTTTGTTCCGGGAACATAAACAAAAAAAAGTGTTTCTGTTAGGAGAACAATTTTTGAACAAAGAATGCGTTTGATAACGTTTGTTCCGGGAATAAAAAATGAATAGAAACACGTTTGGTAAATTTTATTCTTTTTTTTGTTTCTTTTAATTTTTAAACATTTTATTTTATTTTTAATTTTTTTCCTTTCTTTTTATTTTTCTTTTTTTCGGGCCTGGTCACCGGCCTCCGGCGACCGGCCGGCGGGTCGAAGCCTCGCCCGGCCACGGTGAGGCTCGCCGGCCCTCGGCGAGGCCGAGCCTTGCCGTGGTTGGGCGAGGCTCCGATGAGGTCGGTGACCCTCAACGGCGTCGCCGGCCCTCGACAATAGGGGTATACAACCCTTGAAAAATTGAAAAGATGAGAGAGAGGATTTTGAGCAAGGACAATGCATTTATTATTCTTTGTGTCAGTGGCTTGCTAGAGAATAGAGAAAAGAGTGTCCGAGCCATTTCGGTTTTAATTTTCAATTCCTACATATTCCAAGTCACCGAGTGAGATGTCGCTTTTTCGGTGGAGTATATACGCCGGATCAGCCGATGACTGGTAGTTGCTAACCACTAAATATTTTCTCCCAAGGATAGGGAAGCATAAATATTACTCTGCAAAAAGGGAACAAAGCTCTCTTCACGAGATCAATCACTTGAATCTTTATCGGATGCACGTCATAGAACCGTTTCGTCGGAATTAAAGCAAGTCAATTGAGAGGAAAAGTATCAAAAAATTCATAAACATATTGCATTAGTATTAATTTAATCATAAATATTTCTATGGACCAATTTAGTCCTAAATCTTTTTACATTAGTACCAATTGAGTCCATCCGGTCAATTTAGGTTGGAAAGTGCAAATGTGGACATCGACCATCTTATGTGGGACAATTAGCGTTGACGTGGACATTTAAAAAAAAAAAAAAAGTATTTTTCCGAATTTGTTATTAATTTTTTTCTTTTCTTTTCCTTTTATCCTTTTTCTTTTCCATTGTGGCCGGCAAGGCTCGCGAGCCTCGCTGACCATTAGGTGAGGCACAAGGCCTTGCTAGTCGTGGGCGAAGGCAGCCATGGCCTTGCCCGTAGCCACCTATGCCTTGCCCACATTTGGGGCGAGGCCGAACAAGGGCTTTGTAGCCCTTGCCTAGTGCCAAGGAGGCTTGCCTATAAATATAAGAAGGAAAAAGAAAAGAGAAAATAAAATTCATAAGAAAATCGAAAAAATAGTTAAAGAATAAAAGAAATTGTCCATGTCAACGCCACTTATACACGTAGGATGGACGGTATCCACATCAGCAATTTCCAACCTAAATTGATCGAGTGGACTCAATTGGTACCAATGTGAAAATGTTTAGGACTAAGTTAGTCTAATTAAAAAGGTTTAAGACTAAATTAATATCAATGCAAGAGTAATATGCAATTTTTCACAAATATATTCAAATGTAGCTTTCTCCAGGGAATTGGTGAAAATATCCACTAATTGGTTCTTTTGATCAACAAACTGAATATTAATTCATCATTTTGCACGAGTTCCTTAATCAAGAATGTGGGCAAATATGTTGTTACTAGTCAGTCCTAAGTCCTCAAAGTCTAATTATTCTGGTGTATCCACGCTTGTAAATCATCGTTTGTAAATCTAGCAAACTATGGGAGACTAAGTCTGTCGGACTTATAGAATAGAGACCAAAATTGAATTGGTATAATGGCGCCGTCAATGAATTTCAAGCGAAATTACAAAACTTGTTCCTTAGTCAAGAATGCGGTCAATACATTGTTATTGAGTGGTGAACAAGATAGCCATCAAGTACCATTTTCCTATTCCTCGACTTGATGATCTTCTCAACCAACTCGGCACTACTATCTTTTCTAATATTGGTCTTGGAAGTGGACATCATCAAATTGGAATGATGGCTGGAGATGAATGGAAAAGTGCCTTCAAAACTAGAGATGACCTCTATGAATGGATGGTCATGCCTTTCGGCCTCTCTAATGCTCCTTTAAATTGGCGAGGCAAGTGTCGATAGAAAGGGAGTATTTATGAGTGTGTTTGACAATCGATGAATCTATATTTACCTATTGCTTGCGGCGTCACCATGTCACCAAAAAGTACAAGCTCAAAGTAGGTGGCGTCACCATGTCACTAGTCACCAGAAATAAGATAATAATTAAGAGCTTTTTTTCTGGGATATGTGCAACACAAGTCCTAAAACTTACAAAAAAGTACAATTGAGCCCTAAAACTTACAAAAAGTGCAATCAAGTTCTAAAACTTGTCAAATTAGTTCAATTGAGTCTTAAAGTTAACATCGTCAAACTCGGTAACGGAAAACGCGACGTGGCTCGACGTGGCATTTTAAATGATTTTTATTATACACATGGCTTTTAACATTATTTTTATTCTTTTTTAAATTAGATTTAAAAATAGAAAAGAAAAAGCTAAATTTATTTCAAAAAACAGAACAAAAAAAAAAAAAAAAAAAAAAAAGCAACGGTGGTGCTTACGCCGCCGCCATCGCCGGAGTGGCCGGCGACGGTCGCCGGCCTTGGGTAGGGTGGCCTGCCCTCGCCCGAGCGAGGCCTCGCCACCCGGGCGAGGGCTAGCCACCCTCGCTAGGTCGAAGGACGCCCAAATCTGGGCACGCCGGCCCTCGCTTAGGGTCGGCAATGCTTGCCCAAATTTGGGCGTCCTCAACATTGGATCATCCGGAGTCGTCGGTGGCGGCCGGGCGACACGTAGTTCGATGCAACGATGGCGTCGGGGGTCAGCGGTAGGATGTCAGGGAACGGTAGCAGCCTAGCACCGCAAAGGGTCATGGCTGGTTTGCTGGGGATGGTGTCGGGGCTACGGCGGCACGGCTCGCACGATGCAGTGCGGCGACGGCGATGGAACCCCGCCCTCCGGAACCCACTTACTCAGATTTGGACAGCATCGAGGCACGGCTTCGAGAGTGCGACGGAGCTAAATCAAAATGCATAGATGCTGGGCGAGCATCGCCGGCCTAGGCGAGGCGGCGAGGCCTCCCGCGGGGAGGGCGGGTCGTCGGCCCCCTTTGAGGGCCGGCGTGCCTAGATCCGGGCGTCCCCGCCCGACCTCGGCGGGGTGGTTGGGCCTCGCCGGGGTTGGGGAGGCCTCGCCCGGCCTTGCCCGGGGCCGACGACCATCGCCGGCCCCTCCGGCGATAGGCAGCGGCTGCGGCGGAAATGCCCGCCGATGCCATTTTCCTTTTTTTTAACAGTTTTTAAAAAAAAATAAATTTTAGTTTTTAAATCTAATTTAAACAAGAATAAAAATAATGTTAAAAACCATGTGTATAATAAAAAATCATTTAAAATGCCACGTCGGCGCCACGTTAGCGTTTTCCGTTCCGAGTTTGACGGTGTTAACTTTAGGACTCAATTGAATTAATTTAACAAGTTTTAGGACTCGATTGTACTTTTTGTAAGTTTTAGGACTCAATTGCACTTTCCTTGTAAGTTTTTGGACTTGTGTTGCACATATCCCTTTTTTGTTTGTGTTTATGCGCTATTTTAGGAAAGTATTCCTTGAAGCTGTTAATCGAGTCTCTCCTTGAATCAAATTCTAGCTTTTCAGGTTCGCTAGTCGTGTTCGAGGTCTTCTCGACCTTGATAGAAGAATCATCCGTTACTTTAACTCCTCTAAAGTTTTCGGAGGCCTTACCCGAAACAGGAGATGAACTAATCGGGTAGCCATTTGTCAGTGGATTTTGTGATTTTTGTGTAGGAGTTTCAATTTCCAAACCTGGTCTCTGTATAGAATCAAATTCATCTTTTTATCTTTTCGAGAGCAGCAAATAGCTTTTCAACCTTTTCATGGTCCTTCCTCGAAATCATCCAATTTGCTACTTCAGGCCTCACCCCTTCTTCCCATAATTGGCCTTTCCTCCGATCTAACTGCGGTTTCATTGGGTAGTGAGTTATCCTCATCGAAGATGGTAAATTTGACTTGGTCGACGCAGAGCGGGCTCTGCTTCTTTCCCAGAAGCGACGTGGGACATACCCTAAGGAAAGGTTGGCATGTCCTCTGCATTGCATTATCAAGCGCATTTCAGTTGTTCGTCCATTGATTTCTATGTCATGTTAGGTACTGAGGTCCAGATTGTAGTGATCTTATAATGGCAATAGAAGAACATGATAAACGTGGGGCCGGAATAGAGAATAAGATAGCCTTTCCACTAGGCTCATGTGGTAAGTGATTTATCGGGAGTTGTCCACGCAAAGTATGGTTTACGAGTAACAGAAATTCTTTTTACTTAAGTAGAGACAACTCCTGGCCCAAAAAAACTTAAGATGACTTTATCTTAATCTAAGGTTCCTGCTAGTTGATGTGGCTAGTCACATGCTTGGAGAGAAGTTGCCTTACGCTGATTTGTAAGCAGTGTTGGTGCTTAAGGCTTGTAGTTTAGTTGGAAACTAATTGGACAAAAGAGATTGGCTGAGGTGTTGTTGAGTTCTGTTTACAATACTTTCGGTACGGCTGATTTGGGAAATTTAGTTTTCCAAAGCAACATGGAATGATGCCAGACATCTAAAGCAACTTAAGTAGGGTTGAAATCGTGTGGAATTGGTTCTGGATTTGCTTAGAACGAGTGCAATAAGATTGATCCTAGCCAAAGGTTCCATAAGGACTCAGTCTAAACCCAACAGGGTCCTGGGATTAAAAAAAAAAGAACTGTTGAAAATTAAGAAGAGGAAGTAGGATTTCATGCCCCTTCATTTTGTCTTCACTTGTAGAGCCATGGGTCAGCTTGATCGAGATGGATGGATAACTAGTGATAATGGTATAATAATCGTGTATGTGAGAAATATACCTGATCACAACCTTCTGAATTTGCCCAAATAGAGTTTGTTTGGTTTAGCTCGATATTCATATATTTTTATTACTCCTAGAGGAAACTGATAATTTTAGATATCACAATTTTCTACTATTAAAAAACTTAAAAAAAAAAAAAAAACTTAAGTTGAGACATCACTCAGGATGCGACTTTTTAACTTCCTGCTGCTTGCTAATGCTGGTGCATCGTATACTTGGAGGAAGGCTGTCTTGCACTTTTTTTTTTTTTTTTTTTTTTGGGTTCTTTGACCGGTGCTAGGGGATGTTATTAGAGTAAGAAATATGAGTACATCAGATATGCACAAGGAAAGAAAAGGCAAAAAATAAAGGAAAACATCGAAAGATTATGAGAAGTCAAAGCAAGATGTCCAAAGCCGTATAAAAGAGTACATGACAGATGCAACCAAAGATTCTAAACCCTCAAGCAACTCTTTTAGGTTTTTAGGTCGTGTTGGTGAATATGGCGTGTTGTTTCTATGCTAGGGCACCTAGCAATGTTCACCTATCCTCGTTGGAAAATACTTGGATAAAAATGATTGGTTAATGTGTTGGGTTATTCGGTTTGTTATCCTTTCAATAGAGCTGATTTGGGGATTTAGTACTTCCATGTGAACCATGCCTAGCATCAACAGCAACCTCAGTCGAGGTCTGAAGTCATGTGGATAATTTATTTTGGATATGAAATTTTTTGTTAAATCATGATAATTAATTTCATGCCGTTTGCACCTTTGCCCGAGTGATTCTTGTTTGTGTTGTATGCCTTGTGCTCTATTTTCTCCGAAGTTTGCTGTGATGTCATCAAATATTCACGTTCCTTTGTTTCTTCTGGTGTTGAATATGGTTCACTATTGAGGTACATTCTAATGTAAGGTGGCCTGCTACATGCAGTGGCTGGAAATTCAGCTGGGATAAAAATCCATGCTGTGATTGTTTCTAAAGTTTCAGGGGAATTACTTCAAAACTATGATGGTTCAACTAATGTGGAGCTGTGGATAATTCCAAGCTTTGAAGGCTCAGCTTGGTCGATCAAGGCTATTTCTTTTATTTCCCTGCTTGCCATGTCAGCAGTTCTTGCCACATGCTTCTTTGTCCGTAGGCATCGCATAAGACGAGAAAGGCCTCGAGCTCCTCTGTTAGGGAGTTTCATGGAATGAGCAGTCGTTTGGTTAAAGCAATGCCAAGTCTCATATTTACTGCTGTTACATCAAGGACATGTACCATATGCCTCAGAGACTACAATTTTGGGGAAAACTTTCAATTTCAAGCTCGACATAGTAAATCTTTGGGCGTCAGTCGCATGATTTTTACCTGAAATATTTTTGCTGTGTAATGCTTAGTCATCAGTAATGGATGGCTCTTCCGGAATGTGCAGAAAAAGACATAGCCTGTCTCTTCCTCCAATGTGCTAGTCATGGCAAAGGTCCCTAAAAGGTGGTCAACTTGGTTAATCATAGCAAAGAGAGAATGTCGATGAGGTGTCTTTTCATTGGGCTATGGTGTAGGCTCCATTTCTAGTGTGCTTGGGAGTCCGATTGCGTATGTTTCAACAGCAATTTGTTTAAATCACACGAGTGGCACGCAAAACATTTCTTTGTACGATTCTCATTCTCAGTTTCCCGTCTCTGCACGGTACTCATAGAACTTAGGATTCTCTATTTGGTAGTATTCTTATTGTCCGCAGATGCTGCTTTGCTGCTCAATAACTTTATATCAATTTGAGCTGTATTTTTCAGGCCTATCTTTGTTTAGATTGAGCTGCTATTCACTCACACAATCTTATATGGTATCTTCAACTGTGGACAGAGTTTCGTGCATTACGTGTCGACTCATGGCTTACATCGTGGAGAACTTTCTGCCCAGTTTGCAAGCGTGATGCAAGAACTTGCACTGGTGAACCCCCAGCATCTGAGAGTACACCATTGCTTTCATCGAGCCCTGTGTCTGTGGCTTCCTCTGCTTTGTCTTCTGCTAGATCATCGGTGGCATCATCATCAGCCATCCAAATAGCCACCAGAGCGTCACGTCCTCCATCCGCATCTCGTACTCCATCTTTCTCGAGCACTTATATGCAGCAGTCTTTTAGGTCCTACAGACAATCTCCTCCTCTGAGCATTAGCCGTAGCTCAGCTGACCTCCGGAATGCATCATCATACCGGTCTCGAGGATCGTACTTGGTTTCTCCCCACTCGATGGGTTATCCCTCTATATCACCTGTCAATTCAAGATACATCTCACGTTACATTCCAAGCCCGAGCAACGCCTCCGTGAGTTTTATCAGTTCTAGTCACCAGCATCACCCGTTACACCACAGTGAATCAGCTGCAAGTCTCTCACCTTTTGTGTCCGCTTAGTCCCTTCCAGGGTGTTGATTGATATTTGGTTCATGACAGATTGCCTTTGCTGCTTGCTATCCAATCCAGTCTCCAAGTCTCAAGCAATAACGCAAGGGTATTGCTAAATTATACTGGATTCAGTTCATACATCAATACATGTCTTGATTAGGTTTGAACCTGAATGTCACCAGCTTCCCTCCCATTGTAAATTGTACCATGAGTTTTGAGTTTTTGTTATCTGTTGGAAGTGACTGACATGGTCCGTGCACATTGAGGCTCGTTGAATTTTGATACAAAGTGCGTGAGCGTGCGTGTGATGGCTGTGCAGATTTAGTTTTCTAGTCTGTTTCTGTATAGAATAACTGCTAATTTCACAGATCTTATAACCTACTCGAGTCTTCTACTCAGAGAGATGCACTTAATATTTAATCAGCACTGAGCTTTTTTCCCCCCTGATAACCTGCTTTGCTTTGTTCATGAATCTCACTGCCTGTTTTGTTGTTTTTTTTCCCCTGATTTTGTCTTGTGAAGCAATACTCACAGATCTAGGAAATTACCCATCCGGTGCTTCTCTGCTTCTTCTTTCTACTTCTATAATTTTTGGTGGCAATACCCGCACTGTGAAAGTCAGGAGAGTGATGTTCGGTACCGTTCAAGGCGAGCTCAGCCCCTAAAAAACACTGACTTGATACTATAGAAGCAAGTTTAGTACGTCTAGCAGGTTTGAGTATATTAGCAAATGTTTCTATAGTGATGGCACTACTTTAAGTTAGAAACGTTCACAATACGGTAGCTGTACTACTTCCTATACGACATACGAAAATTACCCTTCCTGTACTACATATGACAATTACCTGTGAAAATCAACGATTGTAAATGTCTAGTATATTTTGTAAATTATCGAAGGTGCAGTAAATTCAGTATATTGTTAAATGCATCAATTGTTAGCGGCGAACGTTTTTTACGGCAGTACGTTTGAGGATACAAAACTATAATTGGTAAATGTTAGCGCGGATTGGTTGCCGCTTGTTTCCCGACAGTGATAAATTCTCTTTCCGGTCAATTGAGGTTGACTGTGGTCAATAGATCACAACAAATCAGTGGGCAAATCCAAACCACCCCGCCTTAAAATGTGCCCAAAACCAGCTGCAAGTGTCGACACGAGTAATGGTGGCAATTTCTCGTTCTGACACAATAACATAATTCAAACACGTACGAAAAGTTAGCGTACTTGGAATGAGGTTCATTGTGTTCGTTCAATTTCATCTTGACCTACAAGAGACTAATTACACATCACGTTCGTGACAACCCATGAGACACAAAATTAGTTTCATATAATCAATTAACCAGTTATTGTTGTCATGACCTATACGTGGTCAAATTAAACACGATTAATCAAATAATTCTCAATATAGCCTTATCTCGATACAAACGCGACCTGCAAACACGTAAAACGGACCTGATCATCAGCACGTAAGGCTGACATCTTGTATGACAGTAGTTCTCGGATCTCCACCATCGGTCTTTAGAAACTACGAATTAGTATGGAGCGAACCACATAAGCCGCACACTGGAGATGTGCATATGCTAGAAAATTTACTTTCTTATATTATTAAGCACAAGGGAATGGATCGTGTAAATTATTTGATCAAGCTGAAGACCCAGATGGTCGGTCGATCAGAATAACAAGAAGCTAAAAGCCATTACGCAATCATTTGTTCCGCCATTTTCAATTTCACCACTGCTCATACAATGCAGTTATGCATGCATAATTTTTTGTGTTCCACAAAATCCATGCTCGCGCAGGAGGAGACAATGTGCTTTTTGGTATCAACTGGAGATGATGTACCTAACCATAACAGACGCATAATCTCTCTCCCGTAAAACAGGTTATTGGTAGTCAAAATTTCAATGTAGAAAATTCCACCAACAGCCTTTGAATTTACATCCTAAGCCGGCCAGTCATCAACGTAATTTTGAAACTACTCTTCTGACGTCGTATGCTGTAAAGTTTCCACGCATTTCAGGACAAACCATGGTGAGTTCTAGACCTTGCGAAACGTGTTTGAACTATAAAAAAATGCCTTAGCTTGCGCAGACCTTTCCCTCAATTCACTCCATTTTTATTCGCTTCAAATGAGTTTGCCTCATCCATTCGAGGCACTCATCTGCAGTTCCGGCCGGGTTTGCCAGCTGCCATGCAAGTAGCTTTTGTTGCTGAAAAGGAAATAACAAGTCAGCTTCAATTTCATAGTTCCATAGATTGGTGCGGAAAAGTATCGCTTACCCATTCTTTAACCGATGGACCTCCACATTTGAGCTGGAGAATATTCATAATGTCCTTTCCAGTGACCAAAGGCTTCACTTCCCATATTTTTTCTAGGCCTGCATATCATGCAAATGGAGTGTATATCGGAACGATGCTCAAAACAAATCCCAAGACTGCACTTCCAAAAGATTCCACAGAAACTCTTTAAAGTTGAATTCATGCAGAAAGTACACACGCAAACTCAAATTCTCTGGGTGTCTTTTCTCATAAATACCAATGGTACAGGGAGGGGTCAGAGCATAAATCCTTGAGCAATCCACAAGGCATGGATGAACTTTTGTAAGAAAGGAAGCAAATGACCGCTAGACAGACCTAATTTGAGAATAGCATTCTCAACTGCCTGGAACACCTCTTTTCTCTTGTCTAATTCATTGTGCTTTAACATGGCATCTTCAGAGCAGCCAATAGGAAAGGGATAAGCCAGCACAGAAATCAATAATGCTACTCGCCAGAAATCCTTTACTTCACGCAGGAGAAATCCTGCATAGATGAGAAACAATACTGCATAAGTATTCCATAAAATGATGCTAAAAAATAATGCACAGATTGACAAAATGTGACAAACCAAAAAGAAGGTGAACCAAGTAGATACGGTCCTCTTCAACTACTTAAACACCAAAAGCAACACGCTTGACCTTTTCTGTGGACAATCCATGTGGTTGACTCATACTAGGAGGTAACAGTCTAGTAACAATCTCAAGGTTAAAAAGGCAAAGAAAAAAAAAAGAAAAGGTAAGGAAGCCTAAGTCCAATTTGATGTCATAAGCACAATGGGTTCACAATAGATACAGCATAAATATTGGTAGAACAGTATAAAGATATTGATATACAAAATACCGTTTCAGTTTCGATGTGAATGCGATGATCTCAGCCAAGAGTTTACATACAGATGAGGATTCCAATTCCCAAATACTGTTGCACTTCTCATTTCCAAGGAATATCCACGATTCCCTATTACCCTCAACTGGAACTTTCCCCCTTTTGTTACAGAATTTCAAATAATACATAATGAAACACCACATATCATCATTTAGATTGGTGATGCCTAGGAAGTACTGTATAAGTCAATTAATAACTGCCCTGCATCTCTTGTGCTTTCACTTAAAGAAATTTCAGCTCTAGAATCCTGATGGCTTAGTTCATTACTCTCGTTCTTTCATTGAGTGAAAAGATAGCAGACCAACAAAATTTCAAAGTAACCAGAGAAAAACTGCCCTTACATATTCTTACCTGTTAATACCCGCAGCTTTGATGAAGCAGGGATATGAACAAGTGCACTGCCCATACCATCTTCATTCAGCTCTCCATCAACATTTGATTCAAGAAAAGGAATCAAGCTAAGCAGTCTCGCCACAGCAGAGTGTACACCAACGACCTTAGAAGAAGAAAGACTTTAACTACTATTAATTCACAGCTGCGTAAAAGATAAACAGCTCATCAAGTACAAAATTTGCTATGAACTAACTGTCTCAGCATCACTAGCCTTTCGCTTGAGAGAGTTTCGAAAAACATATTTGACAATTGGAATCTGCAAAAGACATTAAATAACTGTGATTGCAATAGAAAGGGAACAATATCTGAAAACTGGGATAACTTTATGTTCCCAATTTAAGTCCAATCCAAAAGCTGAAGCTCTTAGGTAAAAGGAGAAGACCCCTTAATCCAATTAAAAGGGATGTGCACATGCAAATTGAAGAAAGGAAAGACAAAGGTACCTTCTTTCCTTTGTTATCTTCGTATGTGATGGTTCTGAATGGGAAAAACAGAGCTCCATATAAGGACAATCTTCTTTGTTCATCCTGAAATAGGTATACATATTGAGTGATCAAAAGCATATTACTCCAAGGAAAGTTCAAGAAGAATATGCAACAATAGGTAGCATAAGCAATGACTACCGAAAGTACATAGTTTCCTTAAGCATAAGACAAGAACTTAACTATATCAACTAGACCATGAAAAAAAGAACAAATCTAGTAAACCAATCACGATGAGAAAGCCTGTTGCTGGTAAGAAGTAACGAAATCTAAACAAGAGAAACGTGGGCATATATAATAGAGTAATCGTATTATAATACAGGATGGAACTTATAAAATTTCAAGCGGCTAGGGCATGCAGAAGGTGATCAGCATGCCTAAAATAATTCTTTGCATGTTTCTACAATTTTCTTTTCTCAAAGAAACATTGATCGCAGTAAACCCGCAACATAAGGCAATAGTCAATCAAGCGCAGGTTCAGAAAGAAATAAGTGAGAACTACAAGGAAGCAAAATAAATGAGTAAATAATAAATTATGAAAAATTTAATTTAGTTCAGACAGAATGAATGGAGCTAATTAAAATTAGTAAACAATTAGTAAACTAATCTCCTGCAAACAAATATAGCCAATTTCGAATCACCACTCTGTAAGTTGCCTATTTTTGCTAAAGTAAAAGATCATTATGATAATCAAGCAACCAAATGCTTCAAATAGATCCTTATCAAGTCAAAACTTCTAAAGCCATATTATGACATCTTCCATCCAAAATATAATGAAAATCACACAACTCTATAAAGATTAAGCATAAAGTGTTTCATGAATAGCTTATTTCATCTGTCACTGGGAAACCAAAAGCAAGCGTCCCATCATGAGTCTATAAGCCAAAGAGTAGTTTGAATACCATAAAGCCACTTAACTGCATAAAAATTTTGGATGAAAACACAAAAATCAAGCATGAACCGACATGAAATAGCATAAATTCAAGGATTATCACGCACAGTAAGAGACAACGATCCGATTAGCTGCAGAAGGCTCCATGCAGCATCCATATAAGTCAAGCAGAGCCTAGAAACATACCAACAGATGCAATCTGTAAGCAACAATGCAAGGGCACAACTATGAGAATAAGAGAGACTACAAATTTCTACAGTCAAAGACTAAAAGCAGTAGAAGCTCAGGAAAATTTGTGCAGAAATGAAATTGCTAACTCAACTTAGAAAAGGGACAGAACAACCTTAATTGAAATTATCATGGAAGAGAAACATGAGAAAAGTGGAGACTCTACAATGCCTCTGAACAACTTGAAAGATATTGTCCACTAAACCAAGAAGAGTTCTAGGAGGTGAATAGCACTTTGAACATTAGCCTTTCTTGATGCTTTTCTTATGACCCTTTTGGATTTATTGCATATCATTTTAGCTTGCTTCCTTATCTCAATGTCATCAATTTGCCTTTCCTTTTAACAGCATATTTAGTTTGCTTTAGTAGCGTGCCTTCTTCTCTTAATAATGTTTCTAGACTTACATCAAAAGAAACATTAGCACCCTTGAATTGTTTGTCCTATAGGAAATAGCAAGGCTCTAGCCTCTAGACCCAGTTGGGTAGGTTTTAGGACGTAGAAGCTTTTGAAGACGCCACCATAAAAAATAGGAATTGTGTACACTCACTAGTCTCTTAGGGCCAAAAGAAGGATGAAGATAAAACAGAGTCATCTTTCACATGGAAAAGCATCAGAATTTCATCAGTCCCTCTATAAGTTGCAGTAATATTTATTATTTTCTCTCTTGTCACCAGAAAGTTTCCACTGTGTCTCCTTCCCAAACCAGTTTTTGTCAAAATTGTAACATATTCCCCAATACATTCACAAGCATAAATCTCATTTTCTTCTTCCTAATAACTAAAGACTAGATATAATTCACATAAGTGGAATAAATTAGATTGCCACAGCTGATAGCCTAGGCTGATGTTGATGAATGCTCAATTATTATTAATAGTGCGTCAAATATGTAGATATCAATCACGTCTAGCTAGATGATCATAAGAAACAATCCACAAAACCAACCTATTGCACTCCTGTGGCAATGTCAGTTCATGTTCATGAGGTAGACTGAAGACAACCCAAAATAATTGCAACTCATAGATGTAAGCAATAGCTTTAACTGGTTCATCGCCCGATACCATCAGATCAACCTGCCATGCCAAAGAAAGGGAAAAACATTGATCCCAAGTAAAACGGGAGATACAAATCATACAGAGAAGTTGAGAGAAAAGATAAAGAACACATGTACAAGAAGAACTCCCACCAAAAAACATTTATTGAGATAAAGCAGCCAATAGAGGAATGTTCTAGACACATACTTCTGTTCCAATGCGCTCTCTACTGATTTTAGCTGCAAGTGCATCTTTGACATCATTGGCTGCAGCAGCTCTCTTCAGCTCTTCATCCAATGTAAAACTGAACCTTGCACCTGAAATGAGCACAAGATGATGAACATGGAGGCACAAAGATGACTAGGCCATAGATAAGGTAGCAGAAAGCTCCATCTTAATCTCGCAAAACTCTTGCACAAAATCAAAGAAATTGAGCATTTGCATTGCATGGCAAAAGAAAGAAAAAAATGAAAGCTTCTTTGTAAGATGAGCTGCAAAAAGGCAAGGTTTACGAAGCTCATCTAAGAATAAGGCATTAAGCTCTCTCAATTCAGGGAATGTGGGATGCAAGAGGATCCAAGAGACTTCGAGAAAAAAGAATCATAAATAAAGTACAAACAGTAGGCTCATGGTTCTAGCACACTCTATTGTAGATATGTATTTCATGCAGTCATTACTTCCTTGATTAAAACCTTTTACCTCCTTATGCAGTCACATGTTTACCCACATAATACATCCATTTATACATAAAAAAAAAAGGAAGTGAATAGAAGGAAGACTGCAGTAGGTGCATGCATGTGTACTCGGACAGTGACATGCAGCAGTTAATTTCATGCAACTACTCTGAAGGCAACAAGCTGTGGAATTAATGAAGGTCGCATAATAAATAGTCTCAGGCACACTGAATAAGAATATCCAGAACTAAATAAACACAAGAAACAAAAGCTTAACAAAATTTGAATAAAAATGCACCAAAGCGAACAGCACGAAGAACTCGCAGAGGATCATCCAGAAACGTTTCCTTTGGGGCAAGAGGTGTCACAATTTTTCCTGATCTAAGATCGTCAATTCCTGTACAGTGAACAAAAATTCAAAAAGCAGAAGAATTTAATATTAGTTTAATTCCCCAAAAAGTTCTCATTGAAAAGAAAACCAAGTCAAAAAATCTATTCTAACCTCTCCCAGTTAAATCTTCAACTGAGCTGGTGTTGATATTGTAAAACATGCTGTCAGATAAAAATTTAGGTCATCAAACAACTGGACCAATATAGAGTGGAATGGTATGAATAAGAAAAGCCAAGCTGTTTGAAGTACAGACCAGAATAAAGTAAACAAACTTTGTTTCTTAAACATATAAAGAAGCAACAGCTATCTGGATCTCCAGTCATGTCTAAAACAGAGGATTATAGTCTTCAGAATCCAATTTCATTAACATACCAATATCCCAATTTAATGAACGACAAGTGGTGCTAAACCATTTTATAAGCTATAGAAAAAGGAGAAATCTGAATAAAGATATGAAAGACTGCACATTCCAGGACTCTTGCCAGCTGACCAGAAAACCAAAATGACCAGCCATTCCTCTTTAACTGTCATCTAGTTAATTGGCATTAAATGATCAACAGGCAGTAAATTTGGAATTACATATACTTCACCGAAGAGCAGACCATCTCCACTATCTGCTACAATTGACAACAATTCACTCACCTCAATAACCGGAAATAAGGTTGGAAAGAGTAATAGAATGATTTGTTATGTGCCAACTATAGAGTAATAGAATGACGATACGTTCAAAATGGATTTAACCAACAGGTGTTAGATCAAATACCATCTACAACTAAGCAAAAAAATTGTTTTGTGATAAACAGAATCTGATGCAATTAACATTTTGATCCAAGAGCAATTTATCAGTTACATAAAGAAGAAGAGACACCTGTTTATAGTTAAATCCCTTCTATAAGCATCCTCTTCTGCAGTGCCAAAATCCTGTAAGAGAAGTCAAATTGAACGACCACTCACAAAAGTAACAAAGTAGAAACCAGCATGATTTTCAGGTTCTAAATAGTTGAACAAAAGCACAATCACATTGGAAGCACCAGTGCATGGAGAGAGAGAGAGAGAGAGAGAGAGAGAGAGAGGATAAAGCGATAAATGAACAAAAGTTTACTCCAAGCATTTGACAATCTAAGAGAAAACACTAAGCTAATGTCAAAAATGACTGGCCATCGACACAACATATAAGAGGCCTTGAGCTCATTCCTTCTAGCTTTCATGACGATTCTTAGGCCCTGTTATCTTATGATGATATACTCGACACTTATACGAAAGTATTGTCTGTTCAACAAGTCTCTCGAGTGAATTAGCAAAAGAAAGAAAAATAATTTAGAAGAAAGTTCTCGATCAAGACTTTTCAAGAATAGACGTATGATTGTCAGAATTCAAGTCATTTTACTGTTGTTATGAGCTACGTACTAGTCATTTGTAGGCTTGCACTCCTTAAGTACATGTACCACTGTGGAGTGAGCAAGCCCTTGCCCTATTGATAATACCTCCCTAGTTTGCTTGTCTTTCTTTCCTTAAAAAAGAAAGAGTTCATGAAAGCACCAAAAGCTATTTTTCCTATACACTGGAAATGATACCGTCTAGTTAGCCATAACTAAACAAGATAATAAGATACAGGAGGAAAGAAAATATATAACAGATGAATTAACAGCTGTACTACTGCATACCATCTGGTTGGGAATTCGGCTATTCTCACTGTACTTTTCAGACCTTAAGTTCACAAAATCTATCCATATATCATAGAGGCGCATCCTTGCTGTTTCCAGATGTTTCGACTGGTCTGGGTTGCTGCAAAACTAAATTTATGTAAAAATGTCTTCAAATACCCAATCAGAATGGAGACAGCATCTGCCACAATAATATACCACAACCTAATTCAATCAGAAGATATGAGAAAATATTCAGTTTATAAGAAGTTCCAAATTCAACTATGCCAATGAAACCATATTTCATGACTAAGATACAAAAACAAATTAAGAGATTATAGGAGACGAAAAAGAGAATCCCTTCTACAGAGCTCCTAAGACCATAGACCTTACCAGATAATGAGACCAAAAAATAAAAATCAAGGGGCAAAAATGTAGCAGAAAAGGGGTATTCTCGAAAAGATGTCTTCATCCTGCAAACACTCCTTATTCCACTTGGAGTAAACCATTTGTTCTAAACTTAACCATATTTCAAATCACCAAGACAAATATTTAAGAGGGCCAATTAATATCGATTTGTAAGTGTAGATTCCCTCCAAGAGTGACTTTATCTCTTGGCAAATTGCTTTACAAATCATTAGGTGATCAACTTCTAACGACAGTCTTTCTTTGGAGGAATATAGAGTTTGTGAGATGTGCACAAGATTAGCAATTGGGACTCTTCTTTGACTTATTTGATTTAATAGTTTTTGGGTTGTGCTTTGAGGTTAGTGAAAAGCAATGTGACCACACAGAAATGGATTGTTTCCAGCGTAAATTGATGAAAACCACAAGAGTCTTGCACAACCTAAACCACCTGCGTACCAAGCCTAACATATCGATCACATTCAAGATATAGAATCTGCTGTCTATAAAATGTCTAGCACTTCAAATTTCATGAAGTAAAAGAAACAGTTTTATCATGAAGAATCAAGAGTCTTTTATCCTCAAAACAGCAATCTCTAAGCCTTCAAAACACTGTTTTAATCCTCTTCCTTTGCACTTTCAGCTGGCATTGCTTGATCCCAAGGTCTTAGTTATTTGACAAAGTATTGCGGACCTATTTCTCTTTAATTTATACTCTAGTGAACACAACACTTCTTTCCTTTTCAGCGATGAAGAAATCACTGTGTAAGACAGAGTGCACAATAAACAAATAACCACTGCTCACATTACAAACTTCTGGTGCAGAATAAACAATGACCAACACTCACATAAAATTCATGTCAAATCACAGTCATACATTAAATATGAAAAGCTAATATTTGAAGGCGAAAGGCAAGCACAAAGCTCAATGTACCTCGGGATAACAGCCAGACCTTGTGCCTCTTCCCCTGTTGACGCCAAATATTGGGTAACCTTATCAACGAATGTACTACCCAACATGTCATCAAGAGCAATATCAATATCATAACACTCTTTCCCCAGAAGCTGTAAAGATGAGAAAATGTGAGTTGGTTCATCATCTTCTTCAAAGAATAGGTTTAACACAATAAATCCACCAATTTCACAATGTCATTCACATTGATTCAAGTGCAATAATTGTAACCATTCTCTACAAGTCAATTCCAGCTTTAACATGATAAATGATTCTGAGCAAAAATTTGCAATAAATGACAGACAATAAATCATTTATAACAGTTTGAAAGCATCTTGGGGGCTTTCAGGAACATATGATCATTCTCTACTCAAATAATTACCCTGGCACCTCGTCTAAGGTTGGGAAAGGTCCTATTTATTGAGGGTTGTAGCAAAGGGGCATGACCGCCCAATAACAGGTTATAATGATGGTATGGCGATGCAAATTTAGTAATCAATAGCATATATAATGTGAATGTGTGCACATACACAAGAGAGTAACTCATAAATGTGGTGCCAAGGGAATCCCGACTCTTCATAGAAGTAATTCACCTGTCTAAATGTCTCACTAATATTACGTGACATGTAAGGGCACCCAACTGGCTCAAGATGGCAGCGGCTGAGAGTAATAAACCACCAAAAGCAGCAAGTAATCATGGAAAATAGGCTATTATAGACTTGTTAAAACAGTACATCTTCTTGTTTTTGTTTTGAGGTATATTTCACGTGGATTAGGAAAACATCTTACTTCACTGGCTAATAGTGTTGACTGCCAAGGCAATTGCTGGAAAAAAACTAACAGATGCCTATTTTTCCCCAAAATAGCCTTCGAAATTATGAAGTTCACATTACTGTTGTAACTTGTAACGCTAAATCTATTCAAAAAGACTGTCAAATCAACCATTAGCATTCTAAAACTTAAAGATTTGTTACTTGCATCGCCATAGTTAAACCCAACCCCCGGGGAACAATAACACCCAATGACTAAATAATCAAAAGAATGCAATCTCAATCCCAGTACCTTAACAAACAATGGAACCACAATGATAAAGATCTCGATCAGTTGATGTTCCTACTGATTGTAGAAACGAAAATTCATAAGTAATAACAAAAGCATGGCATTTTCTACAATTTGCACTCCAAAGAAAAGAGAACCCCCAATCAAACAAAGAAAAAATTGAGTTTTATTGGAGAGGAAAAGTAAGAACTTGGACTGGATATAACTAAACATGTAATTGGATAAAATATCTTCATAAGAAACACAAAACAACATGCTTTTGCACGATTGGCACTGCAAAAGAACTTAAAGGCACATCGAAGCAAACAGCACTACCAAATACACCAACCTTATCACGGACCCAGCCACCAGCGACCCGCAGCTGGGTAGAGAGACCAGAATGGCGAATGGTGGCAAGAAGCCTCTCAAAGATTATCTTCTCCTTCTCTGTCAAATCAATCTTTTGCTTCACTTGCACCACTGGCGGAATTCATCGACATCAATTTGCAACTCAAGAGCCCTGCTGTTTTAGTTGGGTTTTGCGCCATAAGAGGACTCCAAACGCTTCCTATAGCAAGAGAATTGGAACTTCAGATGATACTTCTAAGAATAAGACCTGAACTGTTGCTGTTCAAGAAGGATGCTCTCATTTTCCCCACTTACTCATGCTGGAAACGTCCTCACTTCAATTCACTCAGTTTTTCCCTTCCGTTGCTAGGAGAATTCAGCAATCACAAGGGGCTTGCTTCTGCAGGGTTAAAACCGAATTCATTTTCCCTTCACATTCGAGGCAACTCTAATAAGCCAAAACAAAGTCTCAATTTTTCAGGAGTGCACTCTATGATGCTAAGTAGGGCTGTCAATGGGTTGGGTTGGGTCGGGTTTTCAAGTACCCGACCCGAATCATAAGGCAGTGTAACCCTACCCAAACCGACCCAAAAAGCATAATACCCGAAGTCGGGTATGGTCAGGTCGGGTTTAGGGTTTACGTTTTCCCCTCTCCCCCTTTTCCTCTCTTCACCACTTCTTTATCACCCAATGAATTTCCTATTGGGTTTCTCAGCTAGTTTTAACAGATCAACTCAACCAAATTTTGAAGTATCACATTACATTGTCTCTACAATAAAAGTGAAATTTTGAAGCATCATAGTAAATGTATGCTTAGTCTTGTTTTAGTGTTGAAGTGCACATCTGGCTCAGCTTTTTCTTAAGGTTACATAGAGATTGCCTTGATGCCTAACTAGTAAGTCTTTGACTGCTGCAATCTCTACCAAGACCTTTACAACAATTACAATATTGGGAACTGAGATTTTATCCAATTCATGCATTACAAGGTAGTGAAAGTCACACATCCTCTTCCCAGTGGTGCACCCAGATTTTCATAACTTATAAGATTTGGTAACAGCTGAAACTATCAAGTAGTGCCTATAGCCACAGTAAGACAGAAGAGAGATGATGCCATTCAAAAAAAGCATGTTTAACATAATAATTTCAGTTGCACTTTAGTCAATTAGAAGAGATCACAAGAGGATGTATGCATATATGACATATACAACCATGATATGCAACACGGAAAAGCTGAACCCAATCTAGGCAACACAACAACACGACCCCCAAACAACATGCCCATTTTACCCAGCTTCCCTTGTAAACACCCAGAAAAAAAAAAAAATCAATTAAATAAACAGGCACAAAGTAACAAAAATCTAATCATTATATTATCATTCAATTACCATGGTAAATAGACATTGCATGAAGTCCAGCTTACACTTCTTAGATTGTGTCTGATTGTCTTCTTAGATATAGATTATTTATCATCAATCAAGCAAGTCAGACCACTCGAACCATTAAGGTGCTGCCTTTTTAAGTATAATGAGAGACATCTATAGGCTGATAATGCGCGGTCATAGGCTATGATTTATAAGTTAACAAATTCACACGTCTTGGAACTGGATATTCTCTCAAAACGTCTGGGGAAATATAATCGGGAAAGAGTCATCCAGGCAGTGATCTATGAAGCTGTATATAAGCAAACAGAAATGTATCCTTGACAGAGAGCCCAGGCTACGAGGAATTTAGGATACGTAGAAAATCTGAAGGAGCAAAGCAAAAAGACAGTTGAGCACTCTGGTCACAGAACAAGACACTCCACATTAATAAATACTATTTATCAGTGAAGTGGGTGTATTTATTCAGCGTATCCAGATAAGACAAAGACACTGGTAGCTGTGACTACATAAACTTGTAATGCATAAAGTTACTGATGAGACAGCTAAAATTATCTCACAACAGCTCACTTAAAATGCACATATGCGGACCCCACGGATAAAATTTACCTAACATTGGATTGCCCTTCTGGATGCTGTTCAGAACAATCAAGAAGTTCCTGATCCTGCAAACAACAACCCCGTATCAGCTGACTTGACAGGAAAAAAAGAGAGAAGAAACCAAAAACTGAAATTGAAGCAGCATACTTGAAAGGCCTCCTTCATAGCCATTATAGTAGTGCAATCTATGTGTTTAATAACCTATCATCTACCACTATAAAACCCTACAACTGACCATCCACTATCCAGCATCAAACATGAAATTAATTGGAATGGCAGTGCCGCATGGATTTGACATACATTGGCTGGCATCAATGCACTGATTGCACATTAAAAAGAGCAAGAAAATGCAGTGTTCTCATCTACAAAGTCTAGAACTAATAACAAAAGCAGACAAATTGACTTTTTTCCTTCAACATTTAAGTAGCTCTCTTTTCTTTCGAGCCATCTTCCATGCAACAGTAGTGCGGTAGATGTGGACTTAGAGAATGTGTGAAAGTAAATAAAGCCCAACATAGAGAAACTACATGAGAATGTTAAAGTGATAATGAAATGAAGGAAAAAGAGATAATGAGATGAAAAACTGACCAAAGATGTACATGAGAACAAATTCAGAGAATATTAACAGCTAGATAATCTCTTCAATAGAAAGTAGGAATCAATATTATTTAACCAGCAAGGGTTTCTTCTGCTTTTTGCACTCAGGAAGAATTCCAAGAGCATCCAGCATTGACTCATCCAATTCTGTAACAGCAAATGTTGATGATAAATGGCAGTATATACCGAATAAGGAATTGTAACTGGAAAGATACAACAGCCCAACCTTTTGTTTGTAACAGCGTAGCCAACACACTTAACAAACCCAAAACTTGAACATTGTTCCCATCTATGATGTACGTAAGTAATGTCTCCCTGCAAAGTTATAAATGTTAGAGAAAGAAAAAATGGAGTAAACATTGGCAACAAACTTCTGCTAATTTAGCATCTCTCAGATATAACAACATATAACCAATTAGAAAACTCTAAAAGGGACCTCACTCAGCATGAGGACATGATAAAACACTAAGTGGCACATTTATTCCATTCTTTGGGTCTTTGTAACAAAATCAAAACATAAGACTCAAAATATCACAAGTTAACTGTATCTTTGCCATATTCAACGGTTTTTCATGTTGTTTCTACCTAAGCTTAAGCTATAATGGTTACCAAAGAAATTGAAAATTGATTTGCTTCAGCTATTCAGAGGTTACATAACCTTTCTGGGAGTTGAGTACTGACTACAGGTCATATAACAATGAATCAAGGATATATGTAGCAGTAAATTAAATAAAGAGAAGCCCAGAACAAAGAGTTCTTAAATGAGGCGTCCTTATACAAGTCCATGATATATTGAGAAGTGCATCATTGAAAGAATTTCACAAAAATACTTTCAACATAATCTCACGTTTCTTCATGAACATCCAAAGATCTATATTGGCTCTCAAAGCAAGTCTTAGCCGTAGACAACAAGTACAAGAGAGCATGCATCTCTCCAGCTTGGATATCTCATGTCAGAGAAACCTCAGCAATTAATCAGCTAATCCTCTTCTCTACTTCAGGTAATAAAAGGACACTGGAATCCTTAATAAAGAAAAAGTTTTTTGCTTTCAATTCCAAAAGGCAAGATGCACATCATAAAGCTCACCAAAGTTCACAGACAACAATCGGAAGGATCTCAAACAAGGTTCTACCCAACTACATCACCGCACCAATTCAAACGCAGGTCAACATGTAAAGAAGACGAAGCCCCACACCACGAGCGCATCAAGGGAGAAGCAGCAGAGCCCCACACGCACACCTGCACGTTTTGATGAACATTGAACAGAATCCAGAGATCGAATACGCACCCGACAAAGATGTTGCAGCTTCGGATCGAGTAAGGAAGTTGTTCTCCGAATCGTCCAAGGAGAGGGGCCGCCTCCTCCTCCTCCTCCTGCTGCAGAGCAAGTGCCTTGCTCTGCGAAACCCTAGAATGCAAGGAGAAGGCGGCGGCGGAGTCGACGACCGGAGAAGGCGCAGTCGTCGGGAGGGTCAATTGTGTTCGGGTGAAGAGGGT
Source organism: Eucalyptus coolabah (assembly GCA_014182585.1). Taxonomy (NCBI): domain Eukaryota; kingdom Viridiplantae; phylum Streptophyta; class Magnoliopsida; order Myrtales; family Myrtaceae; genus Eucalyptus; species Eucalyptus coolabah. Next base: position 30,040,344 of record CM024630.1, read on the forward strand.
ATTATTACCCGAAAAATATTGGGACCCGAAATATGTATTCATCTTGTCTCGTGTTCGGTTAGTGATTGAGTCATGTTCGGGTCGGGTCGGGTTTTAAATATATTTATTTGCTTGTTTTATATTTGTTACTCAAACAATATCAAGAATTGAAATATATATTTATTTTGTGTTCGGGTCCTATTTGAGTAAGGTCAGGTCAGGTTTTTTGAACACCCCTAACTGTATCTTGTCATGAACTAGACCATCAAATGGATGAGTTGGGTTGAAATTCAATTGGATCAAAAATGGTGAAATCCAATTTGGTCCTTCGTATGTAACACAAATTTAGTAATCCATACCTATTCCAAAATTGATCGAACTCATTTATTTAAATATTTCAATATTTAGTTCAACTTCTTAAAATTTGTAAAAATCTAATTAGGCCACATTAAGAAGGCTCATATGTTATTTGGATAGAAATATTATTTCAATTGTAGAATGCTATTGGCTATTAAATTTCCAATTTTAGTATTGATTCATAATGAAAAATAAATGAAAGATACTACTACTTAATAATGAAATTATAAAATCACAGTTACAAATAACGTGGACAAATCAAAATTTTATTCAATGGAATGCAAGATCTTGAAAAATATTATTTATGCCATCATAAATCATAATGATGAGACCTAAGATTAGAATCCAACAAAGAGATTTATTTCATTGAGAAACTTACCAAATTAATAACAATAAAAAAGTAAAGGGAAAAAAGAAATCATCATGATATTTTTATATGGGTGAAGTCTTGTGCCTACCAAAAATTCTCCGAACGTGGAGCAGTCTATAAAATCCATTATTTTCTTATAAAGGGTAAAGAGAAAGTTATAAATATTTGTTGGCTTTAGATAAATTATACATCCATTTAATAATACCCATATATCTTTTTGATTTTATAATTTATAACCAATTTATTCAACTCGTCAAATATGGGTTAAGAAATTGATTTTTGATCTATTTTGATAGGTCTAGCATTGACCTAATCCAAGCTCATCCTTTTTATGTGAAGGGTTAGAAAATTTTAGGTGCGTTCATGTTTTCCAAGAATTTCAACAAAACAAAAATAAACGTGAGTTGCGACAGATTCTGTGGCTGGCTCTCTCTCCCTCTCTCCAAGGATTCTGTGGCTGGCTCTCTCTCCCTCTCTCCAAGGATTGGGGATGCCAAACCTCATATTTTGCTAGAAGAACCTCTATGCCCATTAATTTCCTACGGCTTCTCACGTCTCAAAACTTTTACTCTTATGTCCAATTGGGGATCTAACACCTAAATCAAAGAGCCCAGACCCATCATCAATCATTCTAGGGTATTTATGCTTATATGTTGATCATGTCATTTAACTATCTTGCATGTGTCACGGGCCAAAAGATGGTGTCGTTTCCGAGGTCAAGGAAAGTCTCGGCCCGTGACACATGCATGCCAAAGCTGATAGCCGTGAATTTCAATTTCAAAACTCATCATGAAATTTTATATCTATTATATACCGACCTACGATAAACTTGAGAAAAGTACTTTTAATAATCTCACTAACATCTTATTAAGTTAAAATAATATCGTCAAAATATCAATAACAAGTTAAAAGGAAATGGAGACATCATATCTTCGAGTAAGATAAGACGTTGTCCGGTGTCCCTCCCCAAAGAGCAATGAAGAGACATCATCGGATAAAATCTCTCCGTTCTCGCTGTCGCCGTCGACGTCTTCCGCCTCTCGGAATAATTCCAACAAGAAGCCGCCGAAGCTGGAAGTCGGCGCCGGGGCCAGGAGGGGAGCTGCCTTCGACGGAGCCGCCTACGAGGGCGAGCGGCTCCGCCTCAACGCCGAGGCCCGGGAGTCGATGGCGGAGGCGTCGGAGCGCGAAGGATCCGGGGACCCGAAGGCGTGGAAATGGACGATCCGGAAGAGGGTGTGGGACTCCATGCCCACTTTTTTTGTGACCTTTTATTGAATTTTTATATTTTGTTGTGACCACATGAATAGAAAATACAACAACAAGAGCACGATATGCATTCTTAGATTGCCACCTTATCTTTCTAGCTACCAACCCCATGCTCCGACAGTCAAGTTGTGCATGGTAACACTCCAATTTCATTGTTCTTTCGTTCTTTTGTTTCTCGGAACGAAAAAGAATAAAAATTCACTTAGTAATGTTTATTAATTTTTCTATTTTTCGGAATAGAAAAATAATCGGAGAATAGATTTGAAATAGAAAGAAGTAGAAAAAATAATAATTTCTTGATCCCGAGAATAATTTCTAAAAATAAATCATTTTCTTTTCTTTCTTCTTCTTCCTCATCGCCGCCACTCCTTGCCGTCCATTGCCATCAGCTGCGTTCACCAGCCCAACGACTAGAGGAGGAGCAAGAAGAAGAAGAGTGGAAAAAAGGAAAATCTAAAAAAAATAAAAATAAATCCTACCTTACGAAAAAAATTATGAGTGGTATCAAACACATTATTGTTTATTTTTTACTCCAAGAATATAAATTTTATGTAATTAACAAATGTGTTCCTTTACTCAGAAATTATTTTAGGAAATAGAAATAGAAAATGATTATTTTTGAAAAGAAATTATTCTTTAGAATAAAATATTACTAAACATACCCCAAATAATCGAGAGACTAACCGCGACACTTATTAAGTGTCATTTTGAACCAAAAGTAATACATATAAAAGGAGTTTGGGTTTTGAATCGGGCAAAAAAAGAGATACCAGTGGTGTCATTTCACTTAAAATTTTAATGAATATTAAAGTTCCTAATCATGCATCAGTGTCATAAGTCAAATGAGTAACTGGTCACATATAATTCTTTAATGGCATCGCGAGATTATAAATCGAATCTATATTTTATTTTAATAAAAATAGGTGTATATTTTGTCAATATAAAAGATAACCGACTGCGACAACAAGTCATTTTATTAAATCAATTAATTTTTCTTTATCAAGTACTACTTATTACAAGAAGAAGTTACTGACGAATGTCGAGAAGCAAAAGTATTATGGGCGTGTCCAACGAACTCTCTTGCTCATGAACCCAATTCCGACCTAATGAATACATGCGCAATTAAAATTCTCGAGAAATATTGCATTTGTGTATTATTAAGACTGTTGACCACACTTGATCTCTATATTACGGATAGTAGATTCTCGTACGTAAAAATTGGTTATATCCCATAAAATTTATAAATCGAATTGAAAAAATAAAATTACTTTTCTATTATGAAAAGTTGCTCGTGGGTATCAAGAGTTTACTATCTCTGTACTGAAAAAGTAATCAACTGTATATCAGTAATTAGCAAATTTTCACCTTGTATTCAGTAATTATTCGAAGTTAAAAATGACATATTCTGTTTTAGGGAGTAAATGTCATTTTCCAAAGACATCCAGAAAGGGGAAAAAGGAAGAATCTCCCCGTTTGAGGTACCGCCTTCACCCTCGTTGCGTTGTGGTCTCTTTCATCGATCCGCTGAGCTCTGCCTGCTGTTCCCGTCCATTGCTTTACCCGGTTTCGCGGCGTCGCTCGGTTTACTGGGTGTATTTTATTTGCGAGATATATGTACGCGTTTAATGCATGGGAGACTGGAGATGGGTACTTTTTGAAATTCCACGTTGAGCTGAAGATAGATGTGATTGCTGTATTGGCAATGTTGGGTTGTTTGGAGAGGTTATGTTCAGCCCGCGACGGTAAGGGGGCGAATGGTTGGATCCGTTGATTAGTATGGCCTGATTTTCGACATCCAGTGGTGGTGACTCGCGTCGCTAACACGGTGCGATTTAGGTTGCAGCAATAGTTACCCAACCGCCGGCTAGAAGAAACAGGGGGAAAAAGATCATGCCGTCTCCGGTGACACAATATGCGCTCGACAGGGGATTCTCCCCCGAACTTATTCTCATGCCAGAACGAGCAGGAGAGGTAATGTAGATCTAGTGCCTTTTTCTCTATCTCTATTGTTTTTTCTTTGTTATGGTCTCAGTGATTTTGAATTTATTCGCTGCATTGAACAGAAGTATTCTAGTTCGTTGAGCTAGAATGGAGCTTGGACTTCTCATTTATCTTTTCTCCGTACAAGTGGAACTGCTTGTTTTGATTACAGCTATCTGTATAGCTACTTTACTAGCCTAAGTGGTTCCTTCTTATTTACGTACAACTATCAGACATGTTGGAGAGGTTATCTGATGGTTCTCCCTTGCATTTTAATGCAGACAAACTGTACATATCTTCTCGTCTTTTCGGTCGCTCAGTACTTAGCTCGCTGGAAATATTAGTTACTGATAAGTCGTTGACAATGCATTTGATTTATCAACCACTTAACTTCTTTTTTATCAAATTCCTCCAGTAGTTCTGTATTGCTTCGATGGTGCTACTCTAGAAAGTTTGACATTGTAAAGAAGGCGCAAGACTTTCAATAAGGCTAAGATTTTACTTTTCTTTCAGGACTCCTTCTGTATACTTTAAGAGCATTGAATCCTTATATTTGCATCACTGCAGCATATGGAAATATTCTACCGAGCAAGTTTCTTAAAATTCCTCCATTGGGTTAGTCAAATGCAATGCCAGCTTCTTATTATAATCTGCATGGTTATCTTCCAGATCATGTGATTTGCCAATGATTATCTTCTTGTTTTTGTTAAATGTAATCAATCAATGAACATTTTTAAAGTCACGAGGCTGCATGAATAACATTTGATCGGTTTACTTATCTGCAATTTGGGACTGTTAATAGACACGCAAGCCTACTACCATTATACCGTGGCGCTGCTCCAGTTCAAAGAGCAACTCAGGTAGGCTTAAGTTAACATATGCTTACAAAACATGTGATTAAATAAGGAGGATATTCTCATTTGTGGAGTTATGTAAGACCCGTGATTGCCACTCAGCGATGGGAAGTTTGTCGCGACCTAAATTTCGGGGGCACCAACTAGGGTTTGGGCTAATGGATTACTAAGTCTTAAACTTAGTTTGGGATCTCCCAAGCCCATACTAATTCGCAATTTAGGTTCAAGTTTTTTTAAATGGATTTTATCTAGGAGTCGCCACTAATCAATTTACGGTAGGCCGATTAGACACCTAAGTAAAATAACGGGAGAATTATTTTACTCTTATGTAGCATATACTTTGGGTACGGGGACTTAGTTATATTAGATTTCTCTAATGCCCTTTTGGTACTATTTCTTTTTATTTTTTCAAAAATGTCTTCGCAAGCAGCTTGGATTAAATTTAACCTAAATCACTATCATGCAAAAGGGTGATCACACGGGTGCTCAATCATTATTAAACACTCAATGAATTAAACAAATTGCATCAAAAGAATTAAATGCACCAAACAAACAATTTTTTCGATTTTTTTAATCTCGAAATTAAAACATGCACTTTAACTACATGACCTAGTTTTACTAACAAACTATTTCTAATTAAATGAACCTAACATGCAAACTAATTGACATGGACCTAATATTTTTGTATTTTTTTATTAAAATTCGTAATAAAAAAACTAATTAAACTATCTAAAAAATTAAACTATCTAAAAAAGAATATTTTTTTAATATGTTTTAGGGGTTAATTTGACTTAAACCCTATCCTATCTTAGAAAACTATTTTTAAAGAAAAATGAGATTATCAAAATGTGCAATCATTATTTAAGAGTCTATCAATATAAAAAAAAAATCAATCCTAATCTATTCCAAAATTTATCTAAAAGTGCAATCCTAAAAATGCAATCCTAATTTACTAAACCAACACACTCCGATGCAAGATTTGATTTTTGATTTTTTGATTTTTTTAGTGTTTTTCAAGACAAGTAATTATAAGATAAATATTATATATAAACTAATCAAAATATTCATCAAATAAAATATTTAAAATAATTGAAAAAATAATCCATTGTCTCACGGGTTAAATTAACGATTATTTTAACCCTAAACATCACCACATATAAGAAAATTCAAAATAATTGAAAATTTAATCCGAAGTCTTACAAATCAAATTAATAATATAATTATTTCATAAGTTAAAATACTATCAAAATGCTCAAAAAATTAATATAACTAAAAAATGATCCGACAATCCTACGGATCAAATTAATAATTCTAGTAATTTTGAGCAAAATTCTGCGGATAATGCCTAGAATATTCATAAAATGAAAATCATCATCTAATGTTCCAATTTGTACAATAATAACGGAACTTAAAAAATAAAATAAAATAACATAAATGAAAAAAAAAAAAAAAAACTAAACTACCTAAGGGGGACTTGGGGAAGGACAGCAACGATGGTGGGCGGCGCCGGGTAAAGGGTGGCCGACGTCGGAGCTTCGGCGAGGGCGGACCGGCGGAGGTGTGGCGTCCGGCGTAGGCTGCTGCGTGGCGGAGCGGGAGCAGCGACGGTCAGCACAGAGGGCAGTAGGCGGAGGCGCGACGGAGGGCGGCTGGAGGTGGCGCAGGCTGCTGGGCGATGGCGGGAGAATAGCAGCGACGAACGGAGACGACAAGGACGCTCAGGCGGAGGGCAGAGGGCTCGGTGACGAGGGCTACTGGCGTTGGGCGCGCAAGCGGAGGCTGGCGGGCGCGACGGGGGACGCTCAGGCGGCGACGGTGACGGTGCGCGCTGCGACAGAACGGAGGTGCGGCGTCGGTTGGTCGTTGAGGGTAGAGGCGGAGATTGGCTGTGGGCGTCGGGCACCAGGCGCAGCAGCAGTGATGGCGCGGTGCACAGGCGCGGGGACCAGCAGAGGTGGTTTGGGCGATGGCGAGTTGCAGTGGTGGCGATGGCGTCAGGTTGATGCGGAGGTGCAGCGCGGAGGTGTGGCGCGGGCAGTAGATCGCGGGCCGACGGGTGAGGGAGCGAGCGGTGCCGGATGGGGTGCTGCAGGTTGCTGGTGGTAGAGGCGGTGGCGCGAGCTCGTGGGTGAGAGAGATCTCCGGTGGCTGGCGGAACGACGTGACCGGCACGGGGTGGCTCCGGCACGGTGGTGGCTGGCACGGTGGGGACGAGTAGCAGCGGCGGAAGGGCTCCGGGAGAAGACGAAGCAGCTCTATTGTTTTTTTTTTTTTTTTCTTTTTTGTTTTTCTCTCTCCTCTCACGTCCCCTCACGTCACTTCTCTCTCTCTTTTCTCTGTTCTGCTCCCCTGTTTCAGCCCTTTTGACTTTTTCCCTTCCCACAAAAGAATTTTTTCCCTCTTGAATTTTAGCTCAAAGAAACCGAAGGAAAATTCTCCTATGCACGAATCTTTTCGCACGAATTTTTCTCTCAATTTTTTTCCCTGGTCATGAAAATTGTGGCTCTATTTTATAGTGATTCCAGACGACCCACTGGCAATTTTTGAATTTCCATCTTTTGTTGCATTAATTCACGATCGCAAATCGGAGCGTAATTTCGTGATCGGTTTGATTTTGCTTCAATTCATTCTATTTTATCAAATTTCTTGCTTTTTATTTACTTGATTCTCTAAATCTTGATTCTCGATCGAGAATTGCTTCCGCATTTACCAAGATTTGAAATTTCTAACTTCCATGCATAATCAATCAGATTGATTTTCTCCTTTTTTTTTTCCTTTTTTTTGGAATTTTTATTTTTATTTTCTGAGAGTTATTAAAATTAGGTATCAATAGTTGCCTTTCTTTAAAGGTAAGCTCATAGAGGTTGCCTTTAAAAACAAGTTGATACCTAAATTTTGATCATACACATGCACTAAAATAGATTTTTTTTTTTTTTTGAGAAAATGAATCCCATTTTAAAATGCAATTTATCTAATGCATGAAAAATGTTAATGTAAATGGTAAGGGAACATACCTGGAATGACTTACTTTCAAAGAGGGTAGAGTAATTCAAGATAGTTTGTGTTACATGTCCTAGACCCGTACTTTTCGTGGTCGCCCAGAATAGTAACAAGGCTTTGTAAGGATACTGCTTTTCTAGAACCCGTATCTTTTTACAGTCGCCCAGTATGGCGGCATTTGGTTGTTTAAGACCTGAACCTTTCTTCGGTCGCCTTAACGAAAAAATTGTTTTTCCAGGACTCGTATCTTTCCACGGTCGCTTGAATGAGAAACAGATACTATCTAAGACTCGTACCATTCTACGGTCACTTAAACGGTGATTCGCTTTCTATAACCCATATCTTTCTACAGTTGCCTGAATAAAGAACAACTTTTCTAGGACTTGTACTTTTCTACGGTCGCCGAATAAGAAACGGCTTTTCCAAGACCCGTATCTTTCTACGGTCGCCTTAATTAGATTGAACCTGGAGAAAAACCTTTGGGGGACAACTTAATTGGGTGTCGATTAAGAGGAACTTCAGGCTATGGAAACACGTCGATTTGATAGGGGGGACATCATGCTATAGAAGCACGCTAAGTTGATGAAAGGGACTTTAGGTTACAAAAGCATATTAGGTCAATATAAAGGACATAGGGCTACAGAAGCACCGGGTTGATGAAATGGACTTTGGTCTACGAAAGCACGCCAGGTCAATATACAGGACTCTGGGCTACGGAAGCACGCTAGGTCAATAAAAATAGACATCAAGCTACGGAAGCACAAAGGGGGACATCGGGCTTTAGAAGCACATCGTGTCAATGAAAAGGACTCCGAGCTACGGAAGCACGGCAGGTCATATCAACGAACTCGGGTTATGGAAGCACGTCGAGTTAATCAAGGGGGACATTGGGCTATAGAAGCATGCCGTGTCGATGAAAATGACTTCGGGCTACGGAAGAATGCCGGGTCATATCAAGGAACTTTGAGCTGTGGAAGCACGCCGAGTTAGAAAAAATGGCTTCAGGCTACAAAAGCACGCAGAATCTCGAGGCTTCGAGGAGCAATTTGAACATTAAGTATTACTCGGTTTTCAAGGAAATATTATCTGTCAGACACGATTAGAGCAAAAACTGGTATGCATTCATCAAAGAGGTAGACAATCTGAGCTACTTTAAAATGCACATTTCAAAATTTATTAGGGTTTTCATCAAGGTTTATGCATAATGACTTTACCATATTTGCATAACCCAAATTTCCACCGAGAGAGAATTGTCATTCAAGACAACGTCATAGATTTCTTAAGAATACTAAATGAGAGACTTCTAGTTAGAAAGGACTTTCGCTCACTCTCATTCAAAAGGTCTATTTTAGGAGAATCACTCCATCTCATCATATCGACAAGGGTCCGAGTATTCTCGCAAGCGTGCGAACTTACCAATCTAAGAGGTCTTTAACAAGGACTATAATGTGGGCTTGGTTAATGGCTTAACAATTGGACTATTTGAATCAAGGTTATTGAAAGAACAACTTTGCAATCATCTTTGGGTTTACAAATCAAGAACCCTACAAAATGAGAAAGAAATAATCTTGCCCGCAGTTCTTCAAGCGATGCTTAAGACATGTGAACTCTTATGTTAATTTAAGTGCCATAATCTGAAGAGACTTTGTAAGGGACGTAACATAGGCTGTGTTCATGGGTTGAGAAACCAAAGGATCATTAGGCTCAAAATATGTGTAAATGGTGAAAGTTGATGATCATCTAGGCATTGTCCCCGGTCTTCTCCTTCACCGGGATTGTCATTATAAATGCACAATTGATCTTGACTCTTTGAGTCTTTTGCTCCATTGGGATTCAATTTTTGCAATAAATAGTAATCTATCTTGACTCTTTTTTTTCATCTATGGGCATCGACCTTGCTTTTATCAGGCACACCACTTTTTCATGCCCCTAGTTTTCATGCGCTTTTTCTTCACTTCTTTTTCATGGGCATTGGCTTGCTTTTATTAGGCGCACTGCTTTTTCATGTCCCTTAGCTCTATTTTGATTTCGATTTTTGCGCACAATGCATACGTCAATGTGGCATCCCCCGACGGCCCCCGATTCGTTAGGGTCACCACACTTCTTTCCTCGTCCTAAATGTCCTTTTATTTTAATCAAAGGACTTCAGAGAAGTCATGTGGGGTTCTTATCAACACTACACAATTTATATGGCGAAGCGTATCCAACAACTCCCTTTTCCTTACACACGAAATGATGCACACACTAAATACGTATATAGATAATAGCCAGACACTTTTATTTTCACATATCTACTAGATGGACATTGTTTATCGGTATATCCAAAAGGCTGTAGTTTCCTATACTCAGCGATACTTCAAAAGTTAACCGATGTCTTCAGCAACCATTTGCCTAGAGTCCATCCTTTAGTACCGGCATCCAAAAATTCTCACTCTACTGTTCTCACCCTCGTAGTCACTCTACACCACTTGGTCCCCCGTTGTCATCTTCTGGTGGCGGTGGCAGTGGCCCCAGAGTTTGCCCATTCCAACGGGCGGATAAGACAACATACTTGTTGGAGTACAGGTCCAGAGGGAAGACCGATGTCGAATGTCATGATAACTACCACCTGTATGAACGTCAATCCCCGCATGTTAAGGTCTTGGAATTCGATTTGCTCCCACTACAAGTTGGTCAGGATCCCATAGAATGTACTGGGAGGTGCGGGCAGTAGAGACATTGTTCTTAATCTGAAATATGTTAATCCCCACAATGAGTGAGTACAGTCACTTAGCAACTAAAGATCTACTAAACTATATTATGCATAATCATCATTATTTGATTTCATGCAAAATACATAAAACACCTCACTAGAAGAATTGATACGCATTAATCAATAGAACTTTTCAAATGAAATGGCAAGCGTAGTTTAAAACTGGAACACATCATTTCAATCACGTGGGTCCCGATTATAAGGCCAAACTGTTATGACACGTTCCATACCGTGCCACACAATTTTGTCCTATAATCGGGCGCAACTTAGCAGAACAATTAGCTTTAAAACTCAGAAGATTTTTCTCCGGAGGACTAGTGTTTGCATCCCTCCAGGCATTCGCACCCAACTTGGTGTCACAAAAGCCTCCGGTTCCATATTTCGATCCACCGGGCATCCGGAGTGTGTCATGTCTCACTTCTAGGTATCTCGCATCTCACCTAGCATCACGAGGAATCTCCGGGGCTCGCCATATGAATGGTTACCCCTTCCCTCCGGAATTTGTATCATCATACATCCGGGCATCCCGACACTCCCGAGGAACCTCTAGGGCTCACCGGTCCCCAGGCATCCAAAGCGTGTCATGTCTCAACTCCGGGCAACCCGACTCTCGGGGCATTGTTGACCTAAGGGTTCAATGGTAGCAATAACATACCAACCATGGTGTAATAATTAAATCATTTCAATGCCAAAAAGTTTTTGAATACGGAAATCCCTTGGATTTTTCCTCGAAAGTCCCACTTTCGCAAATACTTTTCCAATCGTTTTCAAATCCGTATAAAGAAACTTGAATGGAAATTACCCTTCTCGGCTTGGAACAAAATAATTTATCGAAATCTATAAATACATTTGAAATTGGTACGTCGATAAATTCAAATCTCAATCCCAACTCCAATGGTTTGGAATGTTTTCTATAAAAGTTCAGAAGTCTTTAAAATATAAAACATTTCTTAAAACATTTGGGCATAGTGCCATAGTACCCATAAATTTTGTTGCAAATCAAGAGATTTTCTAAATCGATTTGTGGATAATAGTCCCAAGGTGCTACCACCTCAACATTTGGTGTAAAAATCAAAGGCCTAAACCGAGGTACTCACGAAAGCTTCTCAATTTTCTAGCCTCAAATCGATTCGGTCATTCTAGAAGTCATTTATCCAACATCAGAATTCAAACCATTGCAATCTAATAGCACTTTCTCAAACAACAACAACACTACACGATATAAGTTAGTAGACTCTAACTTGCCTCAAGTCCTGCAACGTTGACGGCGAGGTGAATCTGGGAGCTCGCAGACTCAGTTGAGGCAAGTTGTGGAGCGATGCAACGTCGGATATAACGCAGCTGGTGCGGGTGGTCGGCAGCGAGGAGGTGACGCGGGGTGCAATGTGGTGCGTCGGCGACGGTGATCGGCAGCCGGGCTTGAGCAAAACAACGCCTAGATTTGGATGAAGGAAGGGGTCGATGGTGGTGTGGGTGTTGTGGTGCAGATGATCGCCGGTGAGCGGCGTCAATGGTGGGACATAGGCGGAGCAGCAGGAGTCATTTGGTGAGGTCGTGGGTTTGGAGAATGAAGCAGCCAAAGACACTAAGGCTGCGCATGACAACGTTTTTTTGTTAGGAAAGAGTTTTTTTTTTTTTTTTCTTTCAGAAATAGTTCTTTTCTATTTCTATTCAGGTAATAATTTCTGAGTAAAAGAACGTGTTTGGTAATTACACAAAATTTCTATTATTGGAATATAAAAAGAATAGAAATGCGTTTGGTAACGCAACAGTTTTTTTTTTTTTTTTTTATAATATTTATTTGTTTTTTATTCTTATGCATGGATCACCGACCGTTGACCACTTTGCCGGCCGTCGCCGGCCGCCGCCCGTCGCTTGCCGCCGCCGCCGCCTGCCACCGCCCGCCGCTGCCGTTGCATGACCGCCGACCACCGATCGTTGTCGCCGACTGCCGCCACACAGCCCATTGGCCACCGACGACCGTCGGCCAAATAACTAAGGAGAGCTCTCCCCCCCTTCTGCCTTGATTTTTCCCGAATGTTGACTGCATGGGTCAACATTTGATGTCTCTCGGTGGCTGTTGCAATGAACGGAAGCTGGATTGTGCGTGTCCATCAGCTGGAGTTTCCTTCTTGGATGCACACCACCTTGCATTCCTCATGCAAGAGCGTGGCATTTCGTTGGTTGACAAACCGAGTCAACTCAAGGCTTCGTGGCAGCAACTTGCATGCAGGACGTGGGCTTCAAGGAGTCAAAGTCTTTTTAGGCGTCGGTTCGTAGAGGGGAACATCGTGCATGGTAATTGCATGGGATCGTTAGTTGACTCCTATAGTCAACTAGATGGGACTTGGTGGCAGCCTGTGCGTGGAGCACCATGCACGCCTCATGCATGGACTGCCTGGAAATTTTCATCGAAACCCTTGTGACTCTTCATTCCGGCGTGAATACGGGCTAAAAGAAAAACTTTCGGTCCTCTTCTCTTACACGTACTCATGAGGGAAAACGGCGGAAGTCTTCGCGAAAAATGACTTGGCAATAGAATGAGCCCCGGTTCCGTGTGTGGTATTACGTAAGGAAATTTTCAATGAGACTATAAGTTATACGAAAATCGAATCGTATCGACGCGGCAAAGACGTGACCACGAGGGTACATCATAAGACCATCACGAAACGTGATGTCTTGGTTTGGCGATGGTGATGAAACGGGGTCGTAAGTGGTGCCAATGATGTAGTCCGGTGACAAATTCGTTGACCCGTCTCGAATAGTTACATATTCGAGGTTTGGCGAAATCCGGATGTCATAGTCAAGCAATCACACTTTGAATGACACTCGAACTTTCAAGAGTCTTTATCTACCTTTTGCCTTACCCCTATGTGGGGGATGATTACCAATTGGGTTTAAAGAAATGAAATTACAGGCTCAAGTGGGCTATATAAAGGATATAAGTATGTAGGATAGAAAAAGAAATGCTCTTTGTCATCCTAAAGCACTTAAATTACCATATGAATTCAATGTAACAATACGACTTAAAGATTGATGCAAGTGAGAGTAAGAAAATTTCTTTCCATTTTCCTCATCTTATGATGCCATCTTATCTCCCAGTTGCCTCAATGTGGGGGTGATTCTTGACAGGGTAATTTGAAAGGAATATTTATAAATGTATGGGCTCAAAAGGTTAAGCAATAAATCATCTATAGTGTTTGGGATAAAGAAATAAACTGCCCCTCATCATTTTGGTTGTCGTTCCTTTTAGCGGAGTTGCCAAGCTGTTGCGATTTAAATTTCAGGTGCACCACCTAGGGTTTAGGCTAATGGACTACTAAGTCTTAAACTTAGCTCGGGCTCTCCCAAGCCATACCAATTCGCGACTTAGGTTCAAGTTTTTTAAAATGGATTTTATTTAGAAGTCGCCACTCATTAGTTTTTGTAGGCCGATTAGACACCTAGGTAAAATAACGGGAGAATTATTTTATTCCTACGAACTAGAGACTTTGGGTATGGGGACTTGGTTACACTAGATTTCTCTAATACCCTTTCAGTACCATTTCTTTTTATTTTTTCAAAAATGTCTTTGCAGGCATAAATCATTATCATGCAAAAGGGTGATTACACAGTACTCAATCATTATTAAACACTTTGAATCAAACAAATTGCATCAAAAGAATTAAATGCACCAAGCAAAATTTTTTATTTTGGTTTTTTGGTTTTTTTTTTTTTTAATCTTGAAATTAAAACATGCACTTTAACTACATGACCTAGTTTTACTAACAAGCTATTTCTAATTAAATGAACCTAACATGCAAACTAATTGACTTGCACCTAATATTTTGTATTTTTTAATTAAAATTCATAATAAAAACTAATCAAATATCTAAAAAGGAATAATTTTCTAATATGTTTTAGGGGTTAATTTGACTTAAACCTTATCTTATCTTAGTAAACTATTTTTTATAAGAAAATGAGATTATCAAAATGTGCAAACATTATTTAAGAGTATATATATATAAATCCTAATCTATTCCAAAAATGATCTAAAAGTGCAATCCTAAAAAATGCAATCCTAATTTACTAAACCAACATACTCCGATGCAAGATTTGATTTTTGATTTTTTGATTTTTTTTAGTGTTTTTCAAGACAAGCAATTATTAGATAAATATTATATCTAAATTAATCAAGATATTCATTAAATAAAGGATTTAAAATAATCGAAAAAATAATCCATTATCTCACGGGTTAAATTAACGATTATTTTAACCCTAAAAATCACCACATATAAGAAAATTCAAAATAAGTAAAAATTTGATCCGAAGTTTTAGGGATCAAATTAATAATTATAATGATTTCATAAGTTAAAATACTATCAAAATGCCCAAAAAATTAATATAACTAAAAAATGATTCGACATCCTACGGATTAAATTAATAATTATAGTAATTTTGAGCAAAACCCTGTGGATAATGCCTAGAATATTCATAAAATGAAAATCACCATCCATTGTTCCAATTTATATAATAGTAACGGAACTTAAAAAAATAAATAAAATAACATAAAATAAATGAAAAATAAAAATAAACTAAACTACCGAGGGGACTTGGGGAAGGGCAGCAACGATGGTGAGCGGCGCCGGGCAGAGGGTGGCTGACGTCGGAGCTCCGGCGAGGGTGGACCGGCGGAGGTGTGGCGTCTGGCGCGGGCTGCTGCGTGGCGGAGCGGGAGCAGCGGCGGTTAGCACGGAGGGCAGCAGGCGGAGGCGCGACGGAGGGCGGCTGGAGGTGGCGCAGGTTGCTGGGCGATGGCGCAGGTTGCTGGGCGGTGGCGGGCGAACAGCAGCGACGAACGGAGACCGCAGGGACACTCAGGCGGAGGGCAGAGGGCTCGGTGACGCGGGCTGCTGGCGTTGGGCCCGCAAGCGGAGGCTGGCGGGCGCGACAGGGGGACGCTCAGGCGGCGACGGTGACGGCGCAGGCTGTGACAGAACGGAGGTGCGGCGTCGGCTAGTCGTCGAGGGTAGAGGCGGAGACTGGCTATGGGCGTCGGGCACCAGGCGCAGCAGCAGTGATGGCGCGGTGCAGAGGCACGGGGACCACAGAGGTGGTCTGGGCGATGGCGAGTTGCATGGTGGTGACGGCGTCAAGTTGCTGCGGAGGTGCAGCGCGGAGGTGCGGCGCGGGCAGCAGATCGCGGGCCGACGGGTGAGGGAGCGAGCGGTGCCGGACGGGGTGCTGTAGGTTGCTGGTGGTGGAGGCGGTGGCGCGAGCTCGTGGGTGAGAGAGATCTCTGGCGGCTGGCGGGACGACATGACCGGCATGGGGGCGGCTCCGGGATGGTGGTGGCTGGCACGGTGGGGACGAGCAGTAGCGGCGGAAGGGCTCCTGGAGAAAACGAAGCAGCTCTGTTTTTTTTTTTTTTTTTCTCTCCTCTCACGTCCCCTCACGTCACTTCTCTCTCTCTTTTCTCTGTTCTGCTCCCCTGTTTCAGCCCTTTTTGACTTTTTCCCTTTCCACAAAAGAATTTTTTTCCTCTTGAATTTTAGCTTAAAGAAACCGAAGGAAAATTCTCTCCTATGCACAAATTTTTGTCGCACGAATTTTTTCTCTCAAATTTTTTTTTTTCCCGGTCACGAAAATTGTGGCTCTATTTTATAGTGATTCCGACAGCCGCTTTCCATGACAATTTTCGAGTTTCCATCTTCTATTGTATTAATTCATGGCCGCAAATTAGGGCGTGATTTCTCGATAAGCTCAATTTTCCTTTGATTTCTTCCATTTTATCAAAATTCTTGCTCTTTATTTACTTGATTCCCTAAATCTTGATCATCGATCGGGAATTGCTTCCGATTACCAAGATTTAAAATTTCTAACTTCCATGCATAATCAATCGATTGATTTTCCCTGTTTTTTTTTTTTCCTTTTATTTGCAATTTTTTTTTTTAATTTTCTTAGGGTTGCTAAAATTAGGTGTCAACAAAGTTGATGATCGAATTAAGGTGGTGAGAGTTCTTGGTAGAGAATATGCAGATTTGGATTTTTTTTTTTTTTTTTTTTTTTTTCTCAATTGACGTCCAAAATTTGTTCCATTGGTGTTACTAGAGCAGATAGTTAGGTTTTTTCCTTCATCTGCTCTTTCATAGCAAGCATATCAGCTAGTTGGTACAAAATATGTTGGGCTGGACTCGGGTGTAATCGAGCTGACTCTGGTGAATCGACATGATTATTCGAGACTCTATACTTGAGTTTGATGGAGCTTGCTTCTTTATACTTAAGTTACACTTGTTAAAATGTTTCATGAATTTGAGCTAAACTGGACTCAATTTACCTTAATTATAAAAAATAAGTTCAGTCTTAACCTAGCTTGAGCTCAAGCTTCGGTTTTGAAAGTATATTCGTCTGGACAGATTACTCTCTAAGATCAAAATTATGAAAATCTAACTGCTAGATTTTCTACTTTAGTTAAGGTTTTTTCAGTTTGAGCTCAACCCTATTCATTGCTGATGCTGAAGCTAATTGTACTCAAATTGATTGACTCAAGCCTGAGTAGTTTATGAGATAGCCTGAGTAACTCATGAGTAGCTTAACTCAATTTCACATGTAGGCAAGACAGGTGCAATTGTTTGGTGAATGAGGTAATTAAATGATTTTCTCCCACGATTGCTTGATTAATTGAATAAATTGAATTTTGTTCCATGTACCAACATTGACTAATACATCTCTCTCTCTCTCCCCCCCCTTCTCCCTCTCTCTCTCTCTCTCACACACACACACACACACACACACACACACACACACAAAATATAGTTCCAGAGTCAATTACATGCTCGTTAGTTTCCTTGGGATCAAATTTGTCATTTTTAAGTTGGTTTTGTTGCAGGCGCCAGATTTACTTGACCTGTTGTTCTCTGAAGGTGTGCCAATTCTCTAATGCTTTTTTAATATATTAGTAGGCTGAGTTTGTAGAATTTTTATATTATTCACTGCCAGTGGGAAAACAATGCTCACAGACGGTGTTAAGAGATTTATGTTTTGTAAAGCTGGAATCTTGCAATAGAATGGCTATATGTTTCTATATTCTAATTTTACTCGTCATCCCTCATCTTTGTAATGACATATATTGTTATCAGAATGGTGGTTTCATGTTTATTTTGGTACTGGCAATACTTTGCTATGGACTTGGAGGATCCAATTAATTAGGAGGAAAGATAATATATATCTGAACTTAGCATCATTCCAGTGTATTATCTTGTTCACATGTGAAGTTGTGTTCTCCATTCAGTGTTGTATCTAAATTCTTCATTTGGACAGTGACGTCCACTTGTTATATGCACATTTACCTCTTGAAGAAAATATTCTCTATTGTAGGATCTAAGCTTTTGATCCGTGAACTTCCATCTTTACTTGATGGCTCTGCTCAAGCAAAAGCCAAGCCTCAAGATGAGACTAAAGCCACCTTAGCTCCAAAGATACTACTCTCGTACATAATAATTGCCAGAACAGGATATGATAGATTGAGTCAATTTCTTAATTTCAGTAACCATTTGAAACTGAGGTTAGTGTCTTTGATAGCTTCTCCTGCTTCTCACAGATAACCCTGAGGAGTCATGGCTATGCTTCAATGAGGAGGCTGTGGCCCTTCATAATAAAGTGAGGTGGTCCTTTCTTCCCTGTGTTGGACCGTGTGGAATGACATACAACCATTTTAGGTTTGTGCTTTTGCAGGTTGGCCAGGAACGCGAGCCAAGTTTGCCGTGATGGACAAAGAGAATGGTCAGCAGAATGTCACAGAGCTTAAAATCATCAACGAGGGTATGCAGTGAGGTCAGAAGTGAAGGTGGTGAAGTGGATGGCATAAGTTTTGCCAAGGGTGCTTTATTAGTTCCTTGTGGAGGTGGCACGGTACTGGAGGTATCCTTTGTTCCTTCCAATCAAAATTTATTATGGAATTTGGTCATTTGGGTTATCCTCAGAGCCCTTTGCTTTTATCACGCTTGGAGTTTTGGAAAAAGTAATGAGCTCTCTTTCTGGGGACATTGGTATTTTGTCTTCTAGATGTTTTTGGAGAAATGTTGCAAAAGGATGATTTGTTATTTGTCTTACATGACCAGGTATTGGAAGTTCAACTTCCAGGTAAGAAAGTGGTCAATGCTGCTGCATTTTGGAATGGTTTGCGAGGGCAAATTCTAAAGAAGTTGTGACGCAAGAGGATTTTTCTGCTTCGTGGTGAATAAAGAATAGAGTTTCATTGTATCGAGCCAATTTGCTGGGTTGATTTCCTTTGGTTATCATTCCAATCATTATCAATTCCCTTTAACATTTAATTCTTTGATGGAAAGAGACTTTTCTTTACAAATTGCTTTTAGAAATTTAATCTGATGCAGGAGCTTTCCATATTTGATCGTCTTTGGAGTCTGAGTGTAGAGGACGTTACATCTCTGGATAGGTGGGGCTAAGTGTCTGAAGGCTTGACCATGAAAGAAACCCTTGAATGGAATCAGGAGAAAGCAATGGAATGCAATGGTGATGGGGTAGAAGCTTGAATAGAAGACCGTCACTATAATAAAACTCTAGTGCTTTATCTACGCAGTAAGATCTCAGCCAGCATAAGACTAAAAAAAGCTAACCAGTGGAAGTCTAAAGGTATATTTGGTAACCATTATGTTCTCGGGAACAAATTATACTCGAGAATAATTTTTGCTCATAAATGATTATTTGTTATTCTATTTCTGGGAATAATTTTTAGCATTTAAAGATGTTTGGTAACTGCCCAAAATTTTTATTCCCGGACTAAAATTGCGTTTGGTGAGACTTAAATTTTTTTGTTTCTTTTGATTTTGTAATACTTTTATTATATTTTTCTTAATTTTCTCTTTCCTCTTTTTTTGTTTTGTTCTTTTTCTTCGTGGCCGGTCGTCGGCCATCGCCGGTGGCAGCAGCTGTGGCGATGGCTGACAGTGGTGGGTAACCCCGGCTAGGAGGAGGAAGAAGAGAGAAGAAGAGAGAAGAGGAGAGAAGGAGAAAAGAAGAAAAGAAAAAACAAAAATAAGTTGAGCTTGATTATGGAAGTATTCAAGAACAAAAAAAGTAACTTTTTTCTACTTTTTGATTATATTCTAAATTTATTTTTGGGAACAAAAATTTTATTAAATAGATTTCTATTCCAAATTTATTTTTGGGAATAAAAGAATAGAATTAGTTACTATTTAGCCTGTTAACAACTAGGCCTTAAATTGATATCTTGACCTAATGCATATATGAAAACATGAAATCTGCTCCTCAAACTTAGGAAGTGGCTGACAACTGAGTGTAAGGTCTCTGTACTTCACCATGTGGATGGAAAATGAATCAATAAAAGGGTTCACTTGAAGCCACATTATCAGAGGTTAATGTCCCGGCCAACCCTTGGAATAGTCACGACCTGGCGCTCTGGATACTACCAAAGTACCAGTAGAATCTAAGCATGCCTTTTCTGCGAAGAAGATTAATTATACCGCATGAAAGACTAGGCAACACAATCATACGCTCCACATTCAGTAAAGCCAGTCCTGTTGAGACGGTGTACAGTGCTGAAATTAATTAAGTGAAGTGATGCTAACATATTTCGACTTCAAACTTCTAAAAATATCTTAACTGTGTTTACAAGACCGTGTCGCCCTTGCATAAACGTGCACACACGACGCGCATGAATGCATTTGTCAAAACGCTTCAGCTGTAAGTGGCGAGAGCTTTCCTCACTCCCACTCTCCAAGTTCTAGTTGGATTTGAGGTGCATATAAGATAAAACATGCATTAGCTAGCACCTTCCATCTTTTTCGTTTCAGGAAAGTTCGCATACTTTCTTTCAGTTCCAATCGCAAGACGCTGTAGGGAAAACAACAATGAATATTGCCTTGAAATAAATCTCTAGAGATGCCACTGGATACTTGAGAGAGAGAGAGAGAGAGAGAGAGAGAGAGAGAGTGTTTGTGCGTTCTCACTTTCTTACAATGAAGACTATGGTACAACAAAAGAGGTATGTGTAGTGTAGACAGTGGCCTAGCATAACTGTTTGTAGACACCACATGGACGAGATCCACTTTCCTCGACCCCACAGCCAGAGGAACACGATATCATATCATAACCACTTAAGGTACGTCCCTAATCACTGGGCTGAAGCCAGACTTTCAACTCATTAACGACATAGAGATTTTGAAAACAAAAAGACTTAACAGCTGAAGAATAAGGCTCCGTTTGTTTCACGGAAAATGAACTAGTCCAGGAAAATGTTTTTCATCATTGGAAGAAACAATCTTTAAAAGTGAGGAAAATGTCTTCCACTTTTCAAAAGTGAAGAACATTTTCCATAACTTCTTTCACCTTACTTCTTTTCACCAAACACATTTTCGTTTTATTTTTATGTTTTACGTTTTATTTATTTTTTTTAAATCTACTTTTTAATTTTTTCTTTTCTTTCTTTCCTTTTCATCTTCTTCTTGGCCTTGGCTGGTCGCTGGCCACGGCGGCGGCCAGCGACCGGCCGTGAGCCAGCTCAAGCCTCGCCCTAGGCCGGTGAGGCTCTGCCTAGCCCGATTTGGCGAAGCCGAGCTCGGGCCTCGCCGAGAGGTTCACCGGATCTAGCGGTAGAGCTCGAGCTCCCAATCTAGGCGATCTCGAGCTCCATCGCTAGATCCACCGAGCTCGCGGCTCACCCGGGATTGGTCAAGCCTCAAGCTCACTAGAGGTTCGTTGGGATCTAACGGCGGAGCTCGAGCTCTTGATCCAGGTGAGCTCGAGCTCCGCCGCCAGATCCGGCGAGCTCGCGGCTCGGACCGGATCGGCCCGGCCTCGAGCTCGCCGGATCTAGCAACCTTGTGTTTTGGTCGGCCGCCGGACAACCGGCCCTCGTCGGGCATGCGGCGGTGGAGGAAGGAGGAGGAAGGAGGAGGAGGAAGGTGGAAGGAAAAGAAAAAGGAAAAAATAAAAAAAGGAAAAAATAAAAAGAAAAAGAAAAAGAAAAAGAAAAAGAAAAAGAAAAAGAAAAAGAAGAAATATAAAAATAATAAAAATTTTGATTTAAAAAAATAATTAAAAATTCATTTTTAAACAAATATAAAAAATAAAACTAATTTTTTGGTCAATTAAAAATATTAAAATTCAATTTTTTGATAATTTTTCCCAAATAATTAAATTAGTTAACGAACGGTGGAATATATTTTCCATTCAAAGTCTATGTCGCACCGACACGGACACACGACACGCAACAGGACATGACACGACACGCCGACACGTTATTTCTAAAAAAATAGAGAATTTCGACATGTTTCGACACGTTATATAGTAAATATATATTTTTATATATAAATGCAAAAATAAAATATAATAACATCATACAATTAATTTATACTAAAAATATTAATTCAAAATTTGTTAATATCATTCATTGTTTTAATTTGATAGAGATTGAATAAAAATTCAAAAATTGCAAACACAAAAGAGTAAATTTGAAGGAAAATGTCATGTTTTCTTACACTTGTCGGAAATTAGTGAGATTTCTTATAGTCTCAGATAGAGTTTAGAGTTCATGATATAGACGGCTTGGAGCTTCTCTGCAAAACAAGGTTCGAGAAAAATTAAAATCTAAGACAAGAACTCTCGAAGTACGACCAAAAGAAAAGGAAATAACAAAATTCACCATGGAAAATGTAAGAGATAACTCACAAACTAGTGACATAGATCAAAAGAGATAACTCACAGGCGACGCCTTCGAGAGGCGAAAAGAAGCAAAAAAAAAAAAAATCACAACTTTAAGTTTGCGGAGGCGACGGAGCGACGCCGGCGAGAAGAGGGGTGTTCCATCGTTACTCATGAGAATGTCAAAACTTATAAGTGAGAAACTTGAGAGTGAGAATTTTCTTTTTTCCCCTTTATTTTTGTTGTTTTTATTATTATTTTTCATATATTTATATTTTGATCCCTCAAGTATTGAAATTTTTTAAAATTGACCCTGTGCGCGTCGGAATCGCGTGTCGAAATTTCGGACTCATGTGTCGGAATTTCGGACTTGTGTGTCGGAGCGTGTCGGGAAGAGTTGACCACGTGTCGGATTTCCCGACACTCATTGACCGCCTGTCGGAACGTGTCGGAGCGTGTCGGACACGACATGAAGGCTTTCGGAGAGTGTCGGTGCTTTTTAGCTCAAAGTTCAGGTTTCAACCGAACACCGGAAAATACAGTCATTTTCCAAGAAAATGACTTCCTAAAAATATTTTCCGAAAACATGATATTTTCCATGAAACGAACGGAAAAGTTATACTTCTGTCTTCAGATGATTGAAAAACGCGGGATCAGCAACATTTCTACCTTCACATTATTCTGTCGAGTAGGATCCTTTACTCTGATAGGGAACTCTTTCTATTGGAGATATCATTTGTGGCATTGTCATGCCGGCCCAGACAATAATTTCTGCAATTAGTAGGAGAAGGAAATAACCGTTCATGTAATACAATGCTAGTCCCTGACAGGATATTAAATTGAGTAACACACTCTACAAGAGAGATCTTGAACTGCTAAATCATGCATAACCCTGATGTCATTCCAATTTCCATACCATTCAACCATAATATTTTAGCACCAAGCTCGTATGGACTTTGCAACCGCAAGTGCTATCTTATTAATCACTGGCAGAAGTTATCCCGAGTAACCAATTTATAAGCACCAAATTCAGGACGCAATCTGGCAACTTAAAAAGAGAAGACAAAGGACACCACTAAAATCTGGACACCCAATGGAACCTAGACCAAACTCAGGGGTCACTTTCTTTTCACTGACATTTCTCCTTGCATTAACTTTTGCACCAGATGACAGAGAGGAATAAAAAGCATGAAAGGGGACAACCTTGTTGCACAAATGTAGAGCAGAAAGGTCATCATCAAAGTGCATAGTGTTAGTAAAATGCAAGAGGGATGACTTACCTATGCCTTCCCGAATAGACAAGTTAGGTCTTATTATCTCCTTAGAATTCACCAAAAATATATTGGCAATGTAAAGATGATTGGTAGGAACGTAAACACTGCATAACTCCTCATCCCCATCATCTCTCTGCAATTGAACACCCAACAATCACATTAAAGACTATAAACAATTAGTTATTAAGGGTGCCCAGACATTGTTCAGATATGGAGCCTTTATGAACAGTACAACAAGCCCATATAGATGGAAGACAATTCTTATCACCATTCGGCATTTGAATAAATGAAGTCCAAAATCTGCCAAGGAAAGGCTGCTGGTGATTGTCAGTCGACCTCTTTCTTTCTTTAGCAATATAAAACTGAAGTATAATAGATCAGAAAAAATCATACAAAAGTAATTGGATCTCTCTTACCTGCCTGCGTTTGGTACAGTCGAATTTCCAAAGATTCACCGTGAACAACAAATATCACATCAATGTTATTAACTGAGAAAGGGACTGCTCCATGCCTAAGTTCCCTGGAAGAGGAAACAACCACCCATCCAACACCCAACAACCACCCATCCAACACCCAACCCCCACCCCCGCGCCCGGTGGGGGCAGGGGATCTATCTATGCTGATGGTGGTTTAGTACCACATCCCTCTTTTTCCCTTTTCACAGAAAATTACAATACATTAACAGATCTTGCTCCACTACATAACATCTTACTAATGACTCACTAAACATACATCTGGTTCTCCAGCAGCCAGCATACGTGTAAAGAGTAAGTACCATCAGGTATTGGCTCATGTATCCCTTTGAGGCTCCGATTATCAGCTAATGCTTTTACTGATATAAAAGGTGCCATCCAAGAAAGATTCTTATCAAATGGCAACATTAATTAGAAGTTCCTGTTTTCCTCATCTCAGTCTACAGCAAAATTACCCAGATGCTTGCAGATGATTCAGCAGCAATGATTCTCAGTAAGCCTTCTCTTTTATCTTATGCCTTGATCAGTATTCCTTTAAATTATCCAAAACTACAAGCCAAGACACAAACATATCCCCATTTGATACGCACGGCCAGGATCCACCTCAGATCCATCGAGTCCCCATAGAGAGAATATCATTGCAAAAAGTGTGGAGACTACATAAATATAAAAAGCAGACATGCTGTTCTGAAGAACATACAAATCGCAACCCCAAAATTAGACATCTTGTAAAATTATGCTGCATTTTACCTGGAGGACAATAGACGATGTTATGAAACCAAATGCATATTCCCCAAGACGAGGATGACGAATAATTGCAACCTCCTTGAAGGCTGTCGAATTTTGGTCTGCAACAGAAAAAGGTGGACTTATTACACTCTAATGGCACAAACACCAAAAAAAAAAAAAGAAAAAAAGGCCATATCCCGCTAATTGTTTTAGTCCAGTATTTTGATCACTTCACAGAATCAGAAGAGATCAAGTAGTGTCTCTCTCTCTCTCTCTCTCTCTCTCTCTCTCTCTCTCACACACACACACACACACACACACACAGAGCCAGACTCATTTATAAATTGAGGAAACTGGTTTTACCTGGAGATATAGCAGCACTAATTTGCTTAGAAGCTGAATATATGTGCTTCATGAAAGGCACTCTCTTAATGAACCACTCTCCAAGCCAGAATACAGTGGCTCCATCCATGATGAGGCAAATATACCGACAAAGAATATAAAGATAAGCGATGTCACAAACCTAAGGCCTGCTGTTGGGAATAACGGATCCCCGAAAACCGGATTCGACACCGAATCGAACCCCTAAATCAATGCGGAAGACGAAGCCCGGGAATAACACGTATCACCGATCGTAAAGCACACCACAGATTCGAGCGTACCTTGTTAGCCACAGATTAAACACCGACGCCAATTAGAGGAAGAAAATCTGGTCCTGTTCGATCCGATGGCGCCTTGAAGGGAAGAAGAACGATGCCTTATGCTTACTATTTCTTCTTTTTCTCTTTGAGAGAGAATGCGCGGGAGAGGAGAAGACGTACGTCAATTCTACCAAGAGGTACAATCTCTCTCTCTCTCCTCCCTTTTATACCTTCCCCCATTCACGGGCCCTATTTCCGTGGGCCGGGCCTTTTGAGCCCAGCATGGGCGGACGGGCCTTAAGCCCATCACCAATTAAAACCATCATCTCCCACTCGCACATGGTGGGCTGAACAGATTCTCTTTACCTCTCTTCAACATTCATATCGGTGAATAATCCGTGTGACCAACATACTTTGAAAGCTCGTTGCTATACATCTGTTAGGAATATATAGCAGCTTATAATAGGCGTCACACTCCGAGTAGATTTAGTATGCAGTACCCTCGATCGATCGATCACATTTATATCTCTCTTGATCTCTTTCAAACAATGATATATATATATATATATATATATATATATATATATATATATATTGTATTCACAATTATGATTATCACAAAGACAGTCATAATTGGTTAATCGGTGAATACAAAACTACAATGTGATTCTCAAAAATCGATCTTCCTCTTTCCTTCAAACTCTCAATTTCAGTCCAGCTTGCTTTTCTAGAAATGCACCAATAGATCGAATCACTCATGACCATTGGCAACATCCTAAAATAGCAAATACTAAATAGAAATCTTGAGAATAAGTAAGAGTCATGAGGGGACTAAGAAATTGAGGAACTCTCTTCCTCAAGAGTCTCACACAACATAAAAGTTGAGATCAAACTTTTGCCATTCTTATTGGTCGTCTCATGCATACGTAGTATGAAATACGTATTACGGTATTAACTCTTTTCCCATGGAGCGTATGTCTACACCTTTCAATACGTACAGATGATAGTTCGACATACCCAATGTCTAACTTGAGTTCACGTATCTACTCATTCACAAAATTCATCAGAACTCACATTTGGCATCTTAGACAGATAAAGTAAAATATGTGGGGTATTTTACTTTCGGACATAGTAAGTATTATATCCTCATCTTAACACCTAATTAAGGCGACATACGTGTTTTAAGCTTGAGCTCTCGATTATCACCTAGATAATAAGCTTTAAAACAGTCTCATCTCTATTTATCACACAGTAAATAGAGGCGATTACCCATATGAGTGGGCTAATCTTATATCTGTCCGACATACTTCTCAACTTAAAGTAATGCACTAAGCATTAAGATGCATAAAGATCAAACAAAGATTCATAGGCATTAATGATGAAAACACAAATTCATCAAATGTGAACACTTAGGGAAAATACAATATTCAGTACATCGGTCTCTCTACGCAATCCTAGAGATTTCATATGGCCACAAAACACATCTCTAGGTATTGGCTTTGTCATAGGATCTGCTACCATTCTATGCGTAGTATGTACTCTAAGTTCATGTCTTTTCGTGCAACCATATCCTTGACAAGATTATACTTGGTATATATATGTTTGGTCTTGCCATGATATTTTGGATCTTTGGTATACGCTTTTGCTGCTTGGCTATCACGGTTAACCAACAATTAATCTGCAGCACTTCCAATAACACCTAAATGATCCAAAAAATATCTTAAGCCAAACACTTTCTTACACCGCTGCTGATAATGCCATGAACTCAACTTACATCGTGGACAAGGCTATACACTTTTTTTCTTCTTGCTCCAACATATGGTGCCATTATTCGGTAAGAAAACAAACCCAGAGGTAGATTTTCTTTC
Organism: Eucalyptus coolabah; assembly: GCA_014182585.1. Taxonomy (NCBI): domain Eukaryota; kingdom Viridiplantae; phylum Streptophyta; class Magnoliopsida; order Myrtales; family Myrtaceae; genus Eucalyptus; species Eucalyptus coolabah. Next base: position 30,067,551 of record CM024630.1, read on the forward strand.
ATCTAAATCTCCTCCCCAATCAGTATCATAATAGCCTTTGAGTTGCAGATCATTTCCTTAATAACTCGACGTATAATCAGCAGTCCCCTTTAGATACCTTAGTATTCTCATAACGGCTTTCCAATGTGCTTGACCTGGATTGGATTGGTAACTACTCACCATTCCAACTGCAAAACATATGCCAGGTCTTGTACACATCATAGCGTACATCAAGCTCCCAACAGCACTAGCATAAGGAACATATTTCGTTTGTCCCTTCTCCTGTGGAGTCCTTGGACACAGTTTATGGCTCAATCCTTCACCTTTTGTAATAGGAGTGTTTATGGGTTTACAATCCCATATCCTTCAATTCAAAATTGGAAGACAACCAACTTTTGACAAGTATTGACAAAACTCCATATTATTTCCGGCAATTAGTATATTATCAACATATAATGATATGATCACAAATTGATCATTGGATATTTTGATATATACACAATGATCATCATCTATCATTGTAAAGTCATATGCCATTATGGCATTATGAAAACGTATATATCATTGTCTTGACGATCGCTTAAGGCCATATATCGACTCCCAAAGTCGACATACCTTTACTTCTTGGCCTTTCACTATGAAACCAGCAGGTTGTTCCATGTATGTTCCTTCTTCTAATTCTCCATTGAGGAAAGCAGTCTTTACATCCATTTGATGTAACTCAAGATCCATACTAGCCACTATTGCCAGAATAATGCGAATCGAGGTAAATCTCACTACAGGAGAAAATGTATCTTCATAATCAATTTCTTCCTGTTGATTATATCCCTTCGCCACAAGGCGAGCCTTATGCTTTCTATGGAGCCATCAGCCTTTCGCTTTATTTTGAGAACCCACTTATTCCCAATAGCTCTACGTCCCTTTTGGAAGATCAACCAATTCCTAGACTTTGGTTTGATTTCATTGACTCCATTTCCTCTTTCATTGCATGAATCCATTTTTTTTATTAGGGCAATTTAGAGCCTCATTAATATTTCTTGGCTCATCCTCATCTTGTGGAGCAACCATAAAAGTTTCCCTTTCAATGTCAAAACATCGACGGGGAATACTTTGGCGACTTGTTCACCGTATGAGATATTATACACTTAGCACATCATTCCCTATCATGCTCCCACTTGGATTAGGTAATGATGATGTCGTCATATCAGGTGGTTGCAATTGAGAATGAGTTGAATTTAATTCATCACATCTCATATTACTCCCACTTGGACAAACTTCACCGACATCATTATCTTAATCCAAGGTTTCAAATAGGGAGTTATTTTCCCTTATTTCGCACCTCTTAGGAAATTCATCTACTAAGGATGTGACATCCCGTGATTCAAATTCAATTATACTCTCACTTTCCTGCTCACCTATGAACACATATCCTTTTGAGTGTTCGGAGCATCTCATTAAAATACTCTTCTTTCCTTCGGGACCCAATTTCCCAAACTTGTAAGAGGATTCATGAGTATAGGCAGCACAACCCCATGGCTTAAGAAAACTTAAGTCCGATTTTCTAACTGTCCATAACTCATATGAAGTGGAAATAACTGATTTGGAAGGCACCCGGTTAAGTATATAGGCAGCAGTTAACAACACATCATTCCAAAAAGTGATAGGTAAGTTAGCATGCGCCATCATGGACCTAACCATTCCAAAGTAGGGTTCTGTTTCTTCTCTCTGCAACACCATTTTGTTGAGGAGTATATGGAATAGACGACTATCTTTCTATTCCTTTTTCATCACATAATTTTCTGAACTTATTAGATAAATATTCTCAACCTCGATCTGATCTAAATACCTTTATTTTCTTGTCTAATTGATTTTCTGCCAAGTTCATAAACCTTCGAAACAATTTATGCTTCAGATTCATGAGAAATCAAATAGACATATCCGACTCGAGTATAATCATCTATAAAATAGTGATGAAATAAACAGGTCCTTGCCTTCCTCTCACGGTCATTGGACCACAGACATCAGAATGGATTGAATGCAGAGGAAATTAAGCTCTGTTATCTTTTCTAAATGGTTTCTTTGTCATTTTCCCTATTAGGCAATGCTCACTTATGAACAAATCGACTTTTTCAATATTGCCCAACAAGCCCTCTTTGGCTAGTCTATTCATATGTTGTTGGCCCATATGACTAAGTCTAGCATGCCACCATATTCACATCATTATCATATAAGATAGAAGACGTGAAACAAGGGAATAACATATTGACATCATCACAGTCAACATTTAGAACAATAAAACCATCTAGAAAGTGACCACAACCATAGTAGTTTGTATCCAAATACAAATCTACATCTCTATTATGGAAGTTCATACCAAAACCAAGCTTAACCAACACTAAGACATACACTAAATTTCGACTAATCTCCAGAGCATATAGAACATCAAGATGCGTCCACCATGCATGTTCAATTGGCAGGTGCCAATCCCTTTAACTTCAGCTCTGGAGTTATTTCCAATATAGATCCACTTAGTTTTAGTTGGTATCGTCGGAATTCCACGAAGGATCCTCTATCCTTTGCTACATGGTTTGTCGCTCTTGAATCTACATTCCACAAATGATTGGATTCAGCCTATAATGCAGAATTTGACACATAAGCAAAGTTCTCAAATGTACAAGAGGTGTATACCTTCTTTGGCTCACGACAGTCGCAAGCATAGTGACCTCTCATGTCATAATTGTAACATCTCATCCTTGACATTTTCTTCACTTAAGGACGTTTTTCTCTCTTGTGTTGGTTAATTCTTGATTTCTTGCAATAAGGACTTGATCCTTTGCATTCCCACATATTGACCGAATCAATACGCTTGCGCTTAGAGCATAAAGCCCTTTCTGAGCTAGAACCAGTATTGAAAATATCTATTTTCGGCTCACATGCCGTCAAGCGGTCCTCTACCAGCTCAAGGTGGCGCATATCATCCTCAAGATCTTCCATAACATGGTCAAGAGCTTCTAGTGGTTCTAGCTTTTCCAGCACATATTGAATATTTATATTTAATATTTCACGATTGTTGCCGTTTATATCAGCAATTATATTCTTACTTGTTGAACCATCGTTCTGAACACATCAGACATACATGCACGAATAATTAATGCCTATCATTTATGCATCCCTATTTGCATAGACCCATCATATTAATGAATAATTTCAAGTAAAGTTTCGGAATCAAAAGGTCACTATGTTTCCAATTATCCTCCAAAAAGCCTAACTTAAAATTATCATTAATATAATTGTCTTATGCAAAATCAATTCTATGAAGTTACAAAAACTTCTATTACTACCCACAGCTAATTACCCACAGCAACCAGTAATAGCAAAAAGCAAATAAAAATTTTAACATCCAATAAAATAACAATGCTTTCACATGATATAACTAATATATCGGTTGCTACATCAACAACAATCAGGTAGTAAACATTACATTATTAATCAAAGAAATAAATAGGGAATGTCCCTTCTAATCTATCAGCTATAATATCGAGAAATTTGAAGGCACATTTGCCAACCATGGAAATTTTGGAGAGATTTCATGTCGCCTCCAAGGCGTATTCACTCGGCGCCATGTGGCGCTCAACCTAATGGTTGAAGTTTTGGCTAACTCAATCCTATAGTGCTCTCTTACAAAAGCTTCCACTAGCCTCTTATAACCCGGGACCACGTTGACCTCCCATAGCCGATCCAACACTTTGCTTGCCATTCGGGTGGAAGAGTGTTCATCAAAGCCGGCACCTTCTCAAAATCCGGCATAAGATAACCATTCCGATGATTTCTGTATCATCGATTGACTCGACCACATGTGATACTAAATCACCGTCATGCCACCGATAATCAGCTAACTCTGTCATCAACCTCTTAAGTCTTGCATTTCCCTCATCTGTTCTCGGGATTGCAGGTATCCTTGCATAACGCATCATAGTTCTTAACAAATGCAGAACTAAAAAAAATGGATCACTTATAATCCATAATAAATATAAGGGAAAATACATAATTTTCCAAAATTCATGCAACAAATGCAGAATTAAAAATGGATTACTTATAACTCACATAGGCATGACTGAAAAAAAAAAAAAACAAATTCCTTTTTTTTTTTTTTTTTTTTTTCGGGTCAACGGTCAAAGTCAACGGTCGGTCAACGGTAAACTAGTCAACGGTCGGTCAACGGTCAATGGGTCGGGTCAACGGGCGCGCGGGTCAGACCGGTCGCGACGATCGAACCGGTCGGATCGGTCGGGCCGGTTGGACCGCTCAAGCGGCCGACCGCACGTGCCTCGCGTGTGCGGGGATGACGTCACGCGAGCGTCATCCGGCACGCACCGGGCGCGTGCATGGGTCCGCGAGTCGGGTCGGGTCGCCGGTCGGGTCGGGTCGCCGACCGGTGACCGCTTCGGCGAAACGTTGTCGCGATGATGTCATCGGTGACGTCATCCGAGTGGTTACCGGCCGTTGGATGACGTCACGATAACGTCATCGAGTGACATTAGCATGCGTCGGTTCGCGGATTGGCGCGTGCCGTTTCACCGGTCGCTGGCGCGCACGTGCCGGTTTCATCACCGGCGCGTGTGGCGCACGCACTAGCCATTGCCAGCGCTTCGGGTGCGTCGCGCCCACGCGCAGCGGCTTCTTGCGGCGCATGTGGGCGCGTGCGGTGTCGTACGGCGGTGTGCAATATGTCGCTGGACTCGTCTCGACGTCGCCTTTCTCCCAATGTGTTCAGAAAACGATTTCGACTTACGAAAACTTAGAAAAATGGCCGAACAACGCTCAGGTGTCGGGATTTCTCGCCCCGATCCGTACGGCCGAATGGTTTTTGTGAAAAATCAATCAAAAAACATCAAATTGATCGGGAAAACGTGAACTAGAGCTTTGATACCAATGTTCGGAATAACAGATCCCCGAAAACCGGATTCGACACCGAATCGAACCCCTAAATGAATGCGGAAGACAAAGCCCATGAATAACACGTATCACCGATCGTAAAGCACACCACGGATTTGAGCGTACCTTGTTAGCCATAGATTAAACACCGACGCCAATTAGAGGAAGAAAACCTGGTCCTGTTCGATCCGATGGCGTCTTGAAGGGAAGAAGAACGATGTCTTATGCTTACTTTTGTTTCTTCTTTTTCTCTTTGAGAGAGAATGCGCGAGAGAGGAGAAGACGTACGTCAATTCTACCAAGAGGTACCATCTCTCTCTCTCTCCTCCCTTTTATACCTCCCCCCATCCACGGGCCCTATTTCCGTGGGCCGAGCCTTTTGGGCCCAGCATGGGCGGACGGGCCTTAAGCCCATCACCAATTAAAACCATCACCTGCAAAAGATAGAGCCCAACTTAAATGCGGTTACAAATCAATTCAAATGATGATTGAGTTGGAAACAGATTCACTGGATATAATGATAAAAATAGAAGAAGAAAATTCAGAAGGTATGAGCTAAAGTAATATATCAAGTATTTAAAAGTCTATGCATAGGTTCATACATCTCAATCTAGATATTACAACAACAGTGGCATGAATTCGAGACTTCATAGCATGACGCAGGGTAACGTACAAGTATGAAACTATAATAAAAAGAGGCAACAATTTAAAAGCGTTCGTCTGTGTCATTTCACAAATTCCAGCCATTAATTCATTTATAAACAACAACGATCGGGAAACAACAACACTATGCTCTTATACGAATGTTGTAAATGGATTCCAAATAAAAACGGATACTTGAACTATCGAGTAACACTAAAACACAAAAGTGGAAACGTGCCTGAGCATCCTTGATCACTGATCGTAAAGCACATCACCAAGATAGATGTACTTTAATTTTCACGGATTAAATGCTTTTGTAGTCTTGAGAGGGATCGATCTTTCGATCGTCGATTGAAGCCTCTTTCATAAGAGTCCTTTTACTTGAGAGAGGGTCCACAAAAATAAATAGTTACAGAACATTGCCTTTCTTTTTACGTTCATTTATATTATAGTTTCTTTTACATAAAAAAATACTGCCTTCTCTTATGAGCCCCCCTTTTTTTTGGAGTTATGGGTCAGATTTGGCCCAACATGGGCGGCCCGACATCTTTTATAAAACCCATCACAAATGGAATAAACTATCATCCAATAAAAAGTTAGACTACACCCATCTAGATTTTCAGAGTGTCGATAGAACATATGAGTATCATCAACATAATCCATAACTATTGTCAGTGCAATTCACGTAGAATTGAACGGTCAATGAAATGACAAACAATCATGTTTGTCACAAGACGGTGCACGTACCATTCATTGCTAAAGCGACGCGTAGGTGATTGGAAGGCGATAAAGATCTGTTCAGCATACGACAATATGAATTTGAGATAGCTAATATAAGCACCTAGAGGGGGGTGAATAGGTGTAAAAATAATTTCATGAGATAAGAGAGCATAACTAAGTAGACAATAGAAAGAAAGTTCTCCTTTGGTTAACAACACGAATTATGATCAAAGTAAAGTAGAGAGTAGGGAAGAGAAAATGAACACAGAAATTATAGTGGTTCGGCTTATTCCAAGCCTACGTCCACTCTTCCGCACTGATAGCCCACCGGCTGGATTTCACTATGAACAAAAGAGTTGTTACAGCAAAGCTCTCCCTTGATTCCACAGTGTAGATACTCTACCACACTTCCTCAAGGTTTCTCAAAATATAGACTCTCTTTTGCGTACAAGATTTCGCTCAGTAAATGAATTGACTAAGAACAAAGAGTTTCAGACTTTGGAATTCTTCGATTGCGCACACACTCGAACAACTGGAACGTCTTCCTTATATACTCCTTTATGCCATCATACCTGTTGGCACTTACCAAAGGAATTCTTCCAATCTTCCCGTTGGACAGAATCAATTAGGAAGATCATTCGAGCTATTTAAGGAACATGTCGATAGCCCATCAATCCTGCTCGCCCATACAATCAGGATCTCGGTTTCCATAAGTAGAACCTTCCAAGTATACTTCGCCAATCATCGGATCTTTAATCTCTGAATCAATCATGATCAAATAAAGGATTCCATTATGTCATATCTAGCCAAGAGATCTTCTCCAGTCGATAAGGTCAAATCCTTAATGAAATATCCAGTTATGGATAGGTATTCTTTGATGGATTAGAAACTATCAATGAGAATAGACTTTGAGTCTTGAGTCTGGTAGTCCGGAGGTCTTCAGACTTTAAATAGTAGAGTCTGCAAATCTTCAGACTAGACTGATGGAAACGTTTTGTCAGCTTCAAAATACTCCAGGAAGATTTCTCCAACAATCTCCCCTTTTTGATGGTGACAAAACTTTCCTGCAGATTTGGATAACTTTGACCTGCAAAACATTACTCAAGCAAATATGGATATCTCATAAAAATAAATGACTTAATGATAACACTAGAATCTGCAACCACAGAAAATAGGTTAGTCTTGCATATGAGTAAAGCCATTCATAAGATATCAATAGTACTTAATATAAGCAGTCAATCCAAAATCCCAAATCCAGTCCACATCCAGACACAAAAGTCAAGTCAAACATCAAAACAAATCAAAAGTTCAAGTTCAAAAAGTTTAAGGTTCAAAGTTTCAAATCTCGCATCTCTCCCCTTTTTTGTCATCATAAAAAAGGTTGAGATGGAAAGAGAATGGAATCAAGAATGCTTGGGAACACGAACAAGCTGGAAATCTCCCATTGACTGGACAATGCCTTCTAGCTTTTTCAACTCTTCCTTCAGTTGAGCCACCTCTTCACCCTTAGCATTTGCTTGAATCTGAAGAGCAAGGGCTTGGATTTGATCATTCAAAGAAACTGAAGAAGCTTGACCTGCAGTTTGCAAATCCTGAACTTCGCATCCCAGAGCATATATCTGACCCCGCATTTCTAAGAGAACATCAAGAATTTGCGAAAATCTGCTGAATTATCGATCAACGTCTTGGCTTCGCACGATCAGATGGAGTAAATGCAGACGATGGCAAATCAGCATAGTCACGCAGATTGGGCGATGAAACATCATGTCCCTCCTCAGGAAATTGAGAGGCATAGATGTCCTTTGGATCTGCTGGAGAGCGGCTGACTCCTTCACTGGTAGTAGGATATGAGGACATTCCTCTTTTCTCACGATCTCCCCCTGTTTCCATGCCTTCAGGTGGAGAAGAGTGTTCCTCATGCTCTCCTTCCTCTTGATTTCCTCTTTCCTCTTCTTCTTCTTCTTCAAATCTTTCCTCCTCTCGCATCTCTTTCTTCAGCTTCTCTCTCCTTGTTTCTTTCTCCTTCTTCTTTCTTTGCTTCCAAATTCTCTCTTTCTCCAGTCCTCTGTTCTGAGTCTTTCTCTTGTCGTTCCGTTGATTCTGGAACAGAACGACTCAGGTTCTTCAATGCCATTGCAGAAATGGTGATGTCTTCCTCATCATCTTCATCCTCAACGATGAGAGCTCTTCTTTTCTTGGATGGAGCAACCATGGGCTCCTTCCCTTTTCTTTTTGCTGCCAAAGAGATTTGATGAGTTTTGACAGGGGTTTTCTCCTTGAATTTCTCCAACGCCTTGTTGAGTTCCTTCAGATGCATTTTAGACACCATTTTCAGTCCCACCACCATTTGATCACAAGATCGAACACAGAGAATTCGTGGAGGCTGAACATTCAAATGTCTAAATAACTTTGTCACAAGAGCTGGATAAGGAAGTTGACCCTTGTCCTTCACCATTACTCTATATATGTGGAACATAATACTGTGAGGAAGAGAAAACTTTTTCCCAGCATTAATGGCATACATCAGCTTTGCCTCTGAGTTTGAAACATCAGTCTTTGAAGTAGATTTTGGTCTGAGGCAATTAATCACAATCTTGTGAAGTAGAATGTTAAATGCACTCATCCTCGAGTAGGAAACCTTTCCCTCTGTCCTTCTATCCTTAACAAGTTCCAACGTAGCACGAGCAATAGAGACATTGATAGGTTGATATCTCCCTCTCTCAACCCCAATCACATCAGCCAACATATCTACATCCACCACATAGTCTTGATCTCGGACACTAAAAGAGAATCTATTCGCATCCAAGAAACTGAGATTTGAATAGAAATATGCAGTGAGTTCAGCATAGGCTTCTGTAGAGTCAGAACAGAACTGTTCAAGTTGAAGAAGACTGAATTTTTCCCTCAAATTAACATTCACAGCATCAAGGAAATCAAAATCCACACTTCTAGGGTTTATCACCCCACGCTTCAACAACTTAGAGTATAGATGCTTTTGTTCCTCCGATCGAAACAAGTCTGTCCTTTTCCCCGAATTTTTGCCGCAACACCCATTCTCGGTTGAAACTGACTATACAACTTGTCATCATCATTCCCATCTATCGATTCAGCCCTCCAACATGAGGATTGTTTGGAATATTTGCCATTGCCTCTTCTGCCGATCCAGCAAGGGCAATTCCCAACCGTTCCATTGTGCGTAAAAAGAAGGTTTCATTTTTGTACCCTTTGTCTTTCAGAAATTCGTCAATGTAGTTCAAAAGAGTTCCACCCCTTTTCAAAGCACGATAAAGCTTGTAGTTCAAAGGAGTTCTACATCTTTGATTATTTCTTCCTCTTCTTGTCGAGCAACCTCTTGTTGTCTAGATGGAGAAGATGGACGCTGCTGAGAATGTTGTGGGCTTTGCTGCTGACTAGGAGACTCTTCTTCCTCGGTGAGATCAAAGTGCGTAGGCCCCTCACGCATTTGCTGTGGTCCCCTGTTTGCGATCCTCGAAGACTTCCTTTGAGACGACATCTTTCACAGTCTTTGAAAGATTCCAAACTTGACTTTCCCAAGAAAGATGACAACTTTTTGAAAATTAAACAAGAGAAGAAGATAGGAGTGGAAGATCGATGCTTTTTAAGGTTTTTGGAATTAAACGAAGAGAAACCGGCAGTATATAGGTCAGTCGAAGAGAGGCATACAAAACGTCGTAATAGAAAGTAAAAAGATGCCCTTTTAAAAATAACTGCCTTTTTCAAAAATTAGATAACTGCCATTTAAAAATTAACTCATTTTTCGAAAAAGAAAGATTGCACTAATCACGGAAATTGAAAGTAGCAAAAATCAATTATGGATAGATGATCGTACCTTTTCAAGATTTAATATGAGAGAGAATAAAATAACTTACAAAAAAAATCTTGATTGTCCGAGTTCGAGAGTCTCTAGACTTTAACTTCTTCAAACCTCAAGATGTTGAGTCTGGAATGGATGATTTCAAATTGATTTTTCTCCAAAGGCTTTGTAAATATTTACGCCAGTTGGTTCTTTGAGTCAACAAACTAAATCGAAACTTCTCCATTTTGAACATGATCTCTAATGAAGTGATGTCGAATCTCTATATGCTTTGCTCTTGAGTGAAGAATTGGATTTTTGGTGAGATTGATTGCGCTGGTGTTGTCACAGTTAATCTCCGTGCATGATTCTTCAATTCCAAAGTCTCTTAGCTGTTGTTTTATCCACAGAATTTGTGAACAACAACTTCCAAGAGATACATACTCTACTTCTGCTGTAGAAAGAGCTATTGTATTTTGCTTCCTTGAAAACCAAGACACTGTCCTGCTTCTAAGTAGTTGATAGGTACCCAAGGTGCTCTTTCTATCAACTCTGCAACCAGCTAGATCTACATCTGAGTATCCAAGAAGAGTAAAGTCTCCCTTTTTAGGATACCAAAGACCAAGGCTTGAAGTTGATGCAATGTATTTGATAATACGCTTTGCAGCACTTAGATGAGATTCTTTAGGGTTTGCTTGAAATCTAGCACAAATGCAAACACTAAACAAAATGTTAGGTCTAGAAGCAGTAAGATAAAGAAGTGAACCAATGATACTCCTGTATAGCTTCTGGTCAACTTTCTTTCCTCCTTCATCTTTGTCTATCTTCAAAGAACTTGACATTGGTATATCAGTCTTTTTGCAATTTTCCAGTCCAAACTTTTTGACAAGATCATTAGCATATTTTTCTTGATGAATAAAAGTCCATTCCTTCAATTGTTTCACTTGAAGTCCAAGAAAGAAGGTTAGTTCACCCATCATGCTCATTTCAAATTCATCCTGCATAGACTTAGAGAATTTCTTGCACAAACTTTCATTAGAGGATCCAAAAATAATATCATCAACATATATTTGAACAAGCAGAAAACTTTTGCTTTCTCTTTTGATAAACAGAGTAGTGTCTACTTTACCTTTGACAAAGCCGTTTTGAATTAAAAACTTACTCAGCTTGTCGTACCAAGCTCGAGGTGCTTGCTTTAAACCATATAAGGCATTTTTCAGTCTGAATACTGAGTCTGGTTTCCTTGGGTCTTCAAACCCAGGTGGTTGTTCCACATAGACTTCCTCATGGATAAATCCATCTAGGAAAGCACTTTTGACGTCCATTTGAAATAACCTGAAATTCTTATAACAAGTAAAAGCAAGTAATAATCTAATTGCTTCTAACCTTGCTATTGGTGCGTAAGTCTCATCATAGTCTATCCCTTCTTCTTGCGTATATTCCTTGGCCATGAGTCTTGCTTTGTTTCTTACGATCTTTCCTTTCTCGTTCATTAAAAACCCATTTAGCTCCAATAATAGATTTACCTTTCGATTTATGAGTCAATTCTCAGACATCATTAATACTGAATTGCCTGAGTTCTTCTTGCATGGCTTCAATCCAGCTTTCATCAGATAAAGCTTCTTCTATGCTTTTGGGTTTTATTTTAGAAATAAGAGCCACAGCACTAGACTCTTTGCACCTTTTGGATCTTGTGCGAATTCCTTCATTAATGTCGCCAATAATGAGATCTTTGGGATGATTGGACTTATGCTTCCAGTTACTGGTTGATTTGTCAGGTTGATGATCACTTCCTTCATTTGAATCTTCAACAATCATTTGTTGCTGGTCTTTCAAAGTCTGAGCTACTTCTTGAGATTTAGACTTTGTAGAGTCTGGAGCAGGTTAGATTTTCAAGATGAGTTTGAATAGATTCATTTTGCATAGAATCTTGGAATTTGACATTCATTGATTCCTCCACAGATTGAGTCTTCTTGTTGTAGACTCGTAGGCTTTGCTTGAGGTAGAATATCCAAGGAAGATGCCTTCATCTTGATTTTTCTTCAAACTTGCCAACTCGATCATTTGCATTTTTCAATATAAAGCATTTACATCCAAACACATGAAAATATGAAACAATAGGCTTCTTTTCTTTGAATAACTCATAGGGGTTTTTTTCCAGAATAAGTCTTAGAAAAACTCTATTAATAATATAACATGTTGTAGAAACTGCTTCAGCCCAAAATCGTGAAGAGATGTTACTTTCAATTAAAAGAGTTCTAGCCATTTCTTGAAGCGACCTATTCTTTCTTTCCACAACTCCGTTTTGCTTTGGAGTATATGGAGAGGAGAACACATGCTGAAAACAAGATTCATCACAAAATTTTGTAAAATCTTGATTTTCAAATTCACCTCCATGGTCTGTTCTTATACTTGAAATAACATACCCTTTTTCATTTTGACATTTTTAGCAAACTTTTCAAAGTAAGAAAAGGTTTCGAGACTTACTTGCTAGGAAATATACCCAAGTAAATTGTGAGTAGTCATCCACAATTACTAGGCAATATTTCTTACCTCCAATGTTTTGAGTTCTGGTTGGTCCAAAGAGATCCATATGCAGAAGTTGCAGTACACGATTAGTGGAAACTTGATTTATTGGTTTAAAGGAATTTCTTACCTGTTTTCCCAATACACATGGTGTACATAGATCAGACTTTTGGTATGACAGATTGGGTAGACCATGAACTAGCTTCTTTGCTGAAATTTTGGCTATTTGCTTCATATTGATGTGCCCAAGTTTTTTGTGCCATAAGTTCGCTTTGTCTTGAATTGAGATTAGACATTGCGATTCATCTGGTTTCACATCCAAGAGGTAGATATTTCCATGTCTTCGACCCATGAATGACTCGAGTAGAATCTTTATTGGTTCTGAACATATTCCCTCTCGAAAGTTGATTTTGAAACCGGTATCACACAGCTGACTGATACTAAGCAGATTGTAGTTGAGTCATTCCACTAAGGAAACATTGCTTATTGTGAGGTTTCCAATCTTTACAGTTCCAAATCCCACAATTCTTCCTTTGATGTTTCCTCCAAATGAGACTTTTCCACCATTTACTTGAACGAGCTTTATGAAGCAATTTGAATCTCCTGTCATATGTCTTGAGCATCCACTATCCAGATACCATTTTACATTTTTCTTGATAGTGACCTGCATTTAAAAAAATAGACTCAAGCTTTCTTTGGTACCCATTTTTTCTTGTGTCCATTTGTGTTAGTATGATATGCGGTTTTTGCCCATACTTTCTTAACGGGTTTCCAAACCATAGGACATTTTTTTCAAAATGATGCACTATTGCACTTTGAACATCTGAGAGCATTGCGACCTACTGGTTTTACAAAGATCTTTTTAAAATGATTTTTGTAAGCATCTCTTGTGGGTCTTTGCTTAATTCTTTCCTTCACTTTAGGAAAATCAATTAAAGGAATGGTTTCCACAGTCATTCCCAAACTAGATATATTGAAATAAGGTCTTTGAGCTGAAAGAATTTTCTCAAGTTTCTCAGATCCTATTGAAAATCTTTTGGAAATATTTGATATGTCATTTTTTAAAAATACATTTTCTTTCAAAAGATTATCTTCACTTTCTTTAAGAGAAGAAACATTCATGTCTAAACATTTCACATTTTCTTTCAAAATATTTTCCTGTTGTTTTAGTGCAAAATTTTCCTTTTAAGTTCGGAAATCCTTTTAAGAGAAGTCTTAAGACTAAAACACAACTCATCAATGTATTTAGAAACTTTAATAGGGATTTTGAAGTTACTCACCTCAAATTCACTCTGAATCTGAGTTTATCTCGGAGTTTGAATCTGAATCCGATTGTGCCATCAAACATATATTGGCATAATCATCATCACTTTCTTCACATTCTCGTATCACTCAAGGTTTCGCTTTAAGAGCCTTTCGATACTTTTTAGCTTTTCCTTTTTTCTTCCTCAAAAGAGGACAGTTGGGTCTGATGTGTCCATTTTTCTTACATTCAAAGCAGACTACATCTTTATTTGATTCATCATCCTCAACAGACTTAGTTTGTTGCTTTTGATAACTCTGTTTCTTTGGATTGAATCTTCTTCCTTTTCTGTTTAGCTTTCTGAATCTTCTTATCATGAGAGCAAGCTCCTCATCATCCATATCGTCTTCAGAATCTATAACATCAAAATCATCATTGGATTTTAATGCAATGGATTTCTTACCTTTAGGATTTTTGTCTTCATTGATTCGTTCCACTTCATAAGATTGAAGAGTCCCAACCAACTCATCAACAGATAGTGGCATAATTCTTTGTGTCTCCCTTATTGAGGTCTTTATGTGATTCCAATCCTTGGAGAGTCCACGCAGTAGCTTGTTTACTTTCATGGGATCAGAAATTGGTTGACCTTGATTTTCAAGACCATTCACGATTTCTGTAAAACGACTAAACATGTCAGTAATAGATTCTCCTGATTTCATTTTGAAGGCTTCGTATTGACCGAGGAGAATGTTGATTCTGGTTTCTTTCACTCGATCGGTTCCTTCATAGGTAATATGTAATCTATCCCAAACTTCTTTCGTTGTAACACAAGAAGATATTCTGTTATATTCAGTAGGTGACAAAGCACAATATAAAGAATAAATTGCTTTTGCATCAAGAGCTTGTCTCTTGATTATCTATTTCTAAGTAATTTCACTAGACTCAACAGCTTCTTTTCCCCTCTCTAAGACAGGTGCAGCTTTAGGAATGATTCCTTTTTCTACAACGTCCCATTCTAGAGGATCCTTTGATCTTAGGAACGCCTTTATCTTGTTTTTCCATATGTTGTAATCCTTTCCATCGAAGTAAGGCGGTCTGGTATTGCTTTGCCCTTCTACTAGCCTTGGAGCTAACATACTAGCCATGGATCTTTAACTTGAAAGTAAAACATTTCAAACAAAGTGAGTACACAGGCTCTGATACCAATTGAGATAGCTAGTATAAGCACCTAGAGGGGGTGAATAGGTGTAAAAATAATTTCTCGAGATAAGAGAGCAATACTAAGCAGACAATAGAAAGGAAGTTCTCCTTTGGTTAACAAAACGAATTATGATCAAAGTAAAGTAGAGAGTAGGGAAGAGAAAATGAACACAAATTTATAGTGGTTCGGCTTATTCCAAGCCTACGTCCACTCTTCCGCACGACAGCCCACCGGCTGGATTTCACTATGAACAAAAGAGTTGTTACAAAGCAAAACTCTCCCTTGATTCCACAGTGTAGATACTCTACCACACTTCCTCAAGGTTTCTCAAAATATAGACTCTCTTTTGCATACAAGATTTCGCTCAGTAAATGAATTGACTAAGAACAAAGAGCTTCAGACTTTGGAATTCTTCTATCGCGCACACACTCGAACAATTGGAACGTCTTCCTTATATACTCCTTTATGCCATCATACTCGTTGGCACTTACCAAAGGAATTCTTCCAATCTTCCCATTGGACAGAATCAATTAGGAAGATCATTCGAGCTATTTAAGGAACATGTCGATAGCCCATCAATCCTGCTCGCCCATACAATCGGGATCTTGGTTTCCATAAGTAGAACCTTCCAAGTATACTTCGCCAATCATCGGATCCTTAATCTCTGAATCAATCATGATCAAATAAAGGATTCCGTTATGTCATATCCAGCCAAGAGATCTTCTCCAGTCGATAAGGTCAAATCCTTAACGAAACATCTAGTTCTGGATAGCCTTCTTCGACGGATTAGAAACTGTCAATGAGAATAGACTTTGAGTCTTGAGTCTAGTAGTCCGGAGGTCTTCAGACTTTAAATAGTAGAGTCTCGCAAATCTTAAACTAGACGATGGAAACGTTTTGTCGAAGCTTCAAAATACTGAGCCATGGAAGATTTCTCCAACGCTTAGTCCAAGTCCACCATTGGCATCGAGTTTGCCACCCGCACTCACCGTTGTTGACATCAAGGTCATCAAGGCTCGGATTGGGGACACCGGTCAAGAAAGGTCTCCCATTTTCTCCAACTTTCAATTCTTCTTTTTCTTTTTGAATTCTTGTTGTTCTATCTCGGATTTGGTTTTGCCGTAGAACCAAAATGTCAATGCATTGCAGTTTTGGATGGTTTTAGCTGATTTACCGAACCCTAGGAGCGTGAATTTTGTCAAGGATTTTGTGATTGTTGGTTCCTCTCTAATCATACATGATGAAAGGAAAGACGATTTTCAATGCCTGTGTATGATGCTTATTGGAATTTCGAAGTGCCACTGTGGGTTTTGCTACTTAAAGTTAAAACTATAGTTGGTGCTGACTTTGTCTAGTATAATGACTTGATTTTTATTATGTTTTCCAAGGAGACTTGGATAGAAAAGTAGGTTGTTTAGAAGTGTCATACATTGGTCGGTGGAAGCATTTTGCATTCAAACCGTCGGCCCGGTACTTATGTTCGCTAGGATTGAAATGAAAGAATTAGATCATGTATTAAATCGGAGAAAAATCTTAGGATCAAGTTTTAACCGTTTATCTGCTCATAGGGGATTTCCAGATCGAAGATCCCTCAACTTGATTGAGAAAATAGTTTATTTAGTGTGAGGATGTTTCTCTATTCTGTTCAATGAAGTGTATTGGTCAATTGATCTGTCTTTCTTCTCTCTGCAAGGGAAGCACGAATCATATGCAGGTGAGTCACTTATCGATTTTCTGTGGTTGAAGTGTTATCAGTTTTCATCAAGCGATTGGATACCTCAAGATTCTGCTAACAAGCTGTCCTTGCATTATTTTGTGTGAAAGGCCATTAGGGTTGCCTAATGAGAAAGGCTACATCCTTGATAAGCATGACGGAAACGTTTGCTTGGAGGTTGAGTTACGTATCTATACCTATTGGAGTAATTGACTCTAGAGAGGTATCTATTTAATTATTTGAATGTCATTGTACTTCTTTATGTCGTATAATGTCCAAAATCACGATTCTTTGTGGTCTCTACTCAATCTTGAGCTTCCAAACCTAGTTAGTAGCTGTTGGGAAATCCGAGTGGGAGTGCCGAGTTGGAGAAGCAACGCTTGAAAGCTCCATCTTCGATTGACTTGCTAGATGCCAACCGATGTGAAGAGTTAGGAATTCATGAGGTACATGTCTAATTGGGGTTTTGTAAATCGATCTTCAATTCACAGGTGACTGCAGAAAGTATTTCTTAAAGCATCCTATATAATCTTGTTCGAGTATTTTATAGCATTTAGGTGAAATCTGTTGGTCGAAAGGTTTAAGAGCTAAGGAGATTTTTTGCATGATGTTACATATTCTGTTCCTTCTCCTTAGAATAACCGCTGACTTGAGAATACTATTGATTTATTTGTCCTCCATCTATATTACTAGCCTATTCATATTTCTTTTTTGTCTTTTTGTTTTCAGGCATAACCAGTTCATGCACCCATTGCTGCTAGACGAGACCCTCCAAAGGAAATTGTAGCTGTTGTCCGGCCAGCAGATTTCGGTTACTCCACTGCTTCGAAGAACTTGGATCAAAATTACATTGTCAAAAATAAAATGGAAATGTCAATGGAAGTCAAATTCAGTGGCGATTACGATAATGGTCGAGAAAGTCATCTTTATTCATCTCGCGTGACACCATATTGTTATAGAGGATTTAATGGTCTATACATCTTTTCCTTGGAGCACAAGTCTCATGAACTATTTCAGAAATCCGGTGTATATAAATTTTTGTTTCATATGGTAAACAAGCATCTTTAATTTGTTTGCTATAACGGTGGATGTGCTTATCTTGATCGAGATTGTAAACACTTTATCTTACATGTGAGTGCTATACAATAATTTTTATGCAAAACGGGTTCCAATATAAACAAGGTTAACCTGTTCGCGGTTTGGAAAAACGGGGTGGGTCGGGAATAGGGTCCAATGCAAATAGGGTCGGGTATAGGGTTCAAAAAAAGAGAACCGATTATAACAAGGTTGGGTACAGGGTCCAGGTCTAGACCTTACCCACCCTGGACCCGATCACCCCTAGTTTTATGTAGCATCGTTCACAATTGGCATAGGCCCGATCACATTGATCTATAGTTTGGAAGTGTTCCCATTGAGGTTGCGTGCCCTGCAATCGGAGTCACTGCGAACCAAGTGTTGAGTGTAATCTTAACATTATTGTTCATTCTGCTATATAGGGCTATCACCTTCGGCAGGGTTGCCTTCGTGTTCATGGCAATGTCGTGTTTAGGGAGTGTGTTAGTCAATGTTGCTATACCAGAGACAAGGGGGAAGGCCCTGGAGGAGATAT
Organism: Eucalyptus coolabah; assembly: GCA_014182585.1. NCBI lineage: Eukaryota > Viridiplantae > Streptophyta > Magnoliopsida > Myrtales > Myrtaceae > Eucalyptus > Eucalyptus coolabah. Next base: position 30,085,934 of record CM024630.1, read on the forward strand.
GGCGCTTCTTCGGGGAATTCTTCATGTGGAGGTTTAAGGCAAGGGAAACAGAGATAGGGAGGAGCACCAAAACGACATAGGCATTAAGAAAAGCAGCACATGTAGACTCCAGGTACCGCTTTTGATATCTTTTGAAAATAGTCCATATCTGAATCTCAGACGATACAAAGAATGATGGCAAGCCCCAAGCCAAGAGCAAATCTTACATGCATGATTTAATTGATGAAAAGTTAAAAACTTAGTATGACTTCTGCCAATAAGAATCTCATCTTGATCGTCATAATCCATTTTGCAAAGATCATGCCAATCCTCATCCCCGTCTTCTACCTAGACATGGTTAGGCAGCGGGAGTCGCTACTAATCAACCTTGGGAGGATGATTGCATCACTCTATGTCCTCAGTACATGCTTCACCAGCATCGACCGTAGCGACACGAGCGACACGAAGCCCAAATGGGTAGTAGTCCTATGCATCTCCTCATTGTTGTTTTATGTAGCATCACTTGCAATTGACATTGGCCCAATTGCATCGGTCTACAGTTCGGAAGTGTTCCCATTGAGGTTGTGTACCTAGGGGCACGCAATTAAAGTCATCGTGAACTAAGTGTTAAGTGTAATCTTGACATTATCGTTCATTCCATTATATAAGGCGATCACCGACGGTGGGGTCACCCTTGTGTTCATAGCAATGTCGTGCTGAGGGAGCATGTTCCTCTACATTGTTATGCCGGAGACAAAGGGGGAAGGCCTTGAAGGAGATGTGGCCGTTCTTTGAGGAATTCTTCATGTGGAGGTTCAGGGCGAGGGAAACAAAGAAAGGGAGCGTTGAAATGACACGAGTATCGAGAAAAGCAGCACTTGTGGGCTTTAGCATTGCACGGGCACTGCATAGGCCTTACTCGGGGGCCTTGCACAAGCTCTACACAGCCGGTTCGGTCCGAGAGGTTCCTTATTCAAGCAGTTCCTTTTTTCTCAAAGTGACTTTACTTCTTGAGCAACCCATATTCCAATAAAACCGTCACTCTAAGAGAGAAGGAATAATGACACTATGCTAATAATGGAGATCAAAAATTGTATATAGGAACATATTTGAGAAAAGTCGACATATTTGGAAGCCACAAAATAACAAATAAGTAAGTCTTGGCAGTAGAGATTTAAGAGTTTGCCGAGGAATATGAAGAGTAGGCAAAATTCGATTATCCAAATTGACGCCGTCGAAGACAAAAGCCAAGGAATTGACGGGTGGTGTAGTTGTAACAAATTGTTTTGCACATAGAGATGATTTACTCAATTTATGCAAGAAAATTTCTACCGTAAGACATTAGTTAACTTGACAGAATATATTGAAATACCCAAAAATGAGGTGCTAAACATTGACATCTTTTGAAAATACTCCATATCCAAATATTAGACCAATACCAATAATCACAATGACACTCGAGTTGTGAACAAATCACATCTGCATGATTTTAATGTCTAGAAATTAGAAGTACCTGTGTGCTCCAACACTACATAGGAATGGACGGGCCTTGCATGGGCACTGCATGGGCCTTGTATGGGCCTTGTACAGCCGGTCCGGTCTGATCTAGTCTGGCGGTTCCCCTTTTGGGCAATTCCTTCTGGTAAAAGTTGGCTTTACTTCTTAAGCGACCCATATTCCAACAAAACCGTCACTCTAAGTGAGAAGGATAACAAATCAATGTTAATAACAAAGACCAAGCTTGCAGACAGAAACTTATTCAATAAGAGTCAACATATTTGGAAGTCACGAGAATAAGATGTAAGCAGGTCTTAATAGTAGAGATTTAGGGGATTGCCATGGAATAAGGAGAGTAGGCAAAATTCAGTCCCTCGAAATTGACACTATTAAAGACAAAAGTCAAGGAATTTATGTGTTGTGTAGATGCAACAAACCATTGTGTGCATAAAAATGATTTAATCAACTTATGCAAGAAAATTTACTATAAGATATTGAGCTACTTGAGAAAACATAATGAAATGCCCACAAAAATGAGATGCTGAACATTAATCTCTTGTAAACACTCTATATTTGAATCCTAGGTCAATACGAAAAATCACAACGAGCCCCAAACCGAGAACAAATCACATTTACCTCATTTAATTGTTGAGAATTTAGAAACTTAGTGATAAGCAGCATTTGTGGGCTCTAGCACTACACAGGCATTGCACAAGCCTTACATGAGCCCTGCACAGCTAGTTCGATTCGGTCCAAGATGTTTCCTGTCAAGCGATTCCTTTTGCTTAGAGTTGACTTTACTTATTGAACAACCCATATTCCAACAAAACCATCACTCTAAAGAAAGGAATAGCGAAGCAATGCTAATAATGGATACCTAAACCTGAATACAAAAACTTATTAGAGAAGAGTCAACATATTTGAAAGTCACGGGAACATGAGATAAGAGGGTCTTGGTACTAGAGATTTAGGGGCTTGCCATGGAATATGCAGAATAGGCAAAATCCGATGCTCCAAAATATTCTGATATGGATTATTCTCAAAAGATGTGAATGTTCAGCATCTCATTTTGTAGCCATTTTGGCATGTTCTCTCAAGTAGCTTAATGTCTTACAAGAAAGTTTTCTTGCATAAATTGAGTAAATCATCTTTATTTGCACAACAGTTTGTTGCAGCTAGACAATCCATCAACAATCACAGGTGCCCAAAGTCAAAAACAAATTCCATCTACACGATTTAATTGTTAAGAAGTTACAATTTTAGTATTAAGCGGCACTTGTGGCCAATAGCACTGCATGGGCCTTGCACCACCATTTTGATCCGGTCCGATCGATAACGTTCTTGTTCAAGCGGTTCCTTTTGCTCAGAGTTGAGTTTACTTGTTGGGCAACCCATGTTCTGACAAAAACATCACTCTAAGAGAGAAGGGATAATGAAGCAATGCTAATAATAGAGACAAAACCTACATACAAAAACTTATTTGAGAAGAGTCAATATATTTGAAAGTCACGGAAACGGGAAATAAGTAGGTCTTGGTGATAGAGATTTAGAAGCTTGCCAAGAATATGAAAAGTAGGCAAAATCCGATACTCCAAAATTGATGCCATCGAAGACAAAATCCAAGGAATTGACGGGCTGTGTAGTTGCAACAAAATGTTATGCACATAAAGATAGTTTACTCAATTTATGCAAGAAAACTTTTCCTATAAGACATTGAGCTACATGAGAGAACATATTGTAATGCCCACAAAAATGAGATGCTCAACATATATATCTTTTGAGAATACTCCATATCCCAATCTCAAGCCAATACTAGCAATCACAACAAGCCCAAATCCCAGAACAAATCTTATCTACATGATTTAATTGTTGACAAGTTGGAAGCTTAGTATTAAGCAGCACTTGTAGGCTCTAGCATTGCACGGGCACTACACAAGCCTTGCACAAGCTTGCACGGGCCCTGCAGAGCCAATTTGGTCCGGTCCAATCTAAGAGGTTCCTGGTTCAAGTAGTTTCTTTTGCTCAAAGTTTACTTTACTTCTTGAGCGACCCATATTCCAACAAAATCGCCACTCTAAGAAAGAAGGAATAATGAAGCAATACTAATTTGGAGACAAAACCTGCATACAGAAACTTATTAAAAAATAGTCAACATATTTGGAAGTCACCGAAATAGGAAAGACGTAGGTCTTGGTAGTAGAAATTTAGGAGCTTGCCATGGAATATGCAAAATAGGAAAATCCAGCGCTCCAAAATTGACATCATCGAAGACAAAAGCCTAAGAATTGATTAGTTGTATAGCTGTAACAAAATGTTATGCACAAAAAGATGATTTACTCAATTGATGCAAATAAACTTTTATTATAAGACATTGAGCTACTTGAGAAAACATACTCAAGTGCCAACAAAAATGAGTTGCTAAACATTGATATCTTTTGAAAATAGTCCATATCTGAATCTCAAGCTAATACCAACAATCACAACGATCCCCAGGCCGAGAACAAATCTCATATGCATGATTTAATTGATGAAAAGTCAAATTTCGTATGACCTCTACCAATGAGAATCCTTAATCGTCATAGTCCACTTTGCAAAGACTATGCCAATCGTCATCCCCGTCTTTTGCCTAGACGTGGTCAAGTAGCAGAAGTTGCTACTAATCATCCTCAAGAAGATGATTGTGTCGCTCATCGTCCTTAGCACATGCCTCACTAGCATCGACCACAACGGCACGAGTGACACGAAGCCCAAATTGATCAAGATATTCTAAAATGACCTAAGAAAATCCAACATAATAGTTAGTCAAAAATAGATGGATGAAAATGGCAATAGAGTCTCATCGATTTATGACTCACGATATAAGAAGGTTGATAGTAAATATTTGGGCATTACAATATATAGGTGTATAGATCTTTTAAGAAGAAGAGCAGATGTTGCTCGAAGTCACCAAACTTTCTAAAAGAAAACGGCATTCAAAAATCCATATAGTAAAGCCTTAAAAGCTTATTCAATTTTGAATCAAATTTTCATCAAAATATTTTCACATTTTTTTATGCTAAACTAATTCTAAACTAGAATTAATATTAAAATTTAGCAAAACTATTCAAAATCAAGTTTCTAAATTTTGTTACAAATTTTTGAATTTATTATTATTTTTTATTCTGAAAATGGGCACTTGGATGGGTCGAGATCCGACCTTGTGTCAATTGTGTAAAGATGAATATTAGGTTATGTTGAGCTTGTTTTTCTAAAATGACATTATTTCTATTTTTTTCCTGATGACAAAAAAGTAAATTTTTATATTTCTTGTTTCTATTCTTTGATCACCAATATGTTCTGGAATAAAAAATTAGCTGATGTTAGAAACGGATTTCTATTATTTTTCCGTTTCGAGGAAAAGAAACACAAAAATAGAGAAAGATTAACGTTATCAAAGAGGGCCTACATAATCACTACATACAATTTTAATCCTTCCCTCTCTCTATTATTATCCCTATTCTCATTTTATTCTCAATGTATTCAACGTCACGTCTCGATCCTCCGAGCATGTGCCCATCCCTTTGTAGTCAATTAAATAGCGATGTCCTAGGACGCGTTGCCGGCCCATTCATTTTAATGCGCATGCGGAAGCGAATAATTAATCCCCAGACCACACAAAGATGGGATAGAAAAGTAGAGCCACAATCTTCAAATCAACACATTATTAAAAACCAAAATCTGGTTTATAAATAGAGGTCAGCTGTAACACCCCGAACCATTCGCAGGTCGTTAACAGTGCCAATGTTACATCTTCTACCATCTCTATCTATTGGCTAAATAAAGCCTTGCCAGATTACAAGCATTTTTTTTTTTAAATGCGGTCCCATGCGCGACTCATAGCGGAAGCAAAATTTACATCGTCATCCATCTCCCTTCTAACCCATGATACAAATACACACCAGCTACACATCAGGATTTTATATACGAACATCGACACTTTATTTACATATTCTTTTAAGATGGGACTCCTCCTTTCTCGGGTCGATACAAAACAAGAAAAGCAAGGACTCGCCATGTCCTGCCTAAAATCTCAAAAAGAAACTATCAACCCTCTACATCAAGCGCACAAACTCCCATCAAAGGTGTCGATTATCTACATCAAAAAGCTCGGCTCCTACTCGTCGCGCGTGAGTCTCACACCCAACCCGGTGCATCAGGTGGTGGCGGCGGCAGCATCCCTCGCATAGCACCATCTCGATGGACGTGAACAGAAATGAACTCTTGTATGACGGGGCCCCCGCCAGGCCGATATCATACATAACTAAGCATCGCACTCGGATAAACGTCAATCCGGCACACGAGGGACAATCTAACTCCGTACACTCCACCTCAACATCGGACGGCACCGTAAAATACCCCACGCGAAACGGCGGGTAGCGGCATAGTGCTAATCTGAAATGTTATCCCCAAAAGGGGTGAGTACAACCACTCGGCGAGATAGGAAATCCAATAACAACTCAAAGTGCACCATGCATACCATCGTACAATGCAGGCATTGCTTACCTTTTTGATGTCAAGCGTATTCATGCACCATCATAGCATATATATCATCATCATGGCATCTCATATATCATGCATATCACATCATCATTAACCATGCATCACCATGCATATCACATCATATCATCATTAGCCATGCATCACCATGCATATCACATCATCATTAGCCATGCATCACCATGCATATCACATCATAGATCAATTTCCACTTTTATTTATCAATTGATCCCCACATTATCTTTTCTCAAATCATCAAATTCACCATCATCACCATCCCTTCGGGCGAGAAACCTCCGACGGGGATCCCAGTATCCCGGCCATCTCATGGCCACTTTGGGCTTCCGGCCCCCACATTCCGGGCATCTCGCATCTCAACTAGCATCACGAGGCATTCCCTTCGGGCGAAACCTCCGACAGGGCTTCCGGTCTTTACCCTTCTAACCGGGATCTTGCACCCTAATCCCGGGGCATTGCGAGTCACTCCCTTCGGGCGAAACCTCCGACGGGCTTAGGCCCCCACATTCCGGGCATCCTGAAACTCCCAGGGAATCTCTAGAATTACGCCACCAGGCCACCAGACAACATCCTCCACCACAACCTCTTACTCACATACCATTTTCCACTTTTTATCATCCTTTTCATCTTGCTATTTCATGGCATATGATTTACATACATGCATCACAATTCATGATCATTCACACATCAATGCCATATAACAATACATCATAATTCATGATCATACATGCATCAATGTCATATAGCAATGCATCATAATTCATGATCATTCATACATCAATGCCATATAACAATACATCATAATTCATGATCATACATGCATCAATGTCATATAGCAATGCATCATAATTCATGATCATTCATACATCAGTGCCATATAACAATACATCATAATTAATGATTTCACATGCATCAATGTCATATAGCAAGGCATCATAATTCAATAGGACTCATGGCCAATAAAATAATCCCCCTTTTTATTTTATTATTATTTTATTATTTTATTATTTTATTTTCATAAATAAATATTATATTTAATATTTATGATTTTCCAAAAATCATAATCTTCAATCAATCCTTAAACAAACAATTAGAATCAGATTTCACATAAAATCCATGGCTAATTCGCATTTTACATAATTTCCCAAATTTCCACAAAATAGACACAATATTCGGATCACGGCCAGATTGCACAGTTTTCGAATTAATTCAATTAAAATACTCATATGACCTCCGAAAATTCCAAAATTTTACAGGATGATAGCCAACACATTTTCGCGCATTTTTCATGAAGAAATCTTAGCCAAATTCTTTATAAATTAATTTATATTACTCCACGAAGCTTCTGGAACCTCTACCGTTTCGTCCAGAACATTCATCACCGAAAAACTTAGGTTTGACCCATCAAATCTCTTTCGTTTCTCCTGAAATTTAAGTATGTTATGTAACAATGTGTCCTTTACAATCTTCATGAAGGGATCTAGGTAAAATACCCAGATTTTGGTCACCATTTTAACCCATGAAGTCTCGGGTGTCTCGGTTCACTTCAACAGAACCATCCGTCTCAAAGATCTAGCCGATTCACCAAGTTATACTTGTTATTTTTGCCTCATTTTCAAGTATGTTGTAGCTTAGGGTGTTTCCCACAACTTTCAAGAAGACAACAAAGTGAGATCTCCAACATAAATCGACATGCAACCAAGAAATCAACAAAAGGTCAGTAGGAAATTCGCAGATCTGAGGTCTCCGTATAACAAAGCTTTTGACCCCACATATCACCATCGTTTTCCATGAAATTCGAGTATGTCATACTACAAGATGTTAGCTTCAACTTCCATGAAGACACCGAAGCCAAAATCGCACTCCAAGTACACATGCAAGCTCGAATAAGATACTGTCTACCACCAACCGAACGAAAACAGTCACATAACATGAACACATTCAACCCTTACTTCGGTATTTCGCCCAAATCACCCCTCAAACCGAACATGCAACCATCAAACAACATGCAAGAGAAGCAAAGGAAACCCCACTTGCCTCAAAGAAGAACACACAGCAACACACGGCGGCGTAGGACGGTCGGACAAGGCGGCGACGGCGAGACACGGCGGCGGCAACTCTCGGCTCCACCTCCTCTCTCTCGGCATCTCCTCCGCTCAAGCTCTCTCTCGCACACTCTCTCGGCCAAAATGAAGAAAACGGCCACTCTCTCTCTTCCCTCTCTCTTTTTATACTCCCTAGGCTCATCATAGGTAATGATTGATCCACCACACCTATGGCCAATACATGCTCTTCCTTTGGCCACTTGTAATTTCAATTTTTGAAATTTGATTTGGGTTAATGGGCTTGGGCTTAGGCCCAACCAGCCATTCCTCCTTGGGCTGGTCGACAGCCACCTATTGGGCCCAATGGGCCGACTAGCTTGGCCCACCAAGCTCTAGGCTAATGGGTCCAAGGCCCATTTCGAAAATAGCCCTATTTTCTTTTTTTTTGAATTCCTTTTAATTAATATTTCTGAATTCAAATTTCATCTTGGCCAAAGTCTTGGGATATTTTATTTATTGAAATTTAAATCATATGGCCAAGCATTAATCTATTAAATTTGAATTTCCACAATCACAAGCAAAATTCATCAAATTAAAAGACAAATTAGCCAAAGCATAAGCCATAAAATTCTATCACCTAATTAAAGACATTTAACACACCTTAAGGCTCGGCTTTGAATTTCCGGGATGCCACATCAACTCTAGGGTTTAAGTATAGAAAATCTATATTCGAAAGAACTTATGAGCCATCCATGCTCATGACCCTTCCGCCTCAAGCTCTGGGATTCTTCACCCTAGGGACTTGAAAATGTTATCCCACAACGGCGTGAGACGGCGTTTCAGCAAGTTCACTCCTAAGACCTAACTAGGAAGAAAATACGCCCAAGGGCTGCCTAAGCACAACACTAGTCGATGACTTACCTTTGCCTTAGTTCCTTCCCCGTAAGTCAATATAATTCAAATAACCATCCAATCATTTCAACCAACCAATTCATCCAATCATTGAACCATCGATCAATCGACTCAATCGATTCCATGTCACTTAATCGATTCCATGTCATCGAGACCATTCCTAGGTCATTTCAATCAATAGTATATATAAAGTCTGATCATAATCAGGACTGCTCACTTTAAGCTGATAAATAGATAGTATAGCTCACTCTAAGCTGATAATTAGTATACTGCTAGCGCTAAGCTGACATATCGAGGCCCTCAGGCTGATATAGTTTAATGACAATGCTCACTCTAAGCTAATCAATAATGTAGCTTGCTCTAAGCGATAAGGTATCGCTTGCGTTAAGCTGACATATTAGAGTTTGTAGGTTGATATAGTATACCGGTATACTGCTCGCGCTAAGCTAACATATTAGAGCCTGTAGGTTGATATAGTATACCATCCTAACCATCTAACAAATTCACCATTTTTATATATCCGATAAAAATAATCGTGTGTGGGTACATTGTCAACCTTAGCCAAAATACAATACTTTCCCTTTGAAAATCCCACTAATTTCAACAATCCACAAATCCATTTTTGGCGTTGTAAATCGGCCTGGGATTTTCCAATTAATTATTGAAAATAAAGAAATTGTGGGATAAATACCCAAACTTACAAATCACACTCAATTTGCACAAAATAACAGTCAATTACATAAACAGATCACACGATTGGAATCAGCATAAAATTCCGGTCACCGACTATCACGGTCTAATTTCCAGAAAATAAATAAATAATTAAATAATTACGGAAATTACTATTTAAATACCAAAAATAGCAACTTAGGCCGGAAAAGCCTAATTAAAAGCCAAGACGTGCTCGGAAAATTTCTAAACCACTATAGATAAATACTAGAGCTTGTCTAGGCTCTAATTACACTACTCTAACCACCTAACATGTAATAACGATTAATTAATTCACTAACCTATTCTAACTATCCATCTAATCCATACTTAATCTAAACTAATCAACCCTTAAACGTCATTAACTTACTAAGCAGGGATTAGTGAGTTAAACTCACTTGATTAATGATTCGACTACACCACGACGATGGCGAGGAGGAGACGGGCCAAACACTCCAAAGCGGTGGTACCAAGCGAGGTCGGGACGGGCCCGAAATCGGCCACACAAAGCTCACGATTGGGCTGGCCTTGCTGCTCCGATTCTGCGGGGATGAAAACAACGGTTGAACGGGCGCGGTTCGGGTTGGATTTGGTGGCCGCCGGTGGAGGTGTGGGCTTGCTGTGGCTGAAACAAATGCTGGAAATGGGTTGTTGGGCGAGCTGTTGGCGTTGAAGAAATCGTGGGATGGAGTGGTGGAGATGGGCATGCGACGTTGCTGCTGTGTTGAAGAAAGGCGTTGGTCGACTGGAGGAGGCCGAGCTGCGGACAAGTGGTGGCTCCGGTGGAGATGAGGGCGTGCGTGGGTTGAAGGAATTTCTAACAGAATCGAAACAAAAGAACAAAAACTGCGGGGAATGAAAGGAGAGAGAGAGAGAGAGAGAGAGAGAGAGAGAGAGAGAGAGATCGGTGGGGCTAATCCACGAAAGAAGAAAAGGAGAAAGGGATAAGAGAGGGGTAGGGGTGTCGGTCATGAAAGGGAAAACATGTAAAATTGAGAGAGAGAGAGAGAGAGAGAGAGAGAGAGAGAGGATAAGAAGGAGTGAAAAGTCAAAGGAAATTTGCAAAAGAAGAAGACCAAGTCGGGGTTGGTCGGCTGAGGGCAACGTGAGAGAGAGAAACCGAAGAGGGGGGACGCGCGAATGGGGAAGGAGGGAGAGGGAAGTGGGCGTGAGGGAGGTTGCGGTTGGGGAAAAGAGAAGAAAAATAAAAAGTCAAATACAAATATTTTTTTGACCACAAGAGAGATTAAATCAACCTTATCTTCCACTAACAAAATCAATTGGTCACCCAAGGCCAATTTCTACACCAACCTGTCCCAATTAAAGTCCAAATAAAGATCAAAATATAACAGTCCTTCAAGCCTATGAATTTCCCTCGATTCCGAATTCCATTTCCTTATTTTCCGGAATCCGATTTCTTAACAAATCTCTTCGATTGATGTCCAATTTTGTCGAAGAAAAAGCCCACACAACTTCTTTTCACCAAGTAGTTCACACAGGAGGCCAAAAATCCCTTCGATTTGGCCAATCCGAATTTCCATTCGTTTTCCAAATCGTCCGAATTGATTTTCCATAAAAATCCCGAACTCGTCGAAAATTCCTCGAAAGGTGAGTTGACGTTCCTAAATTAACTTGTGACATGACAGAACTTTCAATTTCTGAAATCGGGTTGAAATTTGTGGTTAATTTCAACCGGACGCAATTTTAGCATAATTTAACCTATTGGATAGCATTTAGGAATTTTTGGTGCAATTGACCCGTGGTCACTTTTCTTCGAGCCACAAGTACCTCTTCGACACATTGTCGACTCTCGATTGTCGTGAAAACCTCAAGGTTTTAGATACGGACACAGAGCGCCAAAACAACAAAAAAATTAGTCTAGTGCCGATCGACGAGAATTTTGCAAATTAGTAGAGTTACCCACGTTTAGCCATACATCTCAGTTGAGCCGACCTATTTATGATCTCGGATCAATTTTTAATTGTGCCGTAATGACCCTTGCAGACTAGCAGGGTCAAGCGATCGATTCCCGATCGAATTCTCAAGTTTATTGCGTTTATATTCCTTAACAGCTTCACCTGATATGCTAGTTATCTCGTGAGTAGCCATCTCAGAGAAAAGCACTATAATCGCGTCGATGAAAGGCCCGACTCATTTAATTGAAAAAAAAAAAACTGAATTTTTAGGCTGTCATATTCAATATTTAATTTTTTTTAGTTATTTAGTTAGCAAACACGTGCCATTTTGCACGTGTGGGAACGTTGGTTAATTCTCGGCCTTGTTTATTAAAAAGTGTTTCTGTTCCTCGAAACAAAACTTTCTGTTCTTTTGTTCCGGGGAACAAAAAAAAGAACATAAACGTGTTTGGTAAAAATTTTGTTCCCGGGAACAAAAAATAGATTTTGTTCCTGAGAACAAATTTGGAACAGAAACAAGAAGTAGAAAAAATTGCTTCTTGTTCCCAGGAACAATTCCGAGAAACAAATTTTCTCTCACTTCTTTTTTCTTCTCTTTTCTTTCCTTCTTCCTTTGGCCCTCGGCGATGCCGAGCCTCACCGTGGCTGGGTGAGGCTGGGCCTCGCCGGGTGCGAGGCTGGGCCTCGCCTTGGCTGGGTGAGCACCAAGGCGAGCTTGAGCTTGGTGGCTGGCGCAAGGCTCAACCTCGCTAGGCCGGGCGAGGCCGATCTCGCGCTACCCGGGTGAGGTCGAGCCTCATCGGTCGGTGCGAGGCTCGGCCTCGCCTGGCCACAAAGGAGAAAGAAGAAAAAAAAAAAGAAAAAAAAAAAGGAAGAAGCAAAAAAGGAAAAATATAATAAAAATATTGAAAATTTAAAAGAAACAAAAAATTATACAAGTTTATCAATGCATTTCTATTTCTGGAATAGAATTTTTTTGCATTTACTAAGCGTGTTCTTATACTCAAAAATTGTTCCCCGGAAGAAAAAAAAAACTATTTCTATTCAAAAATTGTTTCTCGGAACAAAAACATTACCATACGCGTCCCTCTTATTCTTGATTGATGCATGGAGTTAGATCAATCTACTCCCGTAAACCCATCATGAATCGGGTGGATTTCAATGGGCCATGGACCCGAGCCGACTCGATGGCCCGAGCACGCCTAAGCGAGCTCCGCCATGTACCGTACGCACTCCAATAGCGCTCGGTGTCACGCTCCGATCCTCCGAGCACGTGCCCATCTCGGTTTGGTCGATTGAATAGCGACGCCCTAGGATGCTTTACCGACCCATTCATTTTTAAATGCACATGCAGAAGCAATATATAATCCCCAGACAATAACACAATGAGATAAGAAAGTAGGGTTATAATTTTCGAATTAAAAACCCAACCACACTCTTATATATACATATAGCAAACCGATTCATACATATATACAATATAAGCCAGTCTATGTATAATGTTTACAAAACAGGGAGGTTTTCACAAACTAGGACTCCTCATCCTCCTCATCGCCTCCCTCCACACTCTAGCTAGAGCCTATAGCGGAATACACAAGGGATTCCGGATCTTCAAGGTCAGGATCCACCGGGTCTGTCACCAAACCACCTGGAGGGTATGCAGTGCCCTTTCCAAAAGCAACTTCCATCACATACAAAGGTATCTCAGTTTCCGGCACTAGGCCCTCTCTTTGTCCATTACAATACTGGTGATACCATGCCCTGTATTGATGGGGCACCTTTTTGGGTAAACTCGTGTCAACCTAGACTATGGACTTCACTAGCATGTACTCTAATCCTTCAGGGTGCCCATGTATCGGAATATGGTAACTTTGTTATGTGAACTTCTTCGGTTGTTCAAAATGCTCTGGAGGGGCTATTATCTAGGGACCTGAAATGTTATCCCACAACGGGGTGAGATGACGTCTTAGCAAGTTCAACCCCCTAAGACCCGACTAGGAAGAAAATACGCCATAAGGGCTGCCTAGGCACAATCACGAGTCAGAGGACTTACCTTGGCCTTAGTGCCTTTCGTCGCCCAATATAATTCAAATAGACATCCAATCAGTCCAACCATTCATATCGAATTATTGATCAATCGACTCAGTCGATTCCATGTCATCACAACCTTTCTTTGGTTAGCCCATTCAATACTATCTAATAAGTCCAATCATATCTAGGCTGCTCACTCTAAGCTGCTAAATCGATAGTATAGCTCGCACTAAGCTGATAAATAGTATACTGCTCGCTATCTAAGCTAACATATCAAGCCAGTAGACTGATATAGTATACTAATAATGCTCGCTCTAAGCTGGTAGTAATATTGCTCACTCTAAGCTGATAATAATATTACTCACTCTAAGCTGATAAGGTGTACTTGTTCGCTCTAAGCTACCATATCGAGCTCGTAGGTTGATATAGTATACTGGTATCTTTTGCTCTCTATCTAAGTTGATATATCAACCCGTAGGCTGATATAGTATATCACCTTGACTATTAAACATTTTCGCCGTTTTTATCATACCTGATAAATATACTCGTGTGTGGGTACACAGTCGGCCTTAGTCAAAATACAATATTTTCGCTTTTAAACATCGCACTAATTTCAGTAGTCCAAAATAGATTTTTGGCATTGTAGATCGACACACGGTAATTTTCTAATTAATTACCAAAATTAACTAATTTTGGGATAAAACCCAAAATCACAAATCACTCACAATCGGGACAAATTAGAATTCAATTAAATAAATAGATCACACCATTGCAATCAACATAAAATTCCGGTCACCGGTTATCCCGATCTAATTTCCGGAAAATAAATAAATAAATAAATAATTACGAAAAATAATTATTAAATGCCAATAAATATAACTTAGGCACGTAAACCCTAATTAAAAGATGAGACGGGCTCAAAAAATTTCTGAACCACTCTAGATAAATACTAGAGCTTGTATAAGCCTTAATTGCACTACACTATCCACCTAACATGCATCGATAATTAAATAACTCACTAATCCATTCTAACCAACCACTTAATCCAAGCTTAACTTAAACTAATCAACCCTTAAACGTCATTAACTTACTAAGCAGGGATTAGTGAGTTAAACTCACTTGTTTCGAGATCTGTTTAGATCAAATCGATGGGGATGCGGCAGGGCTCGATCAACTCCAAAGCGGGCTAGCCAAATAGGGTCCGGAAGGCCTTCAAAACGGGCTTGATAGAGGCTAAGAGGCCCACAAATTTCGGTCACTGAGCTTGGCCAAAAGGAGCTAGATCGGTGGCGGGTTGAGCGAGCAAAGACTGGCGGCGGGTAGGCAGAGCTTCGGTGGGGCTTCACGGCTGTAGGCGGGCGTTCTAGTAGCTCCGACAATGGCGGGGCTGTTGCGATTGGCTCGGGAACCTCCTGGGCACACGACGAGATGAGATGACGGTTAGGAAAGCTTGGGCTGTCGAGTGAGAGGATGGACGGCGATCGAGCTTTGGGGCGCGATGGTGGTGCCAGCGGCAGTCTGACGGTTGGCTCGACGAGGGAGGGGGCTGTGCGGTGGCTCTTCTGGTTTTGCTAAGAAATTTTGGTTGCTGAAGAGGCTAGGAAGAGGGGCTGGTCGAAGGAAATAGGGAAGAAAGAAGGAGGAGGCAAGGGGACGAGTTTGGGGGGCCACCTTTGGTCTCTCTTATCCCATTTTGGTCCCCCTTGACCGGTCCTCATGCCTAGCTGAACTCCCATAGCAATTTCCAGACCTAATTACCCCTTCTTGAAGGCTTTGAGATGGTCCATAAGTCATGGGTGAGGGGGCATACGAATTTGTACATGATTTCTCTCAATTTAAGCCCAAATGCTTCTTGAATCACTCCAATTTGGCTCTTAAAAATTCAATTGTTGAACCCTCGATCATCTTGGCATTTTTCCTCACCACTAGGACCCACTTGCATCCCAATTTCACGATAAAAAGGTCCTTTGAATTTTCTGGACAAAAACGACCCTACCTCGACTTTTTACCAAAAAGTCTCGGTCTGCAGAAAAATCTTCGGAGCATGAGTCGACATTCCTAAAATGATTTGTGACATTACAGAATTTTCATTTTCTAAAATCAGATTTAAATTTGTGGTTAATTTCAATTTGGCGCGATTTTAGTGTGACCTAAGCTACCAGGTAGCTTTTAGAAAGTTTTAGAGCAAATGACCCGTGGTCGATTTTCTTCGAGCCACAATGAACCCATTTGACACATTGGCAACTCTCGATTGTCGTGAAAATCTCGAGGATTCAAATATTAATACAAGATACCAAAATAATAGAAAAATCAGTTTAGTGCCGGTCGATGAGAATTTTTCAAATTGGTGGAATCACCCACGTTTAACCACACATCTTAGCCGAACCGACCTATTTCTGATTTCTAATTGATCTTTGCTGTGTCGTAATGATCTTGACAGATGAGCACGATCGAGTAGTCAATTTCGATCGAATTCTCTAGTCTATTGCATTAAAATTCCTTAATGGCTTCCTAGATGATCTAGTTATCTCACGAGTGATTAGCTATGAGAATGGCACTATAGGTGCGTTGATGAAATGCTCGATTAATTTAATTGAAAGCAGAACTGAAAAATCCAGGATGTCACACTCGGTCACTTGGCAAACAACTCAGAAGCTTCGCCGCATCTGGTGGCAATCCGGTGATCATCTTTTGTCAATATTCTCTCTCTCTCTCTCTCTCTCTCTCTCTCTCTCTCTCTCTCTCTCTCCCTCTCTCTTTCGCACCACCCATCGGCAAACCCTGATTCGGATTGCCGGATTCTTGTCCAAGAGCAATCGTGATGGGAACTTCAGAGTCCATGCTCTTCGGATCGCGGGTAACTCTCGATCCTTTCGCCTTCGCCAGCTCATCCGAATCTTCACAAGGCTCACTCCCAAATTGTTACTGTACGACCGTTGTTTGCTTTTGAAGAGACCAGCCGACGAAATCACCACCATCTCCGAGCGACTGGAGGGTGTCGATCCTGTCCTAAAGAAGCTCAGGTCCCTCGAGATCATGAGTAGCAACCCTTCTGTCTAGGATTTCGCGAGCATGTGAATAAATGCGCAGCTTAGTTGCTTTTGATATCGGATAAATTGAAACTTGTGGCGAGGCTTGCCGGATGTGGCATTCAAGTGTCCAATTTTTCATAAAAAGTGGCACTTAAGTGCACTTTCGTAAGTTTTGGCACTTAAGTGCCCCTTTGTGCCAACTTTTGGCACTTGAAGCGTTCTTTTGCCAATCTTTATGAGTTGGTTTTAGTAAATCATTTTGTTTTGAAGTGAAATAGTGTGATGGGATATTGAAATTCAAGCTGTTGGAATGGTTGATATAAGGACAGTAAATCCAAAGGTGCTACTGGAGCTATTCTCGATGTACCGCGATTGGCAGGAGGAGAAGGTCCAAAAGATTGGCAAGAAACAGGTGTGCCTTTGCGCTCAGTCGATGCATAGGCTATATATAGACGCTTGGACCTTTCGATGAAAAGATCATCAAAAGGGATTTTAGACGAAAGGAAGTATCTAGTTCTCCGTCACATGAATTCATTAGCCTGTTTTTTTTTTTTCCTTAGATGGACTATTTTGAAGTGGAAGAATATTGAGATGCTCCAATTTAGAACTAGCCAGGAATCTGTAAGGAGTTCTTATGGCTTTTTGGGGGCGATCAACTTGTTGCCGTTTCTTTTGGTTTGATCTTTCAGAGTTCTCTCTGGTGAATATTTCTTAGAAAGATGGAAAGACCGGAAGCTAGTTTGATATATTTGATCTGTAAAATTTAGATATGTGCTTCGGAGGATTTATGGAGATGCCAATTTCTTTGCTTTTCCCCTGTTGCCTCTTGTGCTGGTTGAGCATTGCTTTGGTCTTCCTCGTTGCAAGTTGGTTTAACGTGGCACAGTAATCACTTTAACCACAGAAGCTAGGAAATGTCCTTTGTATTTTCCTTTCCTCTTTGCCTTTGTTTGCCCTCTGTCACAACAACTTTGTAGTGTGGTGTGCAGCTGAGGAGGAAACCCCCTCGATAGAAGGAGTGAGACTAGACCCTTATCTATGAAAGACCTAGGGAAGACCCAGTTCCAATGCCTGACTAATAGGGGCTTCGGGGTCCAGAGCTTTAGGAAAAGGAAGAACCTGTGCTTACCAGAAGAGTTTGTCAATAAAGCACTTGCACTTTTTGACTTCCTGAACTTACTTCACTTACTGCTATTCGCCTGCGCATATGGAACAGGATCTGCTCTTGCTGGTAGGTATCCTAGGATAGGAGGAAATCATGCTTTGGACTTGAGAGCGAGCTTCTCAATAATGCATATATGCCGTGGCATACAGTGTGATACTGTGGGAGCACAGACTTAAGGTTTGGTGCATTTTGCTGCAGGAAGAAATAGAGAACAAGATAGAACTTGTGGATGCTTTAGCTGTGAAACTTCTCCAGCGATTTAATTTCTCTGTGTCAGCAATGAAGACCACCTCTCAACATTTATCAGAAGGTACTTATCTCATGATTTTGTGATTTTATCTGCTGCACGCTTGCTTTTAGTACCCCAAAGGATTGAATACAGAAATCATGGGTTGAATAACACACCTTCTCCACAATAAGTTTCTTGATTGTTTCCCATTTTTCTTTGGAAATGTTCATACGACATATTCTTTCATCTCTTATTTTGGAAATCTATACAGTTCATGCATTGCAGGTGGAGCTTGGGGAACTCAAGGGGAGATTGACAGAGGTTATTAGTAACTGTGATGCCCTATGCAAGAGGATAGAGTCGGAAGGGCCAGAATCTCTTTGATCATCAGTGATGCCATTTGTTGCCAGGACCACCAATTCATGTGACACCAATAATTCATTACAAAGAGTTCTTGAGAGCAGTCTGGCTTCTACGGACTCAAAAACAGGCTGACCGATGCTTTTATTTTTTTCTCCTTGTCCCTCTTTTTGGTTTGAGGGAAGTGTAATTAGCCATTCTTGATTGAGATCGAGTGCATTTGGAGGAAGCCACTGTTGCTGTTGTCTAATTCATCAATGGACTCGATTCGGAGGATTAGTTTTCTGAATCGTATTTTGGTGGAGCCCATGTTATGTAGCTTTTCTCTTACGGCCATTTATGCAGAATTCGTGGAAAGAGCTTTCTTGAAATGGAGTGATAGGAAGTATTGACAGTCTGTAAGTGTTATTGGTGATGGTCATGAATGGCAGTTGCTTATGAATAGTTCAAGTTGTGCTTTAAAAAAATTGATGGGAGACGCGAAACAATTTTAGGGAATTATTTGTGCAATCATGAATTCAGAATCAATTAAAGTCAAGTTTTTCTCGGCCGATTTCTCGGAGGGGAAGGTGATGAACGAGGCTTTTACGCATGATGCGAAATCTATCGTGTAGAAAACGATGTCTAGATTCAGTAAGTGTGGAGTTACCGCATCATCGAAATTGGTGGAGGTTCTTTCGCAGGTCCGAAATTACTGGAGATCGGTATTCGCCTTCTTCCGTCGGGCTGGGAATCAACGGAATTACTCCCATTCAGTTCGTGAATCTCACTCCATGATCCCTATTTAGGTGAAAATGGAAGTTCGTCAATTGAAAGGGAAGCCGAGGGCTGCTATGTTCAATTTGATACTCAAGAATTGGGGCGGGCGCGTGACTCCGTGGGCGACCGAGATTGCGCAGTCTTTTGATTGCTTGAAGTTGCGTCACTTTCAGCGCATGATAGTAGGAGATTCAGACTTGGCACTGCTTGTGGGGTCGCGGAGGGGCGTTCTGCAAGTGCTCAAACTCCACAAAGTGCTCTGGTTTCTCGATGGATGGGTTTCTACACGCAGGGCGTTTGTGCAGGGAATTTGACTTTCTACGCCCCTTGTATAGTGATGAAAGACTAGCAATTGCGTTACCCTGTTGATTTGCTTATTGAATTTTGTGTCTTTCGATTATGGGTACGTGTATGTATGGTCCATTCATGAAGTTCTTGTAATTTGGTAACTTTGTTTTTACTCCATAATATTCTTTTCTAAAGGAATTACTAAAGAGATGATAGCAATGTCTTGGTTTGTGCACTTCACATGGTTCTTATGTAATGCTTCGATTAGTCTCCATTGCACTTGAGATCTGTCAAAGTGCAGCTTCTTCGTCTGTTCATTTTCTGTCTTAGGATTCTGGTCAACGCGTAAGATGGAATGTGATTGCTACCTGCTAGATAAGCAGGAGTAATTTGTAAGGTGGAATCTTAATTTCTATCGTTAGTTATAAAAAAAATGATGAATTTGGATTAGTTTGGTGCGTGATGCTTTTTTGGCCTCTTGTCTTTTGGTAATTTCACTTGCACTAAAGTACGTTTGGTTATGCATTTGAGAAATTGTGATCGAGCCTTTTCTTATATTCTAAGATCGATGATCTAGACATAAAAACATGTGCTGTGGACTCCATTGCTAGGGATCCATAATGTAGTTGAGCCTGAGCCGCTTTGCACTTGCTTATTTTACTGGAGATGCTACTTGCAGTTGTACTATGAGATCTAGTGCATAGTGTTGATAAGTTTATTTATTCTAAATTCACTAAAGACTATAGTGTTTTAATATCTTATATGTTGACGATATGTTTATTTTTGGAACCAATATGACCAGAGTCATTGAGACTAAGAAGTATCCAACTTCCATTTATAAAATGAAATATTTAGATGAAGTGAATACTATCTTGGGTATTAATAAAAAAAAAAAAAACAAGGTGGGGATTATTCTTTAAGCCAAAGTGACTACATTAAAATAATGTTAAACAAATTCAAACAGCTTGGTTTCGAAGAAATGAGTACTCAATTTGCTTCTAGTATTAATTAAATTAAAATACTGGTAGAGTAGTAGCATAATTTGAATATGTTAGTACTATAGGGTCTTTTATGTATGCAATGCATTGTACTAGACCTAATTTTGCATTGTCCATGAGTAAGTTGAGTAGATATACTAGTAATCCAAGTATAGAAGATTGAAAAACTATTACCAAATTTTTTTGTTTTTATAAGAAAACTAAAAATTTGGGATGGACTTTCACAAGTGATGGATGTATTGTATCTTGGGCAAACAAGAAACGTACATGGATAACTCACTCAAAGATGAAATCTGAATTCATTACCTTAGTGGCAAATGGGAAAGAGGCTGCATGATTAAAAAAAAAATTGTTGTTGGACATCAAATAATGCCTAGTTAGGCTAATTTAGCAATAGTTGATAACAACACTTATAAGGGCAAGTCTAGCTATATCGGTATAACACATGAGTACATAAAACAGTTGATTGAAGATGGTATCATAACAATTGTTTATATGAGATCAAGTAAGAATCTAGTTGATCCCTTTACAAAGGCTTTATGGAAAGACAAGATAAAGATGACCTCAAAAGAAATAGGGCCGAACATTCTGATTAAAATCAACAGTAATGGTAATCCGACCTAATACTAGTAAATCACCAGTTATAAGGTTTAATAGGTAAAAACAAGTTATTGAAAGTGATTGTTTGATATTGACATTAGCTTGAACATGAACAGTTAGTATTGTCTATTATGTCTTAAAGGCTAAATTATATATATATTTTTGGTAAAGTAAAGGCTAAATTATATTCTTAATGAAGTATAATACAAATTAGCAATGTGTTTATTAGCTAAATACTTCACCTATATAAGTTTAGAAGTTGTGCCGTTTCTTATGAAAGTTTGATTACGAAAGACACAAGCACAAGGCCATAATCGTTCTAAGTAGATTACAAACTTCTTTTTGAAACAAATGGTTAGTTTATGTGTGGTATATCTGATTTTATTATTAAAGTGATAAATTTAAAGCATAGCTACTTGAAATTTTTATAGAAGTTTGAGATACTTGCACTAAATAAAAGATAAACTTGAAAGAGGCTTCTATGTATGTATAATAATCTCATGGAAATTTTGGTTATATTTTCTTTTTAAAATTGTACTTTTGTTTTACAAACAAAGTGGGGGATCGTGTTAGGGTTTGGGGTATCCTTGTGGGTTTTGTTGGCATTTATGAAGTCTTCGTGTGCGGAGTTAGCTGGCTAGTTAGGTGCGACCCAGCACAATGTGGATGGGATAAGGGGCGAAGCCCCACCTTGCCACCCAAGCCCATCCGTCTACAGCTGTTGTTGGACATGCGGACTCTCAAAATGCAGATTCGGCCCCCTTGATGGAAGGCCAACTAGATTCTCGTAAGCCCCTTCAAGGCTATGTTGGATCTTGCAGTCGTAACCATGCCAGGTCCTCCTCCAAGCGCCCTCAGCCTAGTGACCAGCAAGCAAGGATTTCAAAACCCCCCTGCCCGCTCTTGGGTCAACGTTGCTAGATCGGCTACTAAGGGGTATGACTTGTCGTTTGTTCCCCCAACCATCATTGATGATAAGCTTGTGGTTAGCCTGTCTGATGAAATCCTCAAGGCTACTAACCCGAAGTGGCACGAATGCCTAGTCAGGTACAACGTCGAGAAGAAACTCCCATTCAAACTCACGGAAACAGCCTTGAAACATGCTTGGAGACTGAAGCTGGCCGAAGTGTTGGCGAACGACTGGGGCTTCTACTTCTTCCACATCTCGGACTGTGAGTTTCGAAGGAAAATCTTGGATGATGGACCACTAACAGTGGCCAGGGTTCCGCTGATCCTACAGCAATGGCAGCCGTTGCTGGAACTGAAAAAAGACAATAATTCCTCTATCTCGGTTTGAATTAGGCTTAAAAACTTTCCCTATGCCTTCTGGTCTGTGTTGGGGATAAGTTCCGTGGCTAGTGCGGTGCGTAAACCGCTATATGTCGATTTGCAAATTGAGGGGAAAAGATCTATTCAAGTGTCATAACTTGGCACAAAGGGACACTTAAGTGCCATAACTTACGAAAGGTATACTTAAGTGCCACATTTTAAGAAAAAGTGGGACACTTGAGTGCCACCTTCGGTAAAGCCGGCCGTAAATCATACGTGGCAATTAATTATTAATATTTCTCGTCGAGGTGGATCGCCGGAGAGTCGAGTCAACTCTAATTCACCCAAAATGACGTCGTTTCGAGTCTTGGCCAAAATAGAGCCCTTAGATTAGTCAAAACGACATCGTTTTGGCATAATTTGAATTTTAATATAATATAAAAATTAATTAAATTAATTTAAAACAAAATAATAATATAATTTATATTTATTAAAAAAACGGAGGAGGAAGGCAGCGGCGGTTGAGGGCGAGCCCTCGCTGCCACCACCTCCCCATCATCGCCGGAAGGTGGGGAAGGGTCGGCTGGGCCGTCGAGCTCGGTGGCCCCGGCCCGATCGGCGGCAAGGGCCTCGTGTGCCCTCGCCCCAAATCTAGGTGAGGGTTGTTGGCCCTCGGCCAAGGCTCGGCGGCCCTAGCCCTTGCTACCGGCTGCCTCCCTCCTCCTCCTTCCCCCCCCTTTTCCTTCCTCCTCATTGCCGGCCGCTTCCCCTCCTCCTCCTTCCCCCTTTTGCTTCCTCTTCAAGCGCCGGCTTCCCCTCCTCCTCCTTCCCCCTCGGCGGATCTCGGGCGAGGCTCGCGGCCCTCGCCGTCGATCAATCGGGGTTGCCGGCCCCGGCCAGGCCCGGCCCTTGTCGGCGACGGGGAGGCGGTGGCGCTGAGTGGCCACCTTTTTTTTTATAATTTTTTAAAAAATTTTAAAATGTTTTTAAAATTTTAAAATTTGTATTTTTTTATAAATGTTTTAAATAAATGTAATTTTAAATTTAATTTTGTTAATTTTTATATTAATTTTTTTACCAAGTTAGCACTAAAACGACGCCGTTTTGCACATGCTTTCGGAAAATTGACACATCGTTTTGGCTGGATTGACACTCAAGTGATCCATTTTGCTCCAATTTTGGCACTTAAGTGCACCTTTCATAAGTTATGACACTTAAATGTCACTTTCGCAAGTTATGGCACTCTAGGGTCCGCGTCTTGCGAACCGAGCAAATGAAGATGATCTCCTATGCCGAGTGTGCATAGAGATCTCGAAGAAAGCAACCTCATTGTAATTCGGTTGACATCGTCCTCAATAGGGAATCTCGTATTGTGGCTGTCGAATACGAGTGGAGACCGGTTGCGTGCCCAAGCTGCGACACTTTGGCCATAAGTGTGTGACACCTCCTACTCCTTCAAACCCTAAGGTAGCCGCTCAACCAGTTCAGGTTAGCATGTCCCCGCTCCTCATGACCAGGCCTCGGTCCCTAGTTCGATGAGGCTGAGATCCCTGGAATTCCTGAGCTTGGCTGGAATCAAGTCGTGGGTAGGAAGAAAAACAACCCATGGTGCCTAAGGAGAGGGTGTCCTCTCATCCGGTTATACCTAGGGAAACTAGCCAAATTCTAAAGTTGAAGGACGCCGGTCTGGGGACGGTTAAGACTTACACTTCAGCCCGTTTAGTCCAGAAGCCCTAAAATGAGCAGGCAAAGGTGAGTGAGACCCTAGCCACCTCCTCAAATGCTTCTAAAGCCAACCTAGCCGGTGTTACTACCTCTTCAGCCTCGTCTACCTCTGGGAAGACTCGGATGAATCTGCTAGCAGTCGGCGGCTCGAGATGAGGATCTCAATTTACAAGGTCCTCTATCTCCAAGAGATACCTCTACCAATAGAAAGCCTGATCCCAAGCAGGATAAAACTCAGAACCCCTGCCCAGCTCTACCTCCTGTTGATCACCCTAGAATGGTGGCTAGTTGGCGGCGATCGAGCAAACAGAGGTAGGTCCCTTTATCCTGTATATACTTATTTATGTACATAGGTATTTTGAATATTAGGGGTCTTGTTGACCCCATTAGATAGGCTGAAGTCCGAAACCTTCTTTCCTCAAATAGTCTGTGTTTTGTTGGTTTGTTGGAGACTAAAGTCCCTGAGTCTCTCTTTTGGGCCATTTCTTCGAAGCTTTTGATGGGCTGGAGTTGGAGGAAAAACTATGAACACTCAAGAGGGAGGATTTGGGTTGGATGGGATCCTTCTATGGTTTGTTTTGATGTCTCTTCGACCAATGCTCGAGACAATTTGTGGAAGTTTGAAGTTTCTTATGTCTAGCTTGGATTGTTGCATCTCGGTTGTTTACGCCGAGAATACCTTCGTTTCTCGTTGGCCTCTTTGGGCGGACCTCATCCAGATGAGTGCCATCTTGCAGGACTCGTCTTGGCTGGCAGCAGGAGATTTCAATGCCATTAAGGGTCCATTTGACTGGATTGGGTGCTCAAACGCTTGGATTCCTTATTTTGATGAGTTTAGTTAATTCTTATCTCAGACTGGCCTAGATAACCTGAGATATGTTGGCTTTCGTTACACTTGGGCATCTTCTTCTAAGACCCAATCGAAAGCTAAGGAAGATTGATAGGGTCCTTGTGAATACAAAATGGAGTTAGGATTTATCTTTCTCGGAAGCTTCATTCCTTGTGCCCAGCATTTCTGATCATACCCCTATGGTAGTTAGGGTTTTGGACCCTGTTCATCAGAGGAAACCTTTTAAGTTCTTTAACTTTTGGATGAAGCATCTGGCTTTTCATACGATTGTAGATTAGGTGTGGGAGAGCCCGGGTGAGGGAGTCCCGATGCACAGGCTAGTGTGCAAGCTGAAGGTCCTTAAAAAGGTCGCCTCAAGCAGCTCAACATGGAATCATTTTCTAACATCTCGCCTGAATAGTTGAGGTCATGAATTCTCTTCGAGTCACCTAGGTCGGCCTCCGGTAGGACTCGACTAGCGATTCGCTCACCGAGCTAGAGAAGTCTCAAAGTTGGGCCTTCTCGGTCTTGCACATTCAGGAATAGTCATTCTATAGGCAGAAATCCAAGGTCGGGTGGCTTAAAGAAAGGGACCGAAACACTAAATTCTTTCATCATTGTCAAGAAGAGATAGCGAGGAATAGAATTCTTTCGGTCAAGGATAACTCCAGTACCTTAGTCACGGAACCGGGAATGGTGCAGCAGCTCTTTGTTACCTACTTCCGGGATCTTCTAGCGTTGTAGATCCCGCCTGTGAGGCCTACGGTGCAGGAGATTTGGGAGGTCATTCAGCATTTGTTGTATATGGAACATGTTAGATCTCTCTCTCGCCACGTTTCGATTTGGAGATACGGGATACCATATTCTCCTTAGCTCGAGGTAAGGCACCGTGGTCGGATGGTTTTAATGTAGAATACTTTAAACTCAAGCGGGAGGTGGTAGGTCTATCGATTCTTGCAGCGGTCAAGCATTTCTTTATCTCTGGGAGATTATTACGGGAAATAAAAAACACCATCCTCATTTTGGTGCCAAAAAATCCCAATGCGTCTATGCTTTCTGATTACAAACCCATTGCCTGTTGTAATACAATATATAAATGCATCACCAAGGTATTGGCTAACGGGGTGGCTAGGGGTGTCAACGGTTCGGTTTGGTTCGGTTTTTGAAAAACGGAACTGAACCGAATCGTTAGAAAAATTTTCTGAACCGGGCGGAACCGAATTGAACCGAAATTTCGGTTCGGTTCGATTTTTCGGTTTTCTTTTTTTTTTTTTTTTACTTTTCAACTCAAAATAATCTAAATTCAATATGTTACTGCACTTTAAGCTTAGAGGATTTTGCAATTTAGATCATATACTTCATTCCTTTTTTTTTAAGCATTGGCCAAATAATTATATCCAATTTAAACAATTGCTTAACATAATCTCTCTTGATGATTCTCTAAGAGACAATTCTATTGTTCAATTGAAAAAAAAGAAAGAATTTTTTCTATACTGATAAATTACTAAAAAAGTTTATAAGTGTCAAAAAAACTATTGGCAAAAAGTATTTACTTTATCCCATTCCCGAATAACATATTGGTAAGTGCTAAAACAAATCTTAGAGTTTCCGGTTTTTAGTTATTCTAGACTTGAAAGTTTTGGTTTGGTCAACATAAGATTTATTTAAGAAGTCCCAATTAAATTGTGTGCTCACCACCAGTAAAATTGAAGCGTAGGAAATCCGACATGGCTTCCATGTGGAATATTTGGCTTTTGCCACGTGCCATTTCCAATCATATAATTCCATCAAAGATGAGCTTGAGACTTGATTGAGGCTGTTTTTGAAACCTTAAATTATCATTTGACAAAAATAAAAGCTTAAGCTCCCAGTCAACCAATAGCTGAAACATTTAGTCTTGTTTCTACATTATAAAATTAGGAGAATGCCATTCCTCTAAAAACAGAAGAAGCCCAAGTTACTTTTATCTCCCAATCTCCAGGAGCTCTATCAACAAGATGAAATTGCAAAATGGCCCTCCAAACTTTCAAAGAGAGAACATAAAAACCGGAAAATTGACCAAATTCTTGAGCCGGGTACAACTCTTCATTAAATTCACAATGAATATGAGAATCGAAGTATCAATTGTAATATTGAAAGATATATATGGATAATTCTTACATGTCAATCATTAAGAGAAATTGCTATTGAATTCAGGTTCATGGTCGTAGATGACAACTCTGCATTAAATTCACAATGAAAATGAGAATTGAAATATCAATTGTAATATTGAAAGATATAAATATTCCATGGTTATTTTTTTCTCACTTGACTCAAAATTTTCATGTTCTTCTAAGTCCTCCTCGATCGATTGTGAAAGTGGTGAGGATCGTAGCCAATCTTGAGTACATATAAGAGCCTCTATCATCATTGGGGTCAAGGATCTATGAAATACATCAAGTACTTGACCTCCGGTGCTGAATGCAGACTTTGATGCTACAAAGTGGAGATGGGCACGGCCAAAATATCTCGAGCAATGGAAGATAAGATAGGATATCTAGAAGAATTGACTTTCCACCAATTTAATATATCAAAGGTAGAGCTATACCGTTCACATCCTTCTTCCAAATACTTATCTAATTTATATTTTTCTTCCACATATTCTTGTCCCATTTGGCTAAGATACATTGCAGTCATGATGTCCGCACCAACCACATGAGACATTGAAACGTTCACTGTCCTTGTCCCCTTTAATCTCATGTTGCTTTGGGGGCATGTACCGGTGCGATATTGTTCAAACAATAATGTCAGAGATTTTGTCACTCTATCTTGCAAAGTTTCTGCCCAGTTGCCTTCATACACTTTATTAATCATCCATTTCACATACTCCATCTTATGTCGAGGGTCAAGTATACATGCAATGAACCATGTGAGATTTATGTTGTTTACATTGCCAAAATACTTATTGAACTTGATCTTCATTCTCTTGGCCGTTTCTTGGAAACTCCTATCCTCATCCCCACAATATTTATCAATCATCATATAAATCCCATAGACATCTTTTGCCATATCATTGCAAGTGACGTAAGAAGAGCCCGATATTTTTAAAGTCGCATCATAGAACAACTTCAAGAAAGGAAGAAATTGACGAGCATAATCCCAATCATCATCAGTAGGCAACCTTGTCACCTTGAAAGCTCTTCAGCAAATCTTCTATCCCAAATATCTAATGAGATAAAAGCATTTTGAAACTTTAAGGCCACTTCCAACATCATGTATGTTGAATTCCACCGAGTCTCCATATCCAAATATACAAGATTATTAGAATCAATATTTTCCAGCAGAATGCACTCCTTAAACTGTTGCAATCTCAAAGGAGAAGATCTCACATAACGTACAACTGAGCGTATTCTAACAATGGAATCATCCATATCTTTCAAACATTCTCTCACAATCAAACTGAAAATATGAGCACAACATCTCACATGAAGTAACTCACTTGATAATATCATAGAGTTAAGTCTTTTCTTTAAGTATTGAACTCCCGAGTCATTGGAGCTAGCATTATCAATAGTGATAGAAAAAAATGCCTTTGATCCCCCAACTAGTTAAGCATTTCTCAACTCCTTTCCTTATAATCTCAGCCGAATGTCCTGGGATTTGACAAAAATTCAAAATTTTCTTTTGCAGCTTCCAATCAGCATCTACAAAGTGAGCAGTAAGACACATGTAACTTAGATTTTGACATGAAGTCCACGTGTCAGTCGTAAGACAAACCCTTGTAGAAGTATCGGAAAAATATTTTTTCAATTTGCTTCTTTCCTCTAGATATAACTTATAACAGTCCTCCCTCAATGTGTTTCTTGAAGGGATTAAAAGCTTTGGCTGGATTCTACTCATGAATTTCCGAAATGGCTCAAGTTCCACAAACTTGAAGGGTAGTTCACCAATAATAAATATCGCCGCTAGATCTTTTCGACTAGCATCTTGATCAAATTTCCAAGGACCAGCTGAAATAGAACTACCTGTGGCATCCCAGAAATTCAAGGCCGAGCCTTAAGGTGTGTTAAACATCTTTGGTTAGGTGATAGAATTTCTTTTGGCTTATGCCTTAGCCAATTAGTCTTTTAATTTAAATGAATTATGCTTGTGATTGTGGAAATTCAAATTTAATAGATTAATGCTTGGCCATATGATTTAAATTTCAATAATTAAAAATATCCCAAGACTTTGGCCAAGATAAAATTTGAATTTAGAAATATTTATAGAAAGGAATTCAAAAAAAAAAAAAAAAAAGGAGAAAAGAGGGTTATTTTCGAAATGGACCTTGGGCCCATTAGCCTAAAGCTTGGTGGGCCAAGCTAGTCGGCCCATTAGGGCCCAAGAGGGAGTTCCACCAGCCCAAGGGGGAATGGCCGGATGGGCCTAAGCCCAAGCCCAATCAATTCAAAAATAAAAATGCCAAGTGGCAAGGGACAAAAGCATGCATTGGTGGGATTATAGGCAAAGCAATGATTACAAATGATGGGATTAAGGGGATATAAAAGGGGTTAGGAGAGAGAAATGGCCGGTTACTTGCTCCATTTTCGTCCAAAGAGAGAGGTGTGCGAGAGAGAGAGCTCGAGCGGAAGAGAGGGACCGAGAGGGAGAGAGAGAAGGCGGAGCCGAGAGGGAGGTGCCGCCGTGTGCTCGCCGTTCGACAGTCCTGTCCGACCACCGTACGCCGTCGTTCATCGCCGTTTGTTCACCTTTAAGGCAAGTGGAGTCCATAACTTCTCTTGCATGTCTGTTGTGGTGTTTTCATGTAAGGTTTTAGGTGTGATTTGTGCGAAAAACCGAGGTAGGAGTTGCTTATTTGCAAACCGTGTGACTGTTCTCGTTCGGTTTGTGGAGTCAGTGGCTTGTTCGAGTTTGCATGTGGGTTTGGAGTTCGATTTTGGCTTCGGTGTCTCCATGAAAGTTGAAGCTAACGTCTTGTACTATGACATACTAAAAATTCGTAGAAAACGATGGAGATTTGAAGGGTCAAAAGTTCTATTATACGGAGACTTAGATCTGCGAAATTTTCACTGACCTCTTGTAGATTTCTTGTTTGCATGTTGATTTAGGTTGGAGATCTCACTTTGTTGTCTTCTTGAAAGTTTTAGGAAACACATTAAGCTACAACATACTCAAATTTGAAGAGAAATAAATGAGTGTAGCCTAGTAAATCGGATAGATCTTGGAGATGGTTGATTCTGATGAAGTGTACCGAGACACCTGAGACTTCACGGACTAAAATGGTGACCATAATCTGGTTATTTGACCTAGATCCCTTCATGAAACTTGTAAAGGACACCTTATTACATAACATACTCAAATTTCAGAAGAAACGAAAGAGAATTGATGGGTGAAAACTAAGAAATTCGGAGATGAGTGTTCTGGACGTCGCGGTCGTGATTCCAGAAGCTTCGTAGGGTTATAGAAATTAATTTAAAAAAGAATTTGGCTTAAAGTTATTCATGAAAAGTGCACGAAAAATGTGTTGGCTATCACCCTGTAAAATTTCGTAATTTTTGAAGGCCATATGAGTATTTTAATCGGATTTATTGGGAAACTGCGCAAGACTGGCCATTACCCGAATATAAGGTGCTATTTCATGGAAATTGTAAAATTTATGAGAAATTCAATTTGGCCAAAAATTTGTATGAAATTGTAACACTAGTTAGTGATTGTTTGAATATTATGATTTTGGGAAAATCATAGATATTAAATATTTATTTATGGAAAATAAAATAATAATAAAATAATAAAATATTAATAAAATAATAAAATAAAATAATAATGGATTATTTTATTGGCCATAGATTCGACTTAATTAATTCATGTTATTATGTGATAAAGTCTTGGTATGGGTGGTGACATTAAATTGAGATGTATTTGTGATGAAGTCTTGGTAAGTGTATGACATGGAATTGAAATGTATGTACGTATTCAATGTTGAGCATGATCTTGAATTGTCATCACATCATATGTCATGATAAATTGAATCATAATAATGCGAATTGAGAAGACCGTCGGAGGTGAGCCGACGATGCCCCGGGAGTATCAGGATGCCTGGCTAGAAGGGTACGGCCGGTTGCCCGGTGGTCATGAGTGGCCAAATGCCAGAGGGTCCTCGGGAGACCGAGTGGTGTCGAGATGCCCGAGGAATGGGGGAGCTGGAAGCTCGGCATGGTAATTATGCCGAGGGATACCTCGCGATGCCGGATTGGGCGCGAGATGCCTGGCCTGAAGGGTGCGGCCGGTTGCCCGGTGGCCTTAAATGGCTGGATACCGGAGGGTCCTCGTGATGCCGGTTGGGGTACGAGATGCCCGGGAGTGGGGAGCCGGATGATCTGAAATTGTATCTTGGATATGTGTGGGACGCAAACATTGGTCCCGGGAATGAGAAATATGATGGTCCAAGATGAAATTGGAATTAAATCATGCATGATAAACATGATGACATATGCATGATGATGTGCATGATGAGGATAAGATATGCATGATGATATGCATGATGATATATGCATGATGATATGCATGATGATAATGACATATGCATGATGATGTGCATGATGAGAATGAGATATGCATTATGATATGCATGATGATATATGCATGATGATAATGACATATGCATGATGACGTGCATGATGAGGATGAGATATGCATGATGATATGCATGATGATAATGACGTGTGCCTCGATGATACATGATGGTATGCGCATGTCAACATGGTAAGCAACGCTTTGTAATGCATGCATGAATTGTATGGTGCATTGAGTTGTTATTGGATTTCCTCATCTATTTGGGTAGTTGTACTCACCCCTTTTGGGGATAACATTTCAGATTAGAAAGATGCCGCTTCCTACCGTCACGCGAGGCACCTTCTATGGTATCCCGTCAAATGTATAAGTAGAATGTACGGAGATCGGCGTCACTATCCCTGGACTGACATTTGTGCGAGTGCGTGTGCTGGTTATGTACGACGTGGGCCGGGCGAGGGCCCGAGTCATCCAGGAGTTTTGTCTGTTCATGTCCGCCGAGACGGAGTGTTTAGGGGGATGTTGCCGCCACCACCACCCGATGCACCCGGGATGGGCGTGATGGTTGCGTGAAGGGTAGAGAGCTGGTGTCATCTTTTTGGGAGTAGCCGCCATTTGTTGGATGGGGGATGCCATGTGATTGTCTTTAGGGGTCGTAGTATCTTTTTGGGATGAGGCCGAGTGTGGCTGAAAATCTTGGTCTCCTTTTTGTTGTATCGACCCGTGAAAAACCCATCACGATAATATGTAAATAAAAGTGGCATGGCTTATCTTTTAAATCTTGATGAGTAGTGGTGTGTATTTGTATCATGGATTGGTAGGGGGATAGATGGTGATGTCTAATTTGCTTCCGTTATGAGTCGCGTTGGGACCAATTCGTTTTTAAAAAAAAATGTCTATAATTAACGATACTTGTTTTAAGTACAAGAGAGCAAGAGGAAAGAAAGTGTAACACCGGCGCTGGTGACGACCTGAGAAGGGTTCGGGGTGTCACAGCCGCCCTTTTGGTATCGAGCGAATGGTTATAGGTGGAGTGATAAAGAGCCTCACTTGGAATTGAGGAAACATGATGACAATACACACCATAGGATCTAAAATGAAATAATTGAATAACGGGTGATGAGAATTCACTCGTAGATCCCTAGTGGCTTATTTTGAGCTGCCTTTAGGTGCCGGTAACATGTATATGTTACTTATGTAGTGATAGTAATTGCTTTGAGTGGAGGCGGTGAGTCTCGGATTATTCCCGAGGCAATGCTTGGAAATTGTAGGAGAGTTATGGTGCGAGCTGGAAGTGCTCATCCATCGAGGGCTGAAGCCTCTCGCTGCAAAGGCTGAACCCCGGATGGAAGATATCCTGCAAGCATTAGCCAATATTGGAAATCTGATGGAGAGGCAGGCGCAGCAACAACCTGGAGCAGAACGCCGTACTCAAGGACTGGTGGAACAGTTTTTGAAGTTGAAGCCACCTAAGTTCAGTGGAATGGGAAGTCCTGAGGAGGCGGAGCATTGGATTGATGGAATGGAGCAAATTTTCAGGTGGCTGGACTGCACTGCTGTTGAGAAAATAGTCTTAGCAGAGTATCAATTGGAGGGAAATGCGAAGTTTTGGTGGAGAGCATCGAAGGATACGATCTTCCCACCAGTGCGAGGTTAACCGGGAAGAATTTGTGAGAGCTTTTAATAGGAAGCATTTTTCTGACTGTGCTAAGGATAGGAAAATTACTGAGTTTGTTCAGTTAGAACAAAATGAGCGACGGTAGATCGGTATGAGGCTAGATTTTCTGAATTGTCTAGATATGCTCCTAGGCTAGTTGAGGACCGGAAGAGAAAGCTAAGAGATTTCGAAGGCTGAGGACTCGATATCGGGAGACAACTAGTGCCTTTGAACATAAGAGATTATAATGAGATATATGAAAGGGCACGGTTGGTGGAACAGAGTTGATGAGGGAACATTCGAGAGGATAAGAAACCATTGTCTTTTAGTGATGTGAGAAGGGGTAAGAGACCCTATACGGGTCAAGGTCGACAGGGATCTAAAAAGAAGAGTAATTTTGGGAATTATGGAAGAGGTAAGGGTAGCCTGAGTTTGGGAAGGACACCTTATCAGAATGCGGAGTGTCGAATGTGTAATGGTCGACATGGCCCAGGACCTTGCATTGGACAACCAAAGTGCTATGGTTGTGGACAGATAGGCCATATTAAGAGAAACTGCCCTCAAGAGAGATCGCACGCGAGTATGGGCTCGGTGCAGCAACCGTTGCAGAATACTGTTAAGCCAAACTTACCAAGGAATCCCCGGAGGCCACCAGCACAAGGAAGAGTGTATGCGATTACCCAAGAGGAAGCGGAAGCTTCCAAAAATGTTATCTCAGGTACAATCCTTATAAATGATAAAAAGGCATATGCATTGTTTGATACGGGTGCTACGCATTCGTTTGTGTCTGAAAGATATAAACGGTTGAGTAAGATAAAAACTATGCCTCTTGAGATACCTCTTTGTGTTTCTACGCCTTTAAAGGATATGTTACTGTCTACATTGGTGTGTGGAAATTGTAAGATAACAATGGGAGGAAAAGATATGGAAATAGACTTAGTTGTAATGGCCATGTATGATTTTGATGTTATCATAGGAATGGATTGGCTTCTTAAATATCGGGCTTAGATGGATTGTTATAGGAAAGTGATCCAATTTACCTTACCTGATCAGTCTAGTTGTGAATTTCTTGGAGGCCAAACCCACCTACCTGTAGCACTTATTTCCGTAATAGAAGCCTATGCGTTACTTGACAAAGGATGTCAAGGATATTTGGCCATGGTTAAAAATTATACTAGGGAAGAGCCTGAGATTGATGAAATTCAGGTAGTTAATGAATTTCAAGATGTATTCCCTGAGGAATTGTCTGGATTACCGCCAGAGCGAGAGATTGAGTTTGAAAATGAATTAATGTCTGGAACAGGACCAATATCAAAAGCCCCGTATAGGATGGCCTTAGTTGAATTTAGGGAATTGAAAGTGCAACTGCAAGAATTACTTGATAAGGGATTCATTAGACCAAGTGCTTCACCTTGGGGTGCACCGGTCTTGTTTGTGAAAAAGAAAGATGGGTCGATGCGCTTGTGTATTGACTATAGGCGGATTGAATCGGGTGACCATTAAGAATAAGTATCCTTTGCCTAGGATTGATGATTTATTTGACCAACTCCGGGAAGTTCGGTTTTCTCTAAGGTTGATTTGAGGTCGGGATATCATCGGTTAAGAATTAAGAAAGAGGACATTCCTAAGACTGCGTTCGGGACTCGTTATGGGCACTATGAGTTCCTTGTTATGCCATTTGGATTGACTAACACCCCTGCTGCATTTATGGATTTGATGAATAGAATATTTCAGCCTTATTTAGA
This sequence comes from Eucalyptus coolabah, assembly GCA_014182585.1. Taxonomy (NCBI): domain Eukaryota; kingdom Viridiplantae; phylum Streptophyta; class Magnoliopsida; order Myrtales; family Myrtaceae; genus Eucalyptus; species Eucalyptus coolabah. The sequence continues at coordinate 30,120,781 of CM024630.1, forward strand.
CCAGTTTGTAGTTGTGTTTATTGATGATATTCTGGTATATTCGAAAGGACCTAAAGAGCATGAACAGCATTTGAGAATAGTTTTGCAGACTCTGAGAGAGAATAAGTTGTATGCTAAGTTTAGTAAGTGTGAATTTTGGTTGGATCGGATAATATTTTTAGGACATGTGGTGTCAGGAAAAGGAATTGTAGTAGACCCGGCAAAAGTTGAAATGGTAGTAAATTGGCCGAGACCGACGACACCTACTGAAATACGAAGTTTCTTAGGATTGGCTGGTTATTATAGGAGATTCATTGAAGGATTTTCAAGGCTAGCAGGACCTTTAACTAAGTTGACCCGAAAGAATGTGAAATTTGAGTGGAATGGAGAATGTGAAAGGAGTTTCCAGGAGCTTAAAAAGAAATTGACTTCAGCTCCAATTCTAACTATACCTACTGGACCTGATGGTTTTACGGTGTATAGTGATGCATCTCACAAAGGACTAGGATGTGTTTTGATGCAGCATGGCAAGGTTGTAGCCTATGCATCCAGACAATTGAAACCTCATGAGCTGAATTACCCGACGCATGATTTAGAGCTAGTAGCTATAGTGTTTGCCTTGAAGATATGGAGACACTATTTGTATGGGGAGAAGTTTGAGATCTACACGGATCATAAGAGTTTAAAGTATCTGTTCTCACAAAAAGAGTTGAACATGAGACAAAGGAGGTGGATGGAGTTATTGAAGGATTATGATTGTGAGATAAGATATCATCCAGGAAAAGCGAATAGAGTAGCAGATGCTCTTAGTCGAAAGTCGACCGCAGAAATAGCTAGTTTGAGAATGGCGGAATGGAAATTATTGGAATCTGTGGCAAATTCCGAATTTAAATTGGAAGTGGATTGTCTTACTAGTATGCTTAGTGCATTAAGGATTGAGCCAGAGATTATCCAGAAAATTAAAATTCTGCAAGAATCTGACCCAGAGATTTTGAAAGTGAAGGATGCTGTATCTTTAGGGAAAAGATCAGAATTTCAGATCTCTGACAATGGAATAGTAAGATGTCAAGGACGACTTTGTGTTCCCGACAATGAGGAGTTGAGGAAGGAAATTCTGTTGGAGGCACATAAGAGTAATTATAATATCCACCCAGGTAGTACAAAGATGTACAGAAATTTGCGTCGGCAATTTTGGTGGAATGGTATGAAGGCGAGATACGGCTAAGTACGTTTCTCAATGTTTGACGTGTCGGCAAGTAAAAGCGGAGCATCGAAAACCCGTAGGACTCTTGAGACCATTAGATATTCCTGAATGGAAATGGGAACATATAACGATGGACTTTGTGCAAGGATTGCCAAGGACGTCAAGTGGTCATGACTCTATTTGGGTTATAGTGGATCGTTTGACTAAATCGGCACATTTCTAGCGATTCGCATGGATTACCCAATGGATAAGTATGCGGACATGTATGTAAGTCAAGTGGTACGCTTACATGGTGTTCCAGTGACCATTACTTCAGATCGAGATTCGAGGTTCACTTCGAATTTTTGGAAAAGTCTTCAAATTGCGTTAGGATCTAAGCTTCAGTTTAGTACTGCTTTTCATCCTCAGACAGATGGTCAATCAGAAAGAGTAATCCAGATATTAAAGGATATGTTAAGGGCTTGTGCAATCGATTTCAAAGGAAATTGGGATGAAAGATTGCATTTGGTAGAGTTCGCCTATAATAATAGTTTTCAGAAGAGTATAGGCATGGCTCCTTATGAAGCATTATATGGAAGGAGATGTAGGACTCCTGTTTGTTGGAGTGAAGTAGGTGAAAGGAAATTAACAGGACCTGAATTAGTACAAGTTACCGCTGAAGCTGTTGATATTATCAGAGAAAGGCTTAGAACAGCTTAGAGTAGACAGAAAGACTATGCAGATAGACGTAGAAGGCCTTTGGAATTTAGTGCAGGAGACCATGTATTCCTTAAGGTATCTCCAATGAAAGGAATATCTCGATTTGGGAAGAAGGGTAAGTTAAGCCCTAGATTTGTCGGACCTTTTGAGATACTTGAGAAAATAGGAGACGTGGCTTATCGTTTAGCATTACCTCCTAAGTTAGGAAATCTGCACGATGTGTTTCATGTATCGATGTTGAGGAAGTACCGGCGGATCCCGGTCACATACTCGATCATGAAGCCATCAAAATGGATGAGTAAGTAAGATACATCGAAGAGCCTGTGCAGATATTAGACCGAAAGGAGCAAATTCTTAGGACCAAAAAGATCCCATTGGTTAAGGTGTTATGGCGACATCATGATGTGGAGGAAGCCACATGGGAAAGTGAGGATCATATGAAGGAAAAGTATCCCTATTTGTTTCAAGAAGGCGCGAGTAGTGCTTGAATTTCGAGGACGAAATTCTCTAAGGAGGGAGAATTGTGGCATCCCGAAATTCAAGGCCGAGCCTTAAGGTGTGTTAAAAATCTTTGGTTAGGTGATAGAATTTCTTTTGGCTTATGCCTTAGCCAATTAGTCTTTTAATTTAAATGAATTATGCTTGTGATTGTGGAAATTCAAATTTAATAGATTAATGCTTGGCCATATGATTTAAATTTCAATAATTAAAAATATCCCAAGACTTTGGCCAAGATAAAATTTGAATTTAGAAATATTTATAGAAAGGAATTCAAAAAAAAAAAAAAGGAGAAAAGAGGGTTATTTTCGAAATGGGCCTTGGGCCCATTAGCCTAAAGCTTGGTGGGCCAAGCTAGTCGGCCCATTCGGGCCCAAGAGGGAGTTCGACCAGCCCAAGGGGAATGGCCGGATGGGCCTAAGCCCAAGCCCAATCAATTCAAAAATAAAAATGCCAAGTGGCAAGGGACAAAAGCATGCATTGGTGGGATTATAGGCAAAGCAATGATTACAAATGATGGGATTAAGGGGATATAAAAGGGGTTAGGAGAGAGAAATGGCCGGTTACTTGCTCCATTTTCGTCCAAAGAGAGAGGTTTGCGAGAGAGAGAGCTCGAGCGGAAGAGAGGGACCGAGAGGGGAGAGAGAAGGCGGAGCCGAGAGGGAGGTGCCGCCGTGTGCTCGCCGTTCGACCGTCCTGTCCGACCACCGTACGCCGTCGTTCATCGCCGTTTGTTCACCTTTAAGGCAAGTGGAGTCCATAACTTCTCTTTCATGTCTGTTGTGGTGTTTGCATGTAAGGTTTTAGGTGTGATTTGTGCGAAAAACCGAGGTAGGAGTTGTTTATTTGCAAACCGTGTGACTGTTCTCGTTCGGTTTGTGGAATCAGTGGCTTGTTCGAGTTTGCATGTGGGTTTGGAGTTCTATTTTGGCTTCGGTGTCTCCATGAAAGTTGAAGCTAACGTCTTGTACTATGACATACTAAAAATTCGTAGAAAACGATGGAGATTTGAAGGGTCAAAAGTTCTATTATACGGAGACTTAGATCTGCGAAATTTTCACTGACCTCTTGTCGATTTCTTGTTTGCATGTTGATTTATGTTGGAGATCTCACTTTGTTGTCTTCTTGAAAGTTGTAGGAAACACATTAAGCTACAACATACTCAAATTTGAAGAGAAATGAATGAGTGTAGCCTAGTAAATCGGCTAGATCTTGGAGGTGGTTGATTCTGATGAAGTGTACCGAGACACCCGAGACTTCACGGACTAAAATGGTGACCATAATCTGGTTATTTGACCTAGATCCCTTCATGAAACTTGTAAAGGACACCTTATTACATAACATACTCAAATTTCAGAAGAAACGAAAGAGAATTGATGGGTGAAAACTAAGAAATTCGGAGATGAGTTTTCTGGACGTCGCGGTCGTGATTCGGAAGCTTCGTAGGGTTATAGAAATTAATTTAAAAAGAATTTGGCTTAAAGTTCTTCATGAAAAGTGCACGAAAAATGTGTTGGCTATCACCCTGTAAAATTTCATAATTTTTGAAGGCCATATGAGTATTTTAATCGGATTTATTGGGAAACTGCGCAAGACTGGCCATTACCCGAATATAAGGTGCTATCTCATGGAAATAGTAAAATTTATGAGAAATTCAATTTGGCCAAAAATTTGTATGAAATTGTAACACTAGTTAGTGATTGTTTGAATATTATGATTTTGGGAAAATCATAGATATTAAATATTTATTTATGGAAAATAAAATAATAATAAAATAATAAAATAAAATAATAATGGATTATTTTATTGGCCATAGATTCGACTTAATTAATTCATGTTATTATGTGATAAAGTCTTGGTATGGGTGGTGACATTAAATTGAGATGTATTTGTGATGAAGTCTTGGTAAGTGTATGACATGGAATTGAAATGTATGTACGTATTCAATGTTGAGCATGATCTTGAATTGTCATCACATCATATGTCATGATAAATTGAATCATAATAATGCGAATTGAGAAGACCGTCGGAGGTGAGCCGACGATGCCCGGGAGTATCGGGATGCCTGGCTAGAAGGGTACGGCCGGTTGCCGGTGGTCATGAGTGGCCGAATGCGGAGGGTCCTCGGAGACCGAGTGGTGTCGAGATGCCCGGGGAGTGGGGGAGCCGTAAGCTCGGCATGGTAATTATGCCGAGGGATACCTCGCGACGCCGGATTGGGCGCGAGATGCCTGGCCTGAAGGGTGCGGCCGGTTGCCCAGTGGCCTTAAATGGCTGGATACCGGAGGGTCCTCGTGATGCCAGTTGGGGTACGAGATGCCTAGGGAGTGGGGGAGCCGGATGATCTGAAATTGTATCTTGGATATGTGTGGGACGCAAACATTGGTCCCGGGAATGAGAAATATGATGGTCCAAGATGAAATTGGAATTAAATCATGCATGATAAACATGATGACATATGCATGATGATGTGCATGATGAGGATAAGATATGCATGATGATATGCATGATGATATATGCATGATGATATGCATGATGATAATGACATATGCATGATGATGTGCATGATGAGGATGAGATATGCATGATGATATGCATGATGATATATGCATGATGATATGCATGATGATATGCATGATGATAATGACATATGCATGATGACGAGCATGACGAGGATGAGATATGCATGATGATATGCATGATGATATGGATGATGATAATGACGTGTGCCTGATGATACATGATGGTATGCCCATGTCAACAAGGTAAGCAATGCCTGTAATGCATGCATGAATTGTATGGTGCATTTAGTTGTTATTGGATTTCCTCATCTGCTGGGTAGTTGTACTCACCCCTTTTGGGGATAACATTTCAGATTAGAAAGATGCCGCTTCCTACCATCACGCGAGGCACCTTCTATGGTATCCCGTCAGATGTAGAAGTAGAATGTACGGAGATCGACTACGTCACTATCCCTGGACTGACATTTGTGCGAGTGCGTGTGCTGGTTATGTACGACGTGGGCCTGGCTGAGGGCCAGTCATCCAAGAGTTTTTGTCTGTTCATGTTCGCCGAGACGGAGTGTTTAGGGGGATGTTGCCACCACCACCACCCGATGCACTTGGATGGGCGTGATGGTTGCGTGAAGGGTAGAGAGCTAGTGTCATTTTTTTGGGGAGTAGCCGCCACTATTGGATGGGGGATGCCATGTGATTGTCTTTAGGGGTCGTTGTATCTTTTTGGGATGAGGCCGAGTGTGGCTGAAAATCTTGGTCTCCTTTTGTTGTATCGACCCGTGAAAAACCCATCACGATAATATGTAAATAAAAGTGGCATGGCTTATCTTTTAAATCTTGATGAGTAGTGGTGTGTATTTGTATCATGGATTGGTAGGGGGATAGATGGTGATGTCTAATTTGCTTCCGTTATGAGTCGCGTTGGGACCGATTCGTTTAAAAAAAAATGTCTGTAATTAACGATACTTGTTTTAAGTACAAGAGAGCAAGAGGAAAGAAAGTGTAACACCGGCGCTGGTGACGACCTGAGAAGGGTTCGGGGTGTCACACTACCAGCCTCAACGAGATTCATTCAAGGCACTTCTTTGCCTTTTCTCAACGTTCGCATATGGATAATTCTTACATCTACCTAAATGATTATGCATCCCACTAGTTCCTTGAGTAGTAGAACAACTAATAACAGCCCCACAATATAGACATTCGGCTTTATCTTGGCTATTTTCTATCCTTTTAAAGTGTTCCCATACAACAGATCTCAGCCTCCTTCTATTTGTACCACTAGATTCACTTGCTAAAGATTCGCTCATTGTATATTTGGCTTTGCAAATATGATTCCTTGCACTCCAACTGAAACAAAGTAAATGATTCATTGATTCCTTAAGACTTGAAATAACAAAAAGATGACAAATATTTGTGAATAGCTAGAACAAACTTCTATAAAAAAAATGAGAGACTTTACCTCACGGACCGATAGTTGGGACCTCGGAAGCTGTGTAGAAAAAAATGTGATGATCCAAAGAATCGAGAAGCCTGCATTATTTGTCAAAAAATAAAAATAAGGTTTAGGACTAGCAATGCAATAAGAACTAATAGCTTGATCTTTCCTATTTGATATCCCGATCACTCTTCCAATCCAAAAAATGCGCATGCTGCTGTAAATGAGACGATTTAAATGAAAACAACACTTACAACAAGAAAAGCTAAGACCCTACACCACACAAGAACAATGTAGATTTTTGTGGTCTTCAGTATAGAAGGATGGAAGGTCCACTACAAAAAATATAACCCACATCAGTTCATATTCACCACGAAAGAAACCAAACAAAGACTGGCCTTCTTCATTCTATTTATGCACTCCATACTCCGATCACTCACGTAACCGAATTACATAACCCAGTTTGGAGCAGAAACTCATAGGGCCAAGTCCCATCATTTCGATCATCATGCTTAGGCACACATTATATATTGAGAACTTGCCTCAACATTTCACAGCACCAACTTTTTCTTAGATTCAACTAGAGTCCAGCTCAACATAGAAACCTCGATTTTTAATGTGAAGAGAGAAGACCTTCATGTTTTTCTTCTCCATCATAATCATAGAAGAGGAAAAAGGCACGTCAATCGACATCTTTCCAGAGCATGATATCGAGCATAAGAAAGCAAAATGTGTTCAAAAGGGGAACACCCAAAAAGTTCAACAAGGGAAAAGTGAAAAGAGCATGTGGGATAAATAGCTTCACTTGGGTTATAATTTCAACCAACTACGAAGATAAAAAGAATCATCTCGGTGTAGAAACCACAAGACCCATCGTTGAACTCCCGCTAAGAAGACGGGGGACCAAACCAAACGAGTAAGGAAGCTCTCCGCCACAAAGAACAGCAAGACCCTTCTCGGGAATTTCATCAAGCACCTGGGGTGCAGCATGCGATGATCAATTTCCTTCCCTTGGGTGACGTTTTGTGGTCACAACACCAAAGACCCAAGTTCCAATTTCAACCAAGTATCAACCCATCTTTCACTTTTTTCCCATCCCAATGCGAAAAGAAATGACAACAACGATCGCGCATGCGTGTCGAACGTGAGAAAACACAATACCTGAGTTGGATGAACATAGAGCAACTCCAGTTGATTTGGACAAGCGTCAATGCCGTCGAGCCAGAATGCCTTTGGGAAACACCGAGAAATTTGCTTCGGACCATGGTTCTTTGTCTGGTCTTAGCCAAACAGCGTGTAAAGTGACGAAGAAGAGACTTTAGCCGCCCTCCAGTCTAGAGCAGAGTGCGCGCAGGACATGCTTTCTACAAATTCTTCTTAGTGCCGTTGCCGTCGCGAAGGAAGAGGGACGAAGGAGAGACTTGCAGAAGAAAGGGGCTCTATCCCTCAATCGGTTGCCGTTGCCGTCGCAGTCGCTGTCCCTGCCGCCGTCGCCATCGCCATCATCATCGCCATCACTGTTGCAGTTGCCGACGCGCCGTCGCCGTTGCACCTCCAAGCCGACCAAAAGGAGACATGAGACGAGAGGAGAGGGCCAGAGTCGGGAGAGAATAAACCGAAGATTTGATTTTATCGGTTCATGGTTTGGTTCGGTTTGGTTAACCGATTAAAAATCGAACCAATAAAAGAGATTTTGGTTTTTAATGAGAACCGAACTGAAAACCAAATCGAACCGAAAAAATGGATTTTTTGGGTTCGGTTTGGTTCGGTTTTCGGTTCGGTTCCTAAAACCCCTAAGGGTGGCTGCTGTTCTTCATACCATCATAAGTCCTCCACAGAGTGCTTTTGTCAAAGGTTGGCGGATTAGGGACAACATTCTCCTGGCCTAAGAACTTTTTAGAGGATTCCATCTTAACCCTTATTTGCCCAAGTGTGCTATCAAGGTGGACTTCCAGAAAGCCTATGATACTGTTGATTGGGACTTCTTGGAGCTTGTTCTCCGTGCCTTCGGCTTTCCCGATCATTTAACCTGGCTTATTATGATTTGTGAGCGCATGCCCAAATTTTCCATCTCCTTGAATGGGGAACTATACGGTTTCTTCCTAAGTGGTCGCGGGCTTCGTCAGGGGGACCCTATATCTCCTTATTTATTTACCTTGGTCATGGAGGTGTTCTCGAGGATTCTTTATCTTCGCTCAAGATAGCTGGAGTTTAGATTCTTCTGGAGGTGCAAAGCAATGTTTGTCTCACTTATTCTTTGCAGATGACGTCTTCCTCTTTTGTGAAGCAAATATGGCTTTGGTTTCTCTCCTTAAGGAAGGCCTTGAAACCTTTTCATCTTGGAGTGGGCTGAGTCTAAATATAAATAAAAGTGAGGAATTCCTGGCTGGAGGGACAGCTTCATCTCGGAACCAAATCGTTCACGCCCTGGTGTTCCAAGTAGGGAATTTGCCGGTTTGGTATTTGGGGGTTCCTATTATTACTACGCGGCTTAAAAAGGCTGATTGTACCGCCCTTTTCAACCGCATAACAGTAAGGGTGCAATCATGGGCTCACAATTCATTTCTTTCGCTCGAGACTACAGCTTATAAAGGTTCTTCACTCAATTCAAGCCTTTTAGGCTAGTGTCTTTATGATTCCTAGAGCTGTGTTGTACCGTATTTAACAAATTCTGAGACAATTTATTTGGAAAGGCCCAGGCCTTGGAAATGGTGGGGTGAAAGTATCTTGGGAGGATGTATGCCTTCCAAAAGAAGAGGGAGATCTTGGTATTCGAAGGCTGCGTGATTGTAATACAACAGCCATGCTTAAACACATTTGGATCCTTTTTTCTGACAAGGAATCCTTGTGGTGTAAATGGATCCATTCTACCTTCTTAAAAATGAAAAATTTCTGGATAGCCAACAAGCCAACATGTTGCTCATGGACTTGGAAGAAGATTCTTCAACTTAGGAGGGAATTCTGGCTTTCCTTCCAATGGAGGGTAGGGATGGCCTTTTCGTGTCTCTTTGGTTTGACCATTGTCACCCTAGAGGTCCCTTAAACCTGTTCTTCTCGGACACTCTCATTTATAGTTCAGGGTTATCTAGGCAGGTGGAGGTTGTGGATCTCTTTTCTGATTTTGGCCAGGCGCTCAAGTCTACTTTGGAGTCATGGGAGTACCCCCTCCCTATTCTATCTCAGAACCCGGACCAGTTTTGCTGGCTGGAGAATCCTTTAGGTTTATTTACAGTAGCTTCTGCATGGGAAGCTATCAGATTGAAGAAGGGCTTGGTTCCTTGGTTCGCGTTTATTTGGAGTAATGTAATCTTACCGCGGTATCAATTTATCATTTGGCTTATTGCTAAGAACCGCCTTCCTACCTAGACACTTTTACTTTCTTATGGAAGGATTGAGAGCGAGGTATGTGCCTTTTGCAATACTAGACCCGATTCTATTGATCACTTATTTTTTGGTTGTCGCATTACCGCTAGTCTTGTGTATTTTTGGGCTGCGAGATGCAACCTCCCTTGGCGAGAATGGGTCTTGGTCAGACAATCTACAATGGGCAATGAAGTTCCTTTCGAGCAACGATTTTCATCAATGCATTGCTCGTTTCTCTTTTGGAGCCCGCTGCCATGTGATTTGGAAGAAGAGGAACAATATTCTCTTTAGGGACGAAATGTTGGCGATCCCGGCTTTGAAGAACCACCTCATCAAAGTTGTCAAGGACAAGGCCTTAACATTCAGTAACGTTGCGGACACTTATAGGAATAGGAGGCTTCAACACAATTAGTGTTTCGACCCGTCTATTTTTGATCCGTGGTGTCGAATTCTTCCCGATATTGCCCTGTAAGTTTCGGGTGGTTGGTGTTTCGCTGATTTCGCCATTTCTTGAGGTTATTGTATGGCAATTTGTTGGCTACTTGTTTGGCTAGTTGGTTGATTATTGTTGCTCCTTGGCTGGTTGGTCTCGTTGAAGTTGGGGGCTACATCAAGTTTCCTCACAGGTTGTTGTTGATAGACGTGTGGGCGCCTTTGCTTGGTGTCTTCCTCTTTTGATGCTGCTGGTTGGCTACTTGTTGTTGCTCAGCTGTTGCAGTTACACCAAGATTAGGAGAACTCCTTTTCCTTTTGTTGGTGGCCGCTGTTTTGGCTGTTATTTACTACTTTTCGTTGGTTGTTTTTCCTCCTTCTCGGCACCCTTCCACTCGTTTTGACTTGTTGTCTTCTTGAGTGTAAGTTCTTAGTGCCGAGTTTTTGCTGTATAGCTTTTGGTTATAAGTCAATATATCTCTTACCTTTACCAAAATGAAAAAAAAAACAAAGTGGGGATTGTTAGTAGTTTGTTTATAAACAAACTAAAAGGTGCCTTGTCCCATGTTGAAAAGATGTGAGTACACATGTGGACTATATTTGACACTAATTAATGATTACTATTATTATTATGTATGAAAATTTGAATTTATAATTATAAAATAACCATTGTGTCTTATTAAAACAGTGTGCCTGTTCAAAATAGAGTGACGGTTTTTTTATTATTCAATTCTGAATTTATTATTTTTCTTAACGGTTATTAGGTGCTCTTACAACCTTTGTAAGGTTGTGTCTATTTGGACATAATTTCTTAACATTTGGAAGGTTATGTCTATTCTGATATAATTTCTTTAGTTTTGAAAGGTTGTATCCGTTCAAATATATTTATTTAATATTTCTATTCAATATTTTTAACTTTTAATTTCGTTTTCTTTCTAAGGATATACCACATAGTTTCCAATTGTTTCCTTTTGAGAGATCCTTAAAAAAAAAAAAAATACTAAAATTGCTATATGGTATTTTTATTGAGACTTTGTTGTATCGCGCCTCAAAATTTGACTCCATCTATTCTTCCTAATTGAATTTGTCCTTGAAAATTTTGAATAAAAGATAATTTTATTTTAAAATTCTTAATTTCATAATTTGTGAAAAATTACAACCTGTCAAGTAGAATAAGTTATGTCCGAATAGACACAACTCTCCAAATGTTGAGAGGTTATGTACAAACAAACATGACTTTCCAAAGGTTATAAGAGCATGTAACAATTGTTAGGCAAAATAATAATAAAATTCGAAATTAAATAATAATAAAAGTAACCATACTCTATTTTGAATAGTCACACTATTTTAATAGTACAAAATCGTTATTTGATAATTATAAATTCAAATTTTAATAAATAAAAAATCATAATCATTTATTAGTGCCAAATTTAGTCCATGTATACACTCACATCTTTTAAATATGGGACAATGCACCTCTTAGTTTGTTTTATCAACAATCCCCATTTTGTTTGTAAAACAAAAATACAAAAATATAATTTTCAAAAAGAAATACAACCAAAATTTCCATGAGATTAATATACATACATAAAAGTCTCTTTTGAGTTAAATTTTTTTAGTGGGAGCATCTCACAATTTTATAAAAGTTTCAAATAGCTACACTTTAAACTTGCAATTTTATTAATAGAATCGGATATATACTAAGCTCTTATTTCATCAAGAAGTTTATAATTTACTCAACACTATCATGGCCTTATGCTTGTAAGAAGCCGCACCACTTGTGTTACCATTAAACACATTACTAATTTATATTATACTTCATTAAGAATATAATTCAGCCCACAAAACAAAAGAGATGATACTGATTTCTCATGTCCAAGCAAATGTCAATATCAAACAATCATCATCAGTAACTTTCTTTTTACCCATTAACCTCATAGCTAGTGATATTCTAATATTAGGTCAGGTTACTATTATTAGTGATTTTATTCAAAGGGTTTTGGCCTTATTTCTTTTGAGGTTATATTTACCATGTCCTTTGGTAAAGCCTTTGTAATGGGATTGGCCAGATTTCTACTTGACCTCAAATAGACAATTGTTATGGAATTATCTTGAATCAATTGTCTCACGTACTCATATCTTAGACTAATATGTGCAGATTTACTATAATAAGTACTACTATAAACTCTTGCCAAAAGTAGCCTGACTATCATAATTGATAAAAATAAGAGACATATGATTATGCCATAATTTGATGTTCAACAACAAATTTCTGATCCATTAAGCCTCTTTCCTAGTTGTTGCTAAAGCAACGAATTTAGATTCCATTGTTAAGTGAGTAATGCATGCTTGTTTCTTGCTTACCCAAGATACAACATATCCACTAGTGAAATCCATCTAGAAGTGGAATGTTTGTCACCCACACTTGTAATCCAACTAGCATTGGTGTTCTAATGTAGCTAGATAATTATTATAAAATAGTTCCAAATTTTAAGTTCTCTTAAGATAGCAAAAACCTACCTTGTACTTTAAATTCAATTGTGTGCTTTCTTTTATCTTTCTTAGAAATAAAAGACGAAAATGAACATCCATGTGTGATCACTTAGTTTAGGATTATTGACTCGAAAAAGTAAAAAGACATGCATGATCACCATAGGTAACATGACATACTGTTGGGAATTGAAAGGTGCTCATAGAAATATTAGTGTAACTCAAGTCCTCGAATCTAGATATCTAGTTGCATAGAAATCGAGGGGCAACTCCTAACCCACGATTAGGTTTTTGGCCAACCCCAAAATGAGACCAAGTGGTAACTCCTGTCTTATTTTCTAGGTTGTCTTAAACAACTATAACATTTAATAAACCTGCCATGAGGGGTATGAACTTGAGGAAAAGGTTCGTAATCATGATTTAGCATACTTGATATGGCAGTACCCCAAAGGATGGATTGTGTGACATACTTGATTTTTCACTTCTGCTTTCAATTAAATTAATCGGGCATTTCATTAACGTGCCTATAGGGCTGTTCTTAGAGCTGATCACTCTCGAGATAACTAGACTATTTGGGAAAGCCATTATGGAATTTTAATGCAATAGACTTGAGAATTTGACTAGGAATCGGCTACTCGACCGTGCTCATATGCCGAGATCATTTCGGCGCAGTAAAGATTGATTAGAAATCAGAGATAGGTTGGTTTGATTGAGATATGTGGTTAAACGTGGGTGATTCCATTAAATTGTAAAATTTTCGTCGATCGACACTAGATTGATTTTTCTATCGTTTTGGTATCCTGTGTCCGTATTTGAATCATTGAGATTTTCACGACAACCGAGAGTTGCCAATGTGTTGAATGGGTTTATTGTGGCTCGAAGAAAATTGACCATAAGTCATTTGCACTAAAAATTTCTGAAAGCTACCCGGTAGCCTAGGTCACGCTAAAATCGCGCCGGATTGAAATTAACTGCAAATTTGAATAAGATTTCAGAATTGAAAGTCCTATGATGTCACAGGTCATTCTAGGAATGTCGACTCATCTTTCGAGGAATTTTCGGTGAGTTCGGGATTTTTATGAAAAATCGATTCGGATGATTTGGAAAACAAATGGAAATTCGGATTGGCCAATTTGAAGGGACTTTTGGCATCTGGCGTAATTGAATTGGTGAAAGGGAATTTTTATGGGCTTTTTCCTCAACAAATTGGACCTCAATCGGAGAAATTTGTTTAGAAAATCGAATTCCGAGAAAAAGGAAATAGAATTCAGAATTGAAGGAAATTGCTGTTTTTGTTGCCTAAGACTTGTTGTTTAGGGAAATTTGATGAGAAAGCAAGTGATGATCAAGTACTTTAGCATGGGAATTTTTGGGGACCAATTTGGATTAAACAAGAGCAAGTGAGACCAAGAATTTTAGGTTATAGGAATTTATTTTTATTTTCTTTCTTCCCCTCCTCGCCGCAACTCTCCCTCCCTCTCTCTCTCTCTCACTCGCACGAAATCAACCCCCACCCCCACCAAAAAACCGACAACCCCTCTGCTTGGTCTCCCTTATCTTTTCTCCCTTTGACTTTTCTTATCTTATCCCCTCTCTTGCCGACATCCCTTCCCTTTCGTTTATTCTTTTTTTCTTTTATGCTTTTGGCTGTTTTCTTCTGCACGGTCAAAAGACCAGCAACCCTCGGTCTCTCTCTCTCATTTGTTCGGCCGCCCCACTCAACCAACACTGCAACTTCTTCTTCGTTGTCTTCTCTGCCATCCGCCCTACCCCCACGAACGCTCCTCTTTGCTGTTTTTTTTTTTTTTTTTGTTTCACCGTAGCAGTCCGCTTGAAGCATCAAGCTCGGCCGTTTCTTCTCCACCGAATAAGCCACTCGAAGCAACCATCAGCCAAGGAAATCTAGCAGCGCCGTGAGGTTTTGTGGGCCAATTTCTAGGCCCGATCCGTGCTCGAAAGCCATCGCCACTTTGGAGAAGATTGAGCCTCGTCGCGTCCCTGTCGATTTGATCCGAGTGGATCATTAAATAAGTGAGTTTAACTTACTAATCCTCACTTAATAAGTTAATGATGCTTAATGATTGATTAGTTTAGACTAAGTTAGGATTAAGTGGTTAGTTAGATTTGATTAGTAAATTTAATTAATTACCGATGCATGTTAGGTGGATAGTTAGTGCAATTGGCCTGACAAGCTCTAGTATTTATCTAGAGTGGTTCGGAAGTTTTCCGGGCCCATCTTGGCATTTATTAGGCTTTGCGGGCCTAAGTTCTATTTATCGGCATTTAATAATTATTTCCGTAATTAATTAATTAATTAATTTTCGAAAATTAGATTGGGATACCCGGTGATCGGAATTTTATGCTGATTGATGTGGTGTGATCTGTTTATTTAATTGAGCTCTAATTTTTGCTGATTGGGCATGATTTGTATTTTTGGAATTTATTCTTAAAATTAATTTAATTTCAATAATTGATTGGAAAATAACCAAGCGTCGGTTTACAACGCTAAAAATATTTTGGTGGACTATATAAAAAGGTGGGATTTATGGATAGGAAATTATTGTATTTTGGCTAAGGCCAACCATGTATCCATACACGAATGTTTTTATCGAGAATGATAAAAATGGTGATTTGATTAAATGATTATTTTCTGCATACTATGAAAGTATGGTTGGCAGCTTCGGTCGCATAATAAATATATCAGATCAATGGATTTGGCAGCTTCTAGTGAGCATATTATTGTATCAGATCAGTGGATCTGGCAGCTTCTGGTGAGCATATATAGAATAGCAGATAAGTGGATATGGTAGCTTCTGGCGAGCATATATAATATACTATATCAGTAATTGAGGCAACTTCTGCGAGCATATATATAGTATATTATCTCAGTATTTGAGGTAGCTTCTGGCGAGCTATACTATCTATTATTGGCTTAGTGTGAGCAATCTTGGACTTTGGTCAGACTCATAAATAGTATTGATTGAGATGATTGGGGAATGGTCACGTTGACATGGAATCGATTGGGCCGATTGATCGATGATTCGATCTGATTGAATGATTTGATGTGGTGAATTGATTCGATGAATTATAAATTATATTGACTTGTAGGTAGGAAATTGAGGTTAAGGTAAGTCCTCTGACTCGTGATTGTACCTAGGCAGCCCTTATGGCGTATTTGCTTCCTAGTTGAGTCTTAGGGGGTGGAACTTGCTGAGACGTCGTCTCAACCCATTGTGGGATAATATTTTTAGGTCCCTAGTTGGCGGTCATGGAGGACTGGAAGCCCTGGAGTCTGGGAAGATGGAGATTGAAGAATCGGCCAACATGTTTGACTAGTGGGTCATAGGATAGTTCCCTTTTTGGTGAGCCGATATTTTTGTAAACAACCTGGCATTGTATATAAACTTGTTTGTTTATAAAAGGCTTGTTTTGGTTTGAAAATTTGTGGCCCTACTTTCCTATCCCATCTTGTTGTTGTCTAGGGATTAATTAATTGCTTCCGCATGTGCATTTCAAATGAAAGGGTCGGCGATGCATCCGGGGACGTCGCTGTTTAATCGACCAAGGAGGGATGGACATGCGCTCAAGGATCGGGCGTGACAGATTGATGCAATCCTTATGGGCGAAGACATATTATCAAGAGGGCTATTTGATCAAAATACCATTAGACTCACATTTACGTTCAGTTTCCTTTAACCGTTGATCAAGAGAGCTATTATGCCATCCTTTTGGTCATCGATCAAGATGTGTCACGATGTCAAGGTTGGGACACGACAAATTTTGCTATCACATGAGGTACAAGCTTGGGAGAGCTCGCGACCTTGATCGAGCAAACTCACAAAGGTTCATTTGAAAGGCGAGTTGATGACATGTCATCTTACATAGATTATATTTTTTAATTTGTCAGAAAATTATTCCAATAAATTTAAAACACACTAAATATATGCAAATAAAGAAAAGGAAAATAAAAATTGTGAAAAATAATATAAACTAAATAAAAAGGACATACAAATTTCGACAAAGGAAGCAACAAAAATTGAAATAATGCAACCCTTGTCACTTGTGGCCATTATGGTGACTGCCTTTAGGCAACATGATGTGGGTTAGGGACCTCGACAAGATTTGCCAAGCACTAATAATAGTTTTATAAACTATTAGGCTATGTTTGGTCATTTTACATTTCTAATCAAGAATAAGACTAGATAGGATGAGATATGAAATCTAGAGATTTTGCTATATCTTATTCACTATTTGATGGATCACAATGATAAAGTTGGGAATATTCATATTATATATATACATTATTTGATATAAATGGCATGTTAGTGTAAATGAACATAAAAGTTCACAAACAAAGATGGTAAAATTCTCTTGCGATGCTCTTGTCTACTTTATTTTTATTTGCCTTTTTTTTTTTCCTTTCTATTTTAATTATTTTCCTTTTTATTTCATTTTCCCCTTCCATTGTTCTCAAATAAAATTTTATTAAATAGTAAACTGTACTAATATACCTAAAATACTAAAATATGTATTAAATATAAATATATTAATATTAAATATATAATTAAATTAGAATATATAAATAATAACAAGATTAAATTAAAATACTAAATTTTTATTTTTTATTATTTGAATTTCTTATATTAAAATTTAAATATTATTTACATTGAAATATACTTTTATTTTCTTAATTTAAAAAGTTTGTTATAAGAGAAAAATAACTTTCCTATTATGAATATTAGAAATCTTATCTACCTTTATCCCCCTTCTCCCATGAGATAATTTTATTCGGGTTATATCCTTATTATATCTTCGACTTTATCTTATCTTGAGCAGACATCAAATGCAAGATAAGATAATTTTATCTTATTTCGAATTTTATCCCGACTATCAAATGAGGTCTTAGTTCTAAGTGAGAGGATAAAAAATCAACACTATGACAAAACCACTTACTTAGTATAAATAATGCGGTTTTGTTCTTATTTAAGCTTTTAACTGAAATGGTGTATGATGGAGAATGGGGAGGATTTTCATTATGCTTCAAAAGAAAGAAAAATAAAGCATTACAGTGTTGCGATTTCAAGTCAATATGACACGCTGGGAATCCACATAGTTTTCTTCACCGGCTGTATTTCATTTAAATTAATTAATGAAAGGATGACATAAAAATATTAAAATATAATAGGGATTTAATTGGACTAATTGAAAGTTTTGGGACGATGGTGAACATTACTCCAAAATTGATTTAATTGAATCAACCAAAAGTTCAAATATGACACTTCATATCAATAAAAGTTCACATATTGCTAGTACTATTAATAGGAAAAGAAACTACATGTTCTTTACATCTCATATCAGAGAAGGCAAGAGATGTTGATCCACTGCATTTTGCAAATTCACTTCATGATCACTCGGTAAAAGGATGGAAATAATTGTGAAATGGGACCTTCCTATAAGTCTTCGCATAATTATTTCTGGTACCACAACTTCAAACTATAAACATCGCACTATTCCTATGATGTTCATAGAGAAGCTAGCTCTGCAGTGAAAAGAAAAAATCAGATGGCTGGGCTTAGTGAGAACCAAGAAGATATTCAAAAGGCGATCGTCATCATAATTGAAAACCAAATAGAATAGCACATGAAAACTTCAAATCTTACCATCTCCTCAAATGCTCCAAATTTTTGACATTGAGATCACGAAGTTGCTCTAAGCTGACTGCAGAGAGTGGCATATCCAAGGGCACTTGAAAGCAAAGCTCATGTGAGACTTGTCCCATGGTCGGTCGAAGCCTCGGATCGTCTTGCAAGCACTTGAACGCTAGTTTGGCGATCAAGACCACGTCCTGCGCATCTCGAAGGCCAAGTCTGGAAGGCGAGAGACGTTGATCCAATACATCCTTCAACATCGTTGACTCAGCTTGGGTGGACGATGAACATTCTTGAGAGACATGATCTCCAGGATGCTTTCCCATGATTGTCTCTAATGCGATAACTCCAAAGCTATATACATCGCACTTTTCGGTAGGAACAATAGAATAAGCTAGCTCTGCAAGCGGAGAATCCACTGTTTTTTTTAATCTCGGTCATAAGTTGTATTCAAGTTGACAACATTAATTTCGTGATGTGACGTGTGATGGTCACAAGTACAGATCTTCACTTAATCAACTCGTACAACATTGATTTGAGCATGGGAGTTTATGCTTTGGCAAAAATGAAAAAAAATTGTTCGCCCCTTAAAATACGGGCATCTTCTAGGTAATGTGAACTTAATATCCTTGAAATGGATTGATTATGATCTTTTTCCCATTTGCCATTCTTACTTATGAGGAAAATCGAAAAGCATTTTCATCAAGACTGAACTCGAAAGCTCAAAATAAGTACACCGAAATTCCCATGATATGTTTAAATAACTAATGGACTGCATTAACTAGTAAAATTTCAATAATAGAAGCAGGACACCTAATGCCATCGAAATTTGAACAAAAGTTTGCAAAGTACCTGGAGCAATATACCCGATAGTACCAGCAATAGCCGTCCACTTTGATGAATCTGGCCTCAAAAGTCTTGCAGTGCCAAAATCGGAAACATGAGCCTCATAATCACGATCCAATAAAATGTTGTTACTAGTCAAGTCTCGATGAATCAACGGAGGAGAACATTCGTGATGCATATAGGACAATGCATCCGCAACTCCTCGAACCACACTTATCCTCTTGTCCCATCGAAATTCTATGGCTCTTTGATCATCTTTCAAAGTTGTTCTCAAGCTTCCTCTTTCCATGTACTCATACACCAAGAAACAGCGTTGGGGATGGGAGCAGAAGCCATAAAATTTCACGATGTTTCGATGACGTATATTTGTCAAGGCTTGAATTTCCCTTTCAAATGATACCAAATCAACAATCTCAGTATCTTCTTGGGATGACAAGGTTTGCTTGATAGCAAATGTTTGACCTTCTGATATCTCAGCTTTATAAACAATTCCATATGCTCCTTCACCCACATAGTTTTTGGAGTCAAATCCTTCCGTGGCCTCAATGATTCGATCATAGAAAACTTTGCCATCATACCTCAAAATACTCATGAAATCCAAATCATTTGCCCGTTCATTATTCTTTCTCTTGATAATCCTTCTTTGACGATGATTGATGGTTACAACAACAATCAAGGCACAAGAGAGAAAGACAAACCCTAACAATGAGATAATGAGGATAATTGTGATTCTAGCTCCAAGATGTTTATTATGTTTCTTGATCCCAATAGAATTACAGTTCGGTAAACCAACAACATTACCACAAAGCCCTTTGTTATGCTGAATTGCCTCAAATGGAGCCTCATTGAAAGCCTTGACATTAGGGAGAGGACCTTCTAGGTCATTGTAGGATACATCAATAGAAGTCAAGGCCAACATATCATCAAAAGCATGTGGGATGTAACCAGATAAGCTATTGTGAGAGATATTTAGAATTTCCAAGTTTCTCAGTATTGCAAGCTCTCCTGGTATATGTTCTGACAAAATATTATAACTCAGATCAAGAATCTCAAGGAATTGTGTCTTGCCTATCTCGGGAGGAATGCTTCTCTGAAATTTGTTCCTACTCAAGTTCAAGCTCAACAAGCTTTTGCATGAGCCTAGCTGCATTGGTATGGATCCACTCAAATTGTTTGATGCTAAGTTTAGATGTGTCGATGAGATAAAAACCCAATCTCAATGGGGACATTTCCCATGATGGCATTTCTACTTAGGTCAAGTTCTAACAACATTGATAGGTTTCCCAATTCCCTCGGAATCTCTCCGCTCAAATTATTTGAAGAAAGATCCAATATATGTAGTTGAGCCATCCTTCCAAATATTACGGGTATCTCACCAAAGACGTTGTTGTTTGATATCCTTAAGCTCATCAAATTATGACAACGCTCCCATTTCCACGAAAGTTCACCTCTCAAATGATTGTGGCTCAAGTCCATATAATTCAGATGCGGATATATTCCGAAAGCATCTGTTATGTTCCAGTGAGTTGGTTTTTTCAAGCCTCAATCTGATTAATGTGCTACAATTTTTAGGCTCGTGGGGATGGGACCCGTGAAATGATTATTGAGATGGAGAAATTTTGCAATGATCTCCCAAGACATACATCTTTTGGCACTTCCCTTCTAGGTCATTATCATGTAGCTGCAAATTAGTCAACCATGTTAACTTATTGAACTCAGAAGGCAAGGAACCAAAGAATTTATTGTCACCAAGTTCCAATCGAGTTAGATTGGCAAGCTTCCCATTTCAGAAGGTATGGGTCCTGAAAGTCTATTTTGAAAGAGGTTAAGAATAGATAAACTTGTCAAGTTTCCAATGGAACTAGGAATTGAGCCGCTGAGATTGTTCAATGCTAGGTCAAGTTTAATAAGAGAAGTGAGCCTCCCGATTTCTGAAGGTATGGGTCCCGAAAGTTCATTCAGCCATATGTAAAGAATTTCAAATTCATCAAGTCACCTATTTCTCTCGGAATGGAACCGGAAAATAGTTATTTTGTGAAATTGCCTAATTTTTAGTTGATTTTCTTAGATGTCAAATTACCTCAAATTTTATCCTCAAAAGATAAATTTGTAAAGCAATGAGCCTCCCAATTTCATAAGGTATGGCCCCGAAAGTTTATTTTCACTTAGATGAAGATGAAACCAAAGTTTGGTCGGGTTCCCTAGTGAAGTAGGGATAGGACCAATCAAATCATTATCCATAAAAGATAAATTCGTAAGAGCAATGAGCCTCCCAATTTCAGAAGGTATGGGTCCCGAAAGTCTATTTCGGAAGAGGTTAAGAGAAGATAAACTTGTCAAGTTTCCAATGGAACTAGAAATTGAGCTGCTGAGATTGTTGGATGACATGTCAAGTTCAATAAGAGAAGTGAGCCTCCCGATTTATGAAGGTATGGGTCCCGAAAGTCCATTCTGCCATATGTGAAGAATTTTCAAATTCCTCAAGTCACCTATTTCTCTTGGAATGGAACCGGAAATATTATTGCATGAAATCTTTAATTTAGTCAAATTGCCTAATTTTCCAAAAGAAGTAGGAATGGGCCCCGAAAGTTGATTTTCACGTAGATAAAGATAAATCAATCCAAGTTCCCTAGTGAAGCATGGATAGGACCGATGAACTTGTTTATGGAAAAATCAAGTTCCAAAAGAGAATCAATTTGTCCAATCTCCCGAGGGATGTGTCCACTTAGGTTGTTTGCACATAGTTTAAAATAATGAAGACTCTTGAGCATACCTAAACTTGGAGGAATGTACCCAGATAGTTCATTGAAACAAAGATCAAGAGAGTTGAGTTTGGAAAGGTTACCAATACTTGAGGGAATGAAGCCATAGATTGAGTTGTTGGCAAGTTCAAAGCTAACCACACTGGTTAAGCGTGAGAAGTCAAGGCCATCTAGAGTTCCTCTCAAACCAAGATAGGAAAGATTTAGATGGGAAATGGCTCCAAAGTCGTCACAAGCAACACCAGTAAAGCTGCAAGGATTGTCGTCGTGCCACGAAGAGAGGAGAGACCGGCTATGGTTGTTGAGAGTAGATTTCCAATTTAGGAGAGTCTCTGCTCCATCCTTATTCTTAGTCACGTGGATAGTGGAGAAAGAAGTGAAGGAAGCAAAAACGCCTGCACCATGAAATGAAGTGGTGCCTACCAAAAAGAGCGAGAAGAGGAAGACAGCTAAAGGAGACTGGGTCAATGACAAAAAGGAAGAAACCATGATTTGGGGGATGGTTGGTTGGGAGGTGCGAGATGGTTCAAATCTGCATACTATTAAAAAGATTGATGGCTATACTTATAGATTGGAAGATCACTCCCAATAAGCCTCTATGGAGAACAGTTCCTATTATAGCTGGACCGCGTTTTCCAGAAAATGAGTCCTTCTCATTGACGACATATTTGCAAGATAAAAAGTCTTTCCCCTTTTTCAGCCAGCTTAGCGTGCACCGTGGGGGATGATGAGTGAATTGTGCAGAGCCACATAACTCTGAATCGTGCTTGGTCTTTTCCGAGCTTGACTTACTTTTTCGAGTCTTCAAGTCTTCTTTAAAATTTTTTTTCAAGATTGATTATATTTGCAAGATAAAAAGTCTTTCCCCTTTTTCACTCAGCTTAGCGTGCGCTGTGGGGGATGATGAGTGAATTGCGCAGAGCCACATAAGTCTCAATCTTTGGTCATACTTGATTTACTTTTCCAAGTCTTCTTTGAAATTCACATATCAACCATATTTGTGGAAAATGAAGTCCTGATCGTGGGTTTCGAACGAAAAAAAAAAAAAAAAAGAGTCCTGATCGTGGGTGGCTATATGGTTCGAAATTGACACTCAGATGTTGGGTAGATGAGTGGGGTGTTCAAAGGGAATATATACTATGTGGGCTTTTTTTTTTTTTTTCCAAACAACAATTTGTAGAAATTGACCAAATTTTGATCGTGCATAATTTTTCCATCTGACATCCGGTTGACTCGGCTCCAATTCTGGAGAAACGGTTCTATGACGTGCAGGTGATAAAGATTCGAGTGATTGGTCTGTGTAGAGAGCTTGGATCCCCTTTTGCAAAGTAATATTTATGCTTCCCTATCTTGGAGAGAAAACAAAGCAGCAACAAGAATGTGAGTAGGTTATTTCAAGGGAACCTAGGCCTCCAATACTGGAACAAGAATTTTGGGAATTTAAAAACAAGTCATTCAAGGAGTCTTCTTTGTAGCAATAATGTAATTCTCTAATGTGGAAAATTCAAAACTGGGATCTTTCATTTTCATGATTTTCACAATAAGAGGGATGAAGATATGCATTTATCCATAGCAATACGGTTGAAAATGATATGTTGCACAAACCGATGAAATGAAGAAATTCGATTTCTCTCCCTTAACCGCTTTTCCTTAATGTGCTTTATTTGATGAAGTTTCATTCATTGCTATTGGGTGGAGAGAGGACCAGACTCTATTGATATATGCAATTAATAGGTGCCTTCCATCAAGCGCCTTTTTACTTTGTAAGAGTCGCACCTCTTTGGAAGAAAGGTAACTTCTCAATGAATTGTATCTTTTCATCCTTTTCATAGCCAATATGTTTTAGCAGTTATATAATTATTAAACCATTGATTAATAACATCATGTGGGCCACAATAATTCTTACATTCTCCCACTAGGCCCATATGACCTTCCTTTCATGGTTTAATAAAGACCGACACAATAACATTATGTTATAACTTTTCTTAAATTGACTATCACATAATAATCACAATTAAGTAAATAAAACTGATGCAAGTCATGTCGGTTGTGTGTCATTAATCGACGTAGTCCATTCGATGTACTACAACGACAGCTCTCTACTTAACACGATCCATGAATGAGAAGTACAATAATGGTCCAACTAAATAAAAATGGGCTAATTTCAAATTCACATGGAACAAAATGTAAATGAGAGAAATATCAATAGTTATGAAGTGCTGCTTCTTAGCCAAGAATTGAAATGGAAATGCTACTTTTCCAAATTTAGGAGAAAATGGTTTCTGATTTGTCTAGCGGATGAGGCTGATCTGATTAAATTTTGGACTTTACTAGAGAGACAGCTGAGAAAATGAAAGGCAGGATCAAAAGTTGGACTTAGTTTGACGTTGATAACATAAACCTCAGGCAAAAGTATCTTCTTTTTTTTTCCATTGCTGGGATGATAATAGAGAATGTGTTTTATATGACGAAAATATAAAGTGGGATGAAATAAGATGTAATCAATTAATCAAAAGTGAAATATATGAACACAGGGTGAGAAGTAGGACGAGATTCATAGTACATGGGCAATCATGATCGATCAATCACACCATGTTTCACCGCCATGAAGTTTTATCTATCACATAAACTGCATTTTCACTGTCATAACACGTGTATATTTTCACACTATGTACACATGCCAACATTTGAAACCGTTCCTCGAGGCTTTCTTTTGCACTGGCGGTGTTTCTTTTGAAAATCCAACATTTAGAAAAAAGCCAATCATTCTCGTACAATTCTTTCTTGTTTAATAGCACATTTTAGATCTTTCTCATTAAGTAAGTCAAATTTAATAATTGCCCGTGTAATTAATATCTCTCTTTGATAATCTAGCTACTGATAACTAATCAGACACTTAAATCTAATCTTGATTGATTGCCAAAGTGTTACCGATCCGTAAAAGAATGAAAGAGACGTAAGTGGGGCAGCTCATGGAGAAACGAGTGGCTGGAATCTTTCATGGAGACAGCATTGGCCCCGCAACATTTGTGTATTCTTTTGTTCTTTCTGTTTTTGACAAGCTTCTCGTACATAATCAGAGGAAGAAAGAAGTCGTCTCAAGCAACTTTTCGCTATTTCAAATGGATTCACACTAATGGTAACAACAGAGAACTCTGCTAGTAAAAAATATTTACACAAATGATCTTATATATCGTTGATTTGGGAAAAAAAAAAAAAAGCAAGAGTCATTATCCTCAAATTAAGAGTTGTTTCGAACTTCATATTTTTGGAATGACAATTTAGGAAATCCTTGCGAACAAAACCTTATAATATGGTATTTACATGAAATTTCTCATTCTTATTATCAAACAAGTCCCCAAGAGTGCTTAATTGATCAATGATTTATGTTTCATATTTCGTTTATTTTTCTGTTTGATTGGGGAAATACATCAATCAATTCCAGTTGTATATAATTTCGGTCATAATCCTCAAATCAAGAATGGCTTAGGCCATCTACATATAATTTTTGGTGATGCATACTCTATTTCTTCTATGAAGATTGCAAGAAGTAATTAATTCAGCACTCAACAAGTGCAACACCCTCGATCCAACCCTGATTTTTAGAACGGATTCCAATGGTGGCAAGTCTTTGAAGTCAGATTTTGATGAGGAGCAGTAGACCATGAAAACGTCAAGAAGGCCATTCTGGGGTGTAAACTTGATTTCTCATCAGTGGAACACTAAAATTCGAGAAAGTGAAAACGGGCCGCGAACGATAGCCAAGTGGGCCCAAAGCCCGCATTGGATAGCCCAATGGGCCTAAGCCCACATCAGATGGCCCAATGGGCCCAAGCCCATGAAAGACGGCCCAATAAGGCCCACACCCGTGTTGGGTGGCCCAAGGCCCTTCGCCCAAGGAGATGAGCGGCCCAAGAGGGCCATGGACCTCCAAGCCCACCTCAGCCTGATGAGATCTAAGCATTTATTGCATCCATGTGTTTCATGTGCATGAATAGTGCCCAAATCTCCTTGCAAAAGACTAAATTGACAACAAGAGTTTTGGTAGTCTCTTCAAAGCTAAAGACTAAGGGGCAAGAGTGGAATTGGCCAAGGAAGATTAGGGGGCGGCCACAAGCTCGGAGTAAATTAGATGGAGGACAACCTAGCCAAGTCTTTTAAAGGGGCAAGAGTGGAATTAACCTAGACCTACTAGCCCATGTGTGAATATCTCCTCATTAATGGCTTGGATCTTTTTTCTTCAAGAGGCGATCCCACACTTGGATGAGAAGATTTCATGGGATTGGATAGTACTAAACATTAATGACCAAATCTCCATAATTCTCTCTCTCCCCTCCCCCAACAAAAACCCACGACCACCATCACTTCTCTTTCTTCTTTCATTTGTTCACTTTGGCACTCACTCTCATCTTTCCTCTCCCTTTTGAGCTTGGGAACCACCATGCTCTCCATTCCATGTCCTTTGCATGCTTTTTCCTCTCATTCCCTCACCGTCCACCATCCACCGCACACACTCGCCGTTGAACCGCAGTTCTCATCGCTATGTCGAACTATGGAGTCAAGGAGGAAGCTGTTTAGCTTCACTGCAAATTCCCTCTCCTCTTTTCTCTCTCAATTTGATCCCCCATGAAGCCTAGAGGGGGTTTGCCCGCCTTACTGCTGTCGTAACCTTCTCCGTGATGCCGTTGAACCCTTCATCAAGAGTTGTGGAGGCATTACCAACCACCGTCGATGCCCGTCTAGCCTTGCCATTCCTACATCATAGCTTGTCGAGCTTGAATTTTAGTGTGAGTGGCTTTCTAGCCCTTGATTAGGGTTGTTTGCAATTAGGACTTAGTTTAGAACTAGATTAAGGTTAAATGATGCTTTGATGATGTGATAAGTGGGTTTAAGTGATAAGTTACCATGGACTTCCGATAAGTTATCATGATAGATTATCATGTCTATTGATAGGTTATCGTGATAGAATATCGTGTTCACCAATAGGTTATTGTAATAGGCTATTATATTTTGCCAATAGGTTATCACGATTAGCCTTTCCAATGTTTGATAAGCTATCATGATGTGATACGTAACTTGTGATAAGTGGTTATATGATAAGTAATATGTGGTGATAAGTGTTGTGTGAGAAGTTGTTATGGCATGTTATATTAATGTCATAAGTTAATATGTGGTGATATGTGGCATGTAATAGGATGTTGTGGCATGCTATATTAATGAAATAAGTTGTCGGATAGGTAATTGCAATAATTTAGCCTTTAGGCAATCACTAAACTTTTCCTTAATAAGCGTTCTATGCTTGGGTCCCTATGATAAGATGCATCATTAGTTGCTCAATTTGATTGGCATGTTATATTAATGAAATAAGTTGCATGCTTATGTGACAGTTAGAATGAGAATTTATAAGTGTTCATGGTACTCGAGGATTGAAATATTTTGTTATGCATGTAAGGTTATGCGAAAAGATAAAACGTGGGCATGTTTAAATGGCACGTTTGTATGAAACGATAAGGTGATATGAGGTGTAAGCATGACATGATTGCATGTAACATACAATATTGTATATCGTATGAGCATCACACCCTTTCGGTGATTAGTATGAATGAGACATAAGCTTGAGTGATAGTATGCTCATGTGATCACCTAAATACCCTGATGCATTTACGTGGGGTCATGGATCAGTTCTGATGCGTTTACGCAGGATGATGCCTGATTTAGTTTGGATGCCCCCAAGTCAATGGGATGCCATTCGCAAATGGATTTTGTAATGAAGCTCCTTAGTGGAATGTTGTCTTGATGCGTTTACGGACGTTGCCATGCTTGATGGGGCGAGAAGATGCTCGGTTATACCGGAAGACCGCCGACTGCGATTTGGCCATAGCCCTGAGCGATCGCAATAATCTAGACATATATGTGTGAAACATGCATGAGATTGATATATGATTATGTCTAGATTATTGCATGACATGGGTGCATGGTTATAATATATTGCACATTCTTATGTTTGACTCTTGAGTGTGGGAACTATAGGAATTGTTTATGTGGTTATGTTATGATGGCTTAAGAAGGCGAGATAACCATTCTTGTTTATAATTAAGGCAAAGCTAGGGTTACTTTGCTATTGATCTGCCATCAATAGATAACTTGCACGTTTAGGCCATTTTCAAGATGAACTACCTCCTCTGCATTCAGTCTAGAAAGTTCACTCATTGAGTTTTATTTCACTGTTGTTTGTTAAATGTTGACAGGCCTTAAGAATGTCTGAGCCCTTTTGTCAGATTAGGTTCGGGCTCCCCATGAGCATGGCCAAGAAGTAAATAATTATCCGACTGAGGGGACTGATGCACGTTATAAGTGCTACGTCACGACCATTTGGGTTGATGAGAGACTCTTTCACTTGGTGGCTCACCGCTTTACAGCATAGTTTTTTTGGATAGGGAATGACGTCCACGAGCCCATCTGCACTTTCGATGAAACCTTGGTTGCAGGAGGATCAAGAGGTACCAACTGGGATGCTATGGATGTGGATGTACTTGATGGGGCTGTGTTCGATCTAGAAATCAACCCCAATATGATTGTCCAGCCAAAGCCTAGTATATGGAACCCTTAGTGAGTTAGGTGGTAGTGAGGTTAATATCACTTTTTGGAGCCGCTCTTATAGTATTAGAGGTGCTAAGTTTACCTTGAGACCCTTTATGGAGAAGGTCGTGGCCACGCTTTTGGGCTGATTCGATGTGGCAAAGCGAGTTATGTTTGAGCTTGTGTGTTTAAGCTATGTGTATATGGTTTGTATGATGTGATGACTATATGATGCATATGTATATATATGTGGTTTGAACTATCCCTATTTGTTGGTCGGATGATTTGTTTATGCTTCCGTTGGCATATATAGTTCATAATATGAATGGGTCGGCGACGCTTCTTGGGATGTCGCAAGTAAATCACCTAAGTGAATGATTGATAACAAGGGATGGCGCGGGGCATGACAACCATGCTTGGTTGGTATTAGAGCATGGTCATTACTTGGAGTGATAAGGCGCGTTGAGACCTTGGGATAGTAATAAGGGAAAAGTCTAGGAAGCTTCTTGGATTTATGATTAGTAACAAGGGTATCGAGATAGATCCCTCTAAGGTGAAGGCATATGCGACCTAAAACCTCCCTCTACTGTTAAGAAAATCTGAGCTTATTGAGAAGATTGAATTATATCGTAGATTCATATCCCAACTGTTGAAACCACTACTTCGTTCTTTAAGCGGTTGAAGAAGAATGCCAAGGTCAACTGGGATGAAGAATGTTAGAAATCATTTGAAGAGCTTAAGTGATGTCGTTCACAATCTCCTATAGTGGTACCACCTATCCAAGGTGTCACGCCTCGATCCTCAAGCACGTGCTCATCGCTCACCGGTCGATTATATAGCGACATCCCGGGACGCATCGCCGACCCTTTCATTTTAATGCGCATGCGGAAGTAGATATAAAATACCTAGACAATAAAACAATGGGATAGGAAAGTAGGGCCATATTTTCTAAACCTGAGAATCACAACCACACTTATATACATTGCAAACCATAATGTATATATTACAAGACAAACTACTATAGTCGGGTCCTACTCAAACCATTCCGAAAACAAGGTTCACAAACGGGGTGAGGGTTTCCAAACCACTGCGATTCGTCCTCCTCGATCTCTCCTTCTTCCACGCTCCAGCTAGAGCCCATGGTTGAGTACTCCGGAAAATTAGGATCATCAAGCTTGGGATCCTTTGCGTCCACCACCGAACCATCCTTAAGGTCTGCAATATTTTTACCAAAAGCGACCTCCATCACGTACAGAGGCATATCAGATTCTGATACGGGGCCCTCCTTTCGTCCATCACTGAAATGGTGATACCATGCCCTGTATTGATGGGGCACCTTTTGGGTAAACCCGCATCAACCCGGACAATAGACTTCACCAAAACATATTCTAATCTTTTAGGGTGCCTTGTGTATCGGAATGTGATAACTTTGCTCTGTGAACTTCTTCGGTTCGCCAAAATGCTCGGGAGGAGCTAGAGGGGCTGCCATTTATGGGCCTGAAATGTTATCCCACAATGGGGTGAGACTACGTCTCAGCAAGTTCAACCCCTAAGACTCGACTAGGAAGAAAATACGCCATGAGGGCTTCCTAGGCATAATCACGAGTTAGAGAACTTACCTTGCCCTTAGTTCCTCCTTGCAAGTCAATTTAATTCATACTATCATTGAATCATATCATCACATCAAATCTAGCACTTGGATTGAATCATCGATCAATCGATCCAGTCGATTACATGTCATCACGACCTTTCTTTGATCGGCCCATTCAATACTATCTAATAAGTCCAATCATATCAGGACTGCTCACTCAAAGCTGATAATAGATAGTATAGCTCGCGCTAAGCTGATAAATAGTATATTGCTCTCAATTTAAGTTGACATATCAAAGCCCGTAGGTTGATATAGTATACTAATAATGCTCCCTCTAAGCTGATAAGTAACATTGCTCACTCTAAGCTGATAAGGTATACTGTTTGCAAACTAAGCTGACATATCAAAGCCTGTAGGCTGATATAGTATACCGATATACTGCTCTATATCTAAGTTGACATATTGCTCGTAGGCTGATATATTATACCACTCGAACCATTTAATTAATTCATCATTTTTATCATACCTGATAAAAATACTCGTGTGTGGGTACATGGTCGGCCTTAACCAAAATATAATATTTTCACTTTTGAACATCCAACCGGTTTCAATAGTCCCAAAATAGGTTTTTGGTTATGTAGATCGATGTCCAATAATTTTCCAATTAATTACCAAAATTAAATAAATTTAGGAATAAATTGCTAAAATCCAAATCACACCAAATCAACACAAATTAGAGCTCAATTAAATAAACAAATTGCACCACATCAATCAGCATATAATTCCGGTCATCGGCTATTCCAGTCTAATTTTCGGAAAATAAATAAATAAATAATTACGGAAATTAATTATTAAATGCTAATAAATAAAACTTAGGTTCGTAAAGTCTAATTGGAAGCTGAGACAGACCCAGAAAATTTCCGAATCACTATAGGTAAATACTAGAGCTTGTTTAGGCCCTAATTGCACTAAACTATCCACCTAACATGCGTCGATAATTAATTAAATTGCTAATCTAATCTAACAATCCACCTAATCCATGCTTAACTTAAACTAATTAACCATTAAATGTCATTAACTTACTAAGTGAGGATTAGTGAGTTAAACTCACTTGGTTAACGAACCACTTGGTTCGAAACAACGGGGACGCGGCAAGGAGCAAGAAACTCCAAAGCGGGCCTACCAACCGAAGTCGGGAACGGTCCGAAAGCGGGCCCGATAACTGCTGGAAATCACGGGGTCGGGAACAGTCGGTCTATTGATTACTACCCAAATCGAATCATTACCTCTATAACTTCTTGGTAATCCGGTTACGAATCCATCGTGATATGCTCCCATTTCCACTTTGGGATCTCAGAGGTTGCAAAAGTCCTCCCGGCATGCAATGCGAGCTTTAACTCCGCGACATGTCAAACACTTGGCGATGTCCGCCTTCATACCCGACCACCAATAGTGTTGATGCAGATTCGATACATCTTGGTACTCCCCGGATGAATGTTGTAACTACTACGATGCGCTTCGACAAGATATCTTCTCTAAGCTCTACATCGTCAGGTATTACCAATCGTCTTCTGAACCTTAGCGTTCCATCATCAAAAATCTAAAAGTCAATCTTTCTTTTCTCGGTATCCTTTTGCAAAATTTTCTAAACATCTGGGTCTGTTGGCTGGAATAACTTGATCCTGATTTGGACATTTGGCTCAATTCTGAAGGTGGCCATAAGACTCGAAAGGTGGCCTACCTCAAACTTGAACGCCGAATCTTGAGCTCTCTCGATTAGATTCCACTCCTTCACCAATATATGAGCGATTGAAGACTTCAGACTCAAAGCATCGGCGACCTTATTCGTCTTTTTGGGTGATATAAGATATCACAGTCGTAGTCCTTCAGAAGTTCCATCCAACGGCGCTGTCTCATATTCAACTACTTTTGAGAGAATAGGTACTTGAGACTTTGATGGTCCGTGAAGATCTAGAATCTCTCTCCACACAAATAATGTCTCCAAATCTTCGGGCGAAAATAATTGCCGCGAGTTCTAAGTCATGCGTAAGGTAATTACGTTCATGAGGCCTTAATTGACGGGAGGCGTATGCAACAACTTTGCCATGTTGCATTAGCACGCAACCTAGCCCTTTGAATGATGCTTCACTGTAGATCTCGTATTCTCCAGGACTAGATGGAATGGTCAGCACAAGTGCGGTAGTAAGCTTTTGCTTCAACTCTTGGAAACTACACTTGCACTTGTCTGTCCACACAAAATTTTGTTCTTTTTTCGGGAGTCTTATCAAAGGTGATGCTAAGGTGAGAATCCCTTTACGAACCTCTGTAATAACCTGCCAAACCTAGAAAACTTTTGATTTCTATCACGGTAGTCGGTCTTGGCCAGTTGATCACTACTTCAATCTTGCTCGGGTCCAAGGAGATTCCTTCACCTGAAATCACGTGACCTAGGAAAGCAACACAAGTCAACCAAAACTCACACATGCTAAACTTGGCGTACAATTGATGAACTCTCAGAGTCTGCAACACCAATCTCAGATGATTTTCATGCTCTTCATCACTCCTCGAATACACCATAATATCATTGATAAACACGATCACAAACTGATCTAGGTATTCCTTGAATACTCGGTTCATCATATCCATGAAGGTAGCTGGAGCATTCGTCAACCCGAACGGCATCACAGGAAACTCGTAATGACCATACCGAGTGCGAAATGCTGACTTTGGAATGTCTTCCTTCTTGATCCTCGATTAATGATATCATGTTCTCAAGTCGATTTTCAAAAATATCGACGCTCCTTGCAACCGATCGAACAAGGCGTCAATCCTCCGGAGTGGATACTTGTTCTTGATTGTTACCTGATTGAGTTGGTGATAGTCGATGCACAAGCGCAATGAACCATCTTTCTTCTTTATGAACATAACTGGTGCTCCCTAAGGTGATGCACTAGAACGAATGAATCTCTTATCCAATAACTCCTGCATCTGCACCTTCAGTTCCTTCAACTCAAATAATGCCATCCGGTAAGGAATCTCTAAGGAGCCTTAGAGATTGGCTCTGTCCCAAGTGCTAGTTGATCACGAACTCGATCTCTCTCCTTGGCGGTAAACCTGGCAATTCCTTTAGAAAAACAATTGGAAATTCTTGCACAACTAAAATGTCTTCAATCTTCAGGTCCTCAACTTCGTATCCACAACAGTTGCCAGGTAACCTTGACAACCCTCGTCTAATAGACGGGTTGCTTCAGTGACGAGATCAGGGTAATCGAGGGTCCTCCTCGATTCTCGACAAACTCGAAACTCTCACCCTCTAATAGGTCAAACTGAATCGCCTTGCGATAGCAGTCCATTTTAGCTTGTTGCTTGGTGAGCCAGTCCATGTCAATTATCAAATCAAAGTCTTACATGACTAGGACTAACAAGTCTATTTTCCCCTCTCGCCCACCAATCACTAACTTGCAACTTGAGAACAACCCAAAGCAAGCTATCACTTTATCCTTCAATGGCGTAGATATACTAATTGCCGACTCCAACAATATAGGACTTAATCCTATCAACTTAACATTGTTGGAGAAAACTCCTTTACTGTTTTGAAGTTGACAAAACCTTTCCAAATCTAAGTTTGAAGATTTCTAGATTCTATCGCCAAATTCTAAAGACCGCCGGACTTTAGTTTCAAAGTCTAACCTCACTGACAGTTTCCAGACCAAAGAATGAAGACTTATCTAGATGCAGGATTATCTTCAAGGATTCGATTTGTATGGTTTATGGATGACCTTATGGCTGGATATAGCACTGACTTGCTTGATTATCTTTATTGGAAACAATTCCAATTTGAAGATCTTTTGAGAGGCAAGCAAACTTGGAAGGTTCTACTTATGGAAACCAAGATCTTGATTGTATGGGCGAACATGATTGATTGATGGGCTTTTATCACAAATTATCTAACGACTCGAGATCACCTTGATTGATTCTGTCTAATGGGTAGATTAGAAGAATTCTTTTGGAAAGTGCCAACGGTCGAGAAGGCATGAAGGAGTATTTAAGGATGACTCTTAGTTGTTTGAAGGTGTGCATGAAAGAAGAATTTCAAAGTCTGAAGCTTTCTATTTACTTGTTTTTTCATTCACCGAGTTCAAAGTTAAAAACAAAAGAGAGAAACTCTTAGTGAGACTTTGTAAGAGACCAGTAGAGACTCTTCATGGAGAAAGTCAAGATCACAAGCTGTAAAATTCTTTTGATTCATAGTGGAATCCAGCTAGTGGGTTGTCAACATGGGAGAATGGATTTACGCTTGATCTAAGCCGAACCACTATAAACTCCTTACTTATATTCGTAGATTTATTTAATTGTTCAAAGCTGAAATACATTTATAGTATGTTATTTCTATAGGCAATTTACTTCTACTAAGTCTTGCAAAATTTTTATTTACACCTATTCACCCCCTCTAGGTGTTTATACTAGCCCTCTCAATTGGTATCAGAGCTTATGTGCTTATTTTATTGAAGTGTTTTACTTCTTAAGCTATAGATCTATGGCTAGTTTTTTGGCTCTAGGTTTACTTGAAGGCCAAAGCAACACAAGACCTCATTACTTTGATGGGAAAGAGTACAATGTGTGGAAAAAAAAGATGAAGGTATTTCTAAGATCAAAAGATCCCCTGGAATGGGATGTGGTAGAAAAAAGGTATAAATCCCAAAGCTACATCAACCTTAGAAAGAGGAAAGGAAGTTGCAGATGCTAGCGAAATGACACAAGAAGAATTAACCAAGAGACAAGCTCTTGATGCTAAAGCCATCTACTCCTTATATTGTGCTTTATCTCCAACTGAGTATAACATAATTTCATCTTGTGAAATAGCAAAAGAAGTCTAGGATAGGTTGCATGTTACCTATGAAGAAACTGATCGAGTCAAAGAAACAAAAATCAATATCCTACTTGGACAGTATGAAGCCTTCAAGATGAAGCCAAGAGAATCCATCACTGATATGTTCAGTTGTTTCACAGAGATTGTAAACGGTCTAGCATATCAAGGACAACCAATCTCAGGACCGATGAAGGTCAATAAATTGCTGCGTGGACTCTCCAAAGACTAGAATCACATAAAGACTTCAATAAGAGAAACTCAGAGGATCATGCCTCTTTCAGTAGACAAACTAGTTGGCACACTTCAATCATATGAAGTGGAACAAATCAACGAAGAAGAAGATCCCAAAGGTAAGAAGTTAATTGCTTTAAAATCTAATGATGATTTAGATGATATAGATTCGAAGATGACATGGACGATGAAGAGCTAGTACTCATGATTAGGAAGTTCAAAAGTTTGAACAAGAAGGGAAGAAGGTTTAACTGGAAAGGCGAACACTTAAAAATTTCAGAAGAAATCAATTGAGGACAATGAAACCAACAAAGATGTGATTTGCTTCGAATGCAAGAAAAAAGGGCATATCAAACCCAACTACCCTTTGTTGAAGAAAAAGAAAGGAAAAATAGAGAAATTCAAAAAGGCTCTCAAAGTAGAGACATGGAGTGATAATGAATGCAAGGAAAGTGATGAAGAATATGTCAATATATGTCTAATGGCCAATTCGGAAATCGAGACTTTGAAACATACTATGATTCGAGACTTAGACAAAAAGTTGAGGTTAGCAATTTAACAATTCTGTTAAAGTCTCTAAATATATAGATGAACTTTGTCTTGGTCTCAAAGCTTTCTTAAAAGGATTTCCAAGTTGAAGAAGGAGAATTCTAAATTGAAATAACAGAAACCTCTTGGAAAGAAAAGTTTGAAAATCTAAATAAAAGTTTTGATGATTTGAATGAAAATATAGATTCTCTTTCAAAGGAAAATGCTTTTTGAAAGAAGACATTTTAAATATCACAAAAAGGTTTTCAAAAGGATTTGAGAAGTTGGAAAAGATTCTTTTCGTACAAAGACCTTATTTTAATAAATCTAGTTTGGGTATGACACCATAAACTATTCATTTAATTATTTTCCAAAAGTAAAGGAAAGAATCAAACAAAGACCTACAAAAATATTTTACATAAATCATTTTCAAAAAGTTTTTGTAAAACCTGTTGGTCAAAGTGCTCTAAAATGTTCAAAGTGTAACAACTCGAACATTTTGAGAAAGAATGTCCCAAGGTTTGGAGACTTGTTAAGAGGATTGGGCAAAGACTGTTTTTAATACTAACTCCCTAGACCTAAGAAATGTGGGTACCAAAGAAAGCTTGAGTTCTTTTTTATGATTGTAGGTCACTATTAAGAAGAAGGTCAAATGGTATTTGGATAGTGGTTGTTCGAGACACATGATAGGAGATTCAAGTTATTTCATAAAGCTTGTTTAAATAAATGGTGGAAAAGTTTCTTTTGGTGGAAACAACAAATGAAGAATTGTTGGATGTGGAACTGTGAAGATTGGAAGTTTCACAATCAACAATGTTTCCTTGGTGGAATGTTTGAATTACAATCTACTCAGTATAAGTCAACTATGCGATACTGGATTCAAAATTAATTTTCAAGAAGGCATTTGTTCGGGAACTAGTAAAGATTTCTCACAATCTTTCACTAGACGAAGACATGGGAATATTTATCTTCTGGATATAAAACCAGAAAGTTCTCAGTGTTTAATATCCATTCAAGATGAAGCAAACCTTTGGCATTGAAAGCTTGGTCATGTTAACATGAAACGGATTGTCAAGATTTCCTCCAAAAGCTTGTTCGTGGGTTGCCCAACCCGACTTATCAAAAGTCTAAATTATGCACACCATATGTTTTGGGAAAACATGTTAGAAGTTATTTTAAACCTATAAATCAAGTTTCTACTAATAGAGTTTTGCAGCTTCTGCATATGGACCTCTTTGGATCAACCAAAACTCAAAGTATTAGTGGAAAAAGATACTGCCTAGTAATTGTGGATGATTACTCTCGCTTTACTTGGGTATACTTCTTGACAAGTAAGTCTGAAGCCTTCTCTCACTTTTCAAAATTTGCCAAGAAGGTTCAGAATGAAAAATGATATGCTATTTCAAGCATACGAACATACCATGGAGGTGAGTTTGAAAATCAAGACTTTGCGAAATTCTGTGATGAATCTGGTTTCCAGCATGTTTTCTCTTCACCATACACTCCATAGCAAAATGGGGTTGTGGAAAGAAAGAATAGATCCTTACAGGAGATGGCAAGAACCCTCTTAATTGAGAGTAATATTTCCTCTCGATTTTGGGCTAAAGTAGTTTCTACAGCTTGCTACATCATTAACAAAGTATTCTTGAGGCCTATTCTAGAGAAAACTCCTAATGAAGTGTTTAAAGAGAAGAAGCCAAATGTTTATTATTTTCATGTATTTGATTGTAAGTGTTTTCTTTTGAAAAATGCAAATGATCGAACTGGTAAGTTTGAAGCAAAATTAGACGAAGGAATTTTTCTTGGCTACTCAACCTTAAGCAAAGCCTATAGTATTCAACAAGAAGACTCAAGTTTGTGGAAAAATCAATGAACGTCAAGTTTCAAGACTCTATACAGAATCAATTGGATCAAAATCAACTTGAAGAATTTGAATTTGCTCCAAATTTTTTAAATTTTACTTCCCCTAAAGTAGTTCAGACTTTTGAAGATCGACAACAAAAAGAACCAGAAAATTCAACTGAAGCAATGGATCGCGAGACTCACAAACCAACTAGCAATTGGAAGCATAAGTCAAGTCATCCCAAAGATCTCATCATTGGCAACATTGATGAAGGAATTCTTATCAGATCCAAAAGACGAGAAGAGTCTAGTGCCTTGGTACTCGTTTTTGAGATTGAACCCAAAAGTATAAAAGAAGCCTTGGTTGATGAAAGCTGGATTGGAGCTATGCAAGAAGAGCTAGATAGTTTAGCATCAACGATATTTGGGAACTAATTCCTAAACCTAAAGGTAAGTCCATTATTGGAACTAAATGGGTTTTCAAGAATAAGGTGGACGAGAAAGGAAAATGGTCAAGAACAAAGCAAGACTCGTGGCCAAAGGATATACACAAGAAGAAGGGATAGACTATGATGAGACCTATGCACTAGTAGTGAGGTTAGAAGCAATTAGATTATTACTTATTTTTGCTTGCTATAAAAGTTTCAGGTTATTCCAAATGGATGTAAAAAGTGCATTCCTAAATGGATTCATCCAAGAAAAGTCTATGTGGAACAACCACCAGGATTTGAAGATCCAAGAAAGAAACTCAGTCTATAAATTGAAAAAGGCTATTTATAGATTGAAGCAAGCATCTCGAGCTTGGTATGAAAGGTTAAGTAAATTCCTAACTCAAAATGATTTTGTTAAAAGAAAGGTAAACACTACTTTGTTCATAAAAAGAGAAGGTAAAGATTTTTTACTTGTTCAAATTTATGTTGATGATATTATTTTTGGATCACCAAATGAAAATCTATGCAAGAAATTCTCTAGATGTATGCAGGATGAATTTGAGATGGGTATGATGTGTGAGTTAACTTTCTTTCTGGGATTACAAGTTAAGCAATCAAAGAAAGGTATTTTTATTCACCAAGAGAAGTATGCAAAAGATCTCATCAAAAGTTTGGATTGGAGAATTGTAAAAGACAGAGACATCAATGTCAAGTTCTTTAAAGTTGGACAAAGATGAAGAAGAAAGAATGTAGACCAGAAGCTGTACAAGAGCATTATTGGCTTGCTTCTTTACCTTACTGTATCTAGACCTGACATTTTGTTTAGTATTGGTATCTATGCTAGATTCCAATCAAATCCCAAAGAATCTCACTTAAGTGCTGCAAAACGCATCATTAAGTACGTTGTAACTACACCAAAGCTAGGTCTGTGATATCCTAAAGAATGAGACTTTACTCTCCTTGGATATTTAGACACAAATTTAGTATGATGTAAAGTTGATAGAAAAATACTTCGGCACTTGTCAAGCTTTGGGCAACAAGTTGGTATCTTGGTTTTCAAGAAAACAAAGTACCGTAGCCCTTTAACAGCTGAAGCAGAATATGTGGCTCTTGAGAGTTGTTGCTCTCAAATCTTGTAGATAAGGCAATAGCTAAAAGATTTTGGTATTAAAGAATCGTGCAGTGAGATCAAATGTGACAACACAGGTGCCATCAATCTCACAAAAAATCCAATTCTTCATTAAAGGGCAAAGCATATAGAGATTCAATATCATTTAATTAGAGATCATGTTCAGAATGGAGAAGTTATGATTCAGTTCATTGACTCAAAGAATCGGTTGGCAAACATTTTTCAAAGGCACTAGAGAAAAGCTTATTTGAGTCTATTCGCGCCAAACCGAACATCATATTTTCTACCAGGTAAAGTTTGAAGGTGTTCAGACTGAGATTGTCCAGAAGCTACATCTGTAAGTTAATGCTTTCTAAATGAATGTGATTTTATTTTGAAAAGGTACGTTGATTTTTGAATCGCTAACTTGCCTATTTTGTTTTTAGAAATTATCTTTTTAGAATTTTAGAATTTTTGCAGTTTTTCATTTTCGAAAAAGGCAATTTTATTTTTCCTTTATGACGATTTGTATATCCCGTTTCACTTGCTCACTTGCTTTATATACCATTGAAGTTCTTTCTCCGTTTACGCTCACACAAACCCTAGAAGACAGAAATTCTACTTTCTCACATTTTCTCTCAAGTTTGATCTACAAAGCTTTCACCTTTTTCAATGAGCGAGTTCAAGAAATCCCCCTCGATAGTGACAATGTCTTTCTAGAGGAAGTCTTCTAGAATTGCGAAAGGGGACCACAACACATACGAGAGGGTCCTACGCACTTTGACTTAACCAAGGAAGAAGATTCTCCTCAGCAGCAGCAACAACAACAACATTCTCAACAGCGTCACTCTTCACAGCAAGCGACTCAAGATCCTCCACAGCAACAAGTAGAAGAAGAGATCATTAAAGATGGTGAACTAGTACAAACGTAGAAACCCCAATTTCTCTTTAAACTCTACTTTAAGTTAAAGGAGGGTGGTACTGCGATGACTTTGATCAATGAATTTTTGTGAACAAATGGTTATAAGAACGAAACTTTGTTCTTAAATACTATAGAAGGGTTAGGTATTGTGCCCTAAAGGTTTGGCAAGAAGGAATTTTGCCAACTTTCCAAGTGATCCACAATTTGGTGGTTTTAATCACCAGAAGGAAAGGATGATGATGATAGGATGTATATGCATTTTTAGCCTAGGATAGGTATTACTGCAAACGCTCGTGGAGAGAGAATGAGTTTATTCCGTTCTATAGATCACAGGAAGACCTATTCGAAATTTTTAAAGAGAGGGGTGATGAAGCCTCGAACTGTAGATTTTGATTTTCTGGATTCTTTCAAAGTGAACCTGAGGGAGAAGTTTACTCTCCTTCAACTTGAAAGATTTTGCTCGGAGACTGCAGTCTCTTACCCTGAATTGACTGCTTATTTCTATTCAAATCTATCTTTCCTAGATGCGAATAGATTTTCTTTTATAGTAAGGGACAAAGAGTTTGTGGTGGATGTGGACATTTTGGCGGATGTGATTGGCGTGGAAAGAGGGAGTTTCCAACTAATCAGTGTGTCTGTTAGTCACGCAACATTGGCTCTTGTTCGAGACAGATTTGCAGAAGGCAGGATTTCTTATTCCAAAATGAATGCCTCCAATATCTTGTTACACAAGATTGTGATCAACTGTATCAGACCCAAATCCACTTCAAAAACTATTGTCTCTTGCTCTGAAGCA
Source organism: Eucalyptus coolabah (assembly GCA_014182585.1). Classification (NCBI taxonomy): domain Eukaryota; kingdom Viridiplantae; phylum Streptophyta; class Magnoliopsida; order Myrtales; family Myrtaceae; genus Eucalyptus; species Eucalyptus coolabah. The sequence goes on from CM024630.1 coordinate 30,161,551, forward strand.
AAGCTGATGTACTTAATCAACATTGGGTTTAAGTTCTCACTGTCTCACACTATCCTAATGCACATGTATAGGATAGTTATGAAGGACAAAGGGCAACTACCTTACTCTGCGTTTGTCACTCAATTATTCAGACATTTCAACATTCAGTTTTCTACTACTTTGTGTGTTTGGACCATTGTTCCTATGGACATAAGACTGAAGATGGTTTAAAAAAGAGACTGAAGGAGTTGAATAAGGCATTGGAACGCCTGATGGAGAAGTCCCCCGTCAAAATAAAACAAGACTCTGCAGTGAAGAAAAGAAAAGGCAAGGAGACCATAATCGCACCAATTAAGAAGAGGAGAAACCTTATCTTGTAGGAAGAAGAAGAAGATGAGGATGACATTACTCTTTTTGCCTTTGCCTTAAGAAATGTACAGAGTTTTGTTAGTTTTGAGCAGCCAAAGGATAGAAAATATAGGAAGAGAAAGAGAAAGAGATGAAGAAAGAGAAGAAGGAAGGAAAGAAAAATAAAAAGAAGGCAAGAAAACTCAAGAAGAAGAGGGTCAAGATGACTCTTTTGAGCCAACATATGTTGTATCCTTGTTAGAGGATTCGGAAAAGACTCGGAGTGGAATTGTAGGAGAAGAACAAGAAAAGCATCACTTGGGCGCTAGAGAGTAGAGCAAGAACAAGAAGATGAATTCTTTTCTCCACTCGAAGGAATAGAGATAGGGGGAGCTGCTCACAACAGAGGTACCTCTTCACTTGTTTTTACTAGTGATGTTAGTAGATCTCCAGTAGATCCAGAGGATGTCTATGCCTCTCAATATCCTAAAACATATGTTGAAGAGTCCACTCCCGAGTCTTGGTGATCGAACTACTGATGTTCTCTCACATCTCAATACTTCTAGAATTAATTCAGCTAGACCTAGTGCTACAACATAATGAACAGTAGACTTTCAAAGGCTGCTGGAAATCCTCTTGGATTTGAAGGCTCAGCAATATGGAATGGAGTGTGAGATCAAGAATCTCAAAACAACTTTCCAGTCCAATTCAGACTCTCTACAAGAATAGCTGAAAGCCTTGAAGCTTCAAGTGTAAGAAATTGCAAAGGGCGAAGATTTGGAACCACTGAAGGTGAGTCTAACGAAGCTAGAGGAGACTATCAAGTCTATGGGGAATTTCCAGATCATTCGCATCCCCATATAGCCTTGATTTTATCAACCTTTTTAGGTGATTCTCCACTTTTTGCTGTTGACAAAAAGGAGGAGAATTTATGCAGATTTATTCTATCTATCTTCTTTTGACTATCTTTTGAAGACTTTTGCTTGGTACTTTGGACTTTGGATTTTGGACTAACTTTGGACTTTTGATTGCTGTGATTACTGTTTGATTTTGAATTTTTTGGCGCTTGCAACAACTAAGTTTGTGATACTGTTTATGACTAGATAGTTATGTTTAAGATTAACAGATTTATTCATAAGATATTATGTATTGCATAAGTGTTATTTTGCAGGTCAAATTTTTTTAAAATATGCAGGAAAGTTTTTTCACCATCAAAAAGGGGGATTCTTGGAGAAAACTCATTTACTGTTTTGAAGTTGACAAAACCTTTCCAAGTCTAAGTCTAAAAGATTTCCAGACTCTATTGTCAAATTCTAAAGACCGCGGACGTTAGTTTCAAAGTTTGACCTCACTAACAATTTCTAGACCGAAGAATTAAGACTTATCCAGATGCAGGATTATCTTCAAGGATTCAATTCGTATGGTTTATGGATGACGTTATGGCTAGATATAACACCTACTTGCTTGATTATCTCTATTGGAAACATTTCCGATTTGAAGATCTTTTGAGAAGCAAGCAAACTTGGAAGGTTCAACTTATAGAAACTAAGATCCCGATTGTATAGGCGAGCATGATTGACGGGCTTTCATCACAAATTATCTAACTAGTCGAGATCACCTTAATTGATTTTGTCCAATGGGTAGATTAGAAGAATTCCTTTGGAAAGTGCCAACGGTCGAGAAGGCATGAAGGAGTATTTAAGGATGACTCTCTAGTTGTTTGAAGGTGTGTGTGAAAGAAGAATTTCAAAGTCTGAAGCTTTCCACTTACTTTCTTTTTCATTCACCGAGTTTAAAGTTGTAAACAAAAGAGAGAAACTCTTAGTGAGACTTTGTGAGAGACCAATAGAGACTCTTCACTGAGAAAGTCAAGATCATAAGCTGTAAAATCTCTTTTGATTCATAGTGGAATCCAGCCAGTAGGCTATCAGCGCATGAGAGTGGACGTAGGCTTGATCTAAGCCGAACCACTATAAACTTTGTGTTTCTATTCTCTTTCCCTGAACTCCTTACTTTTATTCGTAGATTTATTTAATTATTCAAAGCTGAAATATGTTTATAGTCTGTCATCTTCTATAGGCAATTTACTTATACTATGTCTTGCTAAATTTTTATTTACACCTATTCACCCCCCACTAGGTGTTTATACTAGCCCTCTCAAACATATTGCTCGATAATAAAAGAATGAGTTGCTCCTAGGTCGAATAAAGCGTAAGCAGGATGGTCGTTCAGCGAAACCATACCTGTGATTACATCAAGCATAGCCTTTGCCCGACCTTGAGTGATGGCATACACCGTGCCTTGAACCGGGGGTTTGAGCTATCTTCCTTGCGATGCATTCGAGGCGCATACCCTCCGATTTGACCCATAGGTGGTGGTGGTGGCAACTACGGTTGTCCTCTTGGTCACCTCGGACAATCTCTAGCCATGTGGCCCTGCTAGCCACATTCAAAATAGGCCCCCGTCCTTCAGTGGGCACTGCTCGCACCATGTCGTCTTCCACACGACGACACACGACACTCCGGCTCGGCCCCGACTTTCCAATTCCACCTTCCGTTGGGTGAAACGTGGAATCTTCCTCTAGCCATGGGCTTCTTTCCCTGTTGGATCCCTTCTCAGTGCGAAGTAAACCTCGATCCAGACGAGATGACTTGCTTGTTCAAACTTCTTTCAGGCAGCTGTGCTCGACGATACACTTCTTGATAATCAATCAAATCTAACGACACCAGCCGCTGTTTCAATTCTACTCGAAGGCCATTCTTAAACCTTCGAGCTTTCTCTTCAGATCCTCTATCAGCCTTAGAGCATATTGAGAAAGCTCAGTGAATTTGACCCCATATTGATCAACGGTCATCGTCCCCTGATGGAGATGTTGAAACTCATCCATTTTTTGCTCTCTGGCACTCCTCGAGAAATAATGTTCATTGAACGCTTTGAGGAAGGCGTCCCACAACGGGATCACTCCTCCTAGAAATATAGTCTCTCTGGCGGCTCTCCACCAGGTATTGGCATTGCCCTGCAGTTGATAGACTGCCAGGGTCACTTTCTCTGTCTAGGTGCACATCAGAAGTACAAAGGCTTTTTCCAGATCTTGGATGCAAAGAGACGCGGCCTCGGGGTCTCCACTACCCGTGAACCTTGGCGGGTTTAGCTTCAGGAATTGCTTCACCAACTTATGTATCGGCCTCTCTCTTTGCACCACTACATTCTCGAGCTGAAACTCGGCAGGTGTCGTGGTGGGTGCAGCCTCAGCAACGGCGACAACGACAAGCGGTAGAGGCGGCGGCAAAGCAACGATGGCTTGATTTTGGGTCTGCTGCCCTATCACGTTTCTCATGGCCTCAAGCGTCTGCATGATCCCTTCGATTATGGGATCACCAGGGGCTGCTACCCCAGTACCAACGGGAGCTGGTGCCACTCCACTCGCGCAAGCCTGAATTGGTGCTTTACCTTGGCCACCTTGGCTACCGACCCTTGTCGATGTCCTATCCCGAGTCACGGCCCTGACCATCCTCTTACTAGGAGTCATTTGCTTTTGATCACTCATCTTGCAGGTTTTCTACAAAGACCTGCTTTCCAATTCACACAGAATTAGAATTCGAGCAATTAACACCAACAAGCAATTTTATCAAACAATTATCACGGGCATGCACCGGCATGAATTTAAATGTTATTTCTACTACTATCTTAAAGATCATCGTACCTTATCACTCCAATGTCTAAACCATACTTTGATACCACTTAAACGGGGATGTCACGCCTTAATCCTCGAGCGTGTGCCCATCCCTCACTAGTCGATTATATAGCAACGTCCCAGGACGCATCTCCGACCCTTTCATTTTAATGCACATGTGGAAGTAGATATTAAATCCCCAGACAATAAAAGAATCGGATAGGAAAGTAGGGCCATATTTTCTGAACGTGAAAATCACAACCACACTTATATACATTGCAAACCATAATGTATATATTATAGCACAAACTACTCAAGTTAGATTGTACTCAAACCATTCCGAAAACAAAGTTCGCAAACAGGGGTGGGAGGTTTCCAAACAACTACGATTCATCGTCCTCGATCTCTCCTTCTTCCACACTCTAGCTGGAGCCCACGACTTAGTACTGAAAATTAGGATCATCAAGCTTGGGATCCTTCATGTCCACCACCGAACCATCCTTAGGGTCTGTAGTACCCTTACCAAAAGAGATCTCCATCATGTACAAAGGTATATCAAATTCTGGTATTGGGCCCTCCCTTCGTCTATCACTGAAATGGCGATACCATGCCTTGTATTGATGTGGCACCTTTTTGGGTAAACCCGCATCAACCTAGACAATGGACTTCACCAAATCATAGTCCAATCCTTCAGGGTGCCCATGTATCGGAATGTGATAACTCTGCTATGTGAACTTCTTTGGTTCGCCAAAATGCTCGGGAGGAGCTAGAGGGGCTGCCATCTATGGGCTTGGAATGTTATCCCACAACGAGGTGAGACTACGTCTCAGCAAGTTCAACCCCCTAAGACTCGATTAAGAAGAACTTACCTTGGTCTCAGTTCCTCCCTGCAAGTCAATTTAATTCGTACTATCATTGAATCATATCATCACATCAAATCTAGCACTCAGATCGAATCCTCGATCAATCGATCCAGTCGATTACATGTCATCACGACCTTTCTTTGGTCGGCCCATTCAATACTATCTAATAAGTCCAATCATGTCAGGACTGCTCACTCAAAGCTGATAATAGATAGTATAGCTCGCGCTAAGCGATAAATAGTATACTTTGCTCTCAATCTAAGCCGACATATTAGAACTCGTAGGTTGATATAGTATAATGCTATGCTCCCTTTAAGTTGATAAGTAACATTGCTCACTCTAAGCTAATAAGATATACTGCTCGCAAATAAGCTGACATATCAAAGCCATAGGTTAATATAGTATACCGGTATACTGCTCTCTATCTAAGCTGACATATCGCCCATAGGCTGATATAGTATACCACTCCAATCATTTAATCAATTCATCATTTTTATCATACTCGATAAAAATACTCGTGTATGGGTACACCGTCGGCCTTAACCAAAATACAATATTTTCACTTTTGAACATCCCACTAGTTTCAATAGTCCCAAAATAGGTTTTTGGCGCTATAGACCGATGCCTCGTAATTTTCCAATTAATTATCGAAATTAAATAAATTTAGGAATAAATTCCTAAAATCCAAATCACATCAAATCAACACAAATTAGAGTTCAATTAAATAAACAGATCGCACCACAGCAATCATCATAAAATTTCGGTCACCGGCTATTCTAGTCTAATTAAACTTAGGCTCGTAAAGCCTAATTGGAAGCCGAGACGGACCTGAAAAATTTCCAAATCAATCTGGGTAAATACTAGAGCTTGTCTAGGCCTTAATTGCACTAAACTATTCACCTAAGATTCATTGATAATTAATTAAATTGCTAATCTAATCTAACTATCCACTTAATCTATCGGTTTGAAACGATGGGGATGTGGCGAGGAGCAAGAAACTCCAAAGCGGGCCTACCAACCGGGGTCGGGAATTGTCCGAAAGCGGGCCCGATAGCTGTTGGAAACCCACCGGATTAGCTTCTAGTTGAGGGTTGCGAGGCTGGATCGGACAGCTTGAAGTGGCGAGGGCGGACGGCGATGGTACAGCAAGGTCAAGCGGACCGAGGTGGGTCTTCATGGCGGCTCCAAAACCTGCACATGGCTCGGCAGCTTGCTTAATGGTGAGCAGGACGAGACGGTGCGACTGGGACGGTAGGAAAGCGCGCAGCTCACGAGGGCTTGCACACGACTCTAGCGAGTAGCAATGGGGATGCTTGAGCTTCCAAGCGGTTAGATGAAAGGGCTGGCTATTCGGCGGCTTCAGGTGGGTTCTTTGGAGTTGGAAAACACGAAGAAGACGAAGAAGATGAAGGTGGTCGACCGGTTGGGGAGAAAGAGGGCAAGGAGGGGGCCATCAAGTCTTCAAGTCCATCTTCTTGTCCCTTATGGAGGTCCCCACCAATTCAACCGACTGCCTCAACAGTTTTCAACCTCCAAGCTTCCTTAACAAGCTAGGGAAATGGTCCAAAAGTCATAGGCAAGGGGGCTACGAATTTTAGTTTAATTTCCTCAAATTGGACTTCAAATGCTTCTCAATTCAATTCAATTTGGCCTCTATAATTTCAACTAACACCTCAACGATCCAATTGGTATTTTTCCTCACCAATTGATCCCGCATGCTTCCTAATTTCGCGATCGAAAATGGTCCTCCGAATTTTCTATACAAAAATGACCATACCTCGACTTTTTCCCAAAAAGTCTCGGCTCTGCAGAAAAATCTTCGGAGACTGATTCGACATTCCTAAAATGACACGTGACATGACAGAACTTTCAATTTATGAAATCGGATTCAAATTCGCGGTTAATTTCAATCCGGCGCAATTTTAGCGTGACCTAGGCTACTGGGTAGCTTTTAGAAATTTTTAGTGCAAATGACCCGTGGTCAATTTTCTTCGAGCCACAATGAACCCATTTGATACATTGGCGACCCTCGGTTGTCTTGAAAATCTCGAGGATTCAAATACGGACATAGAGTACCAAAACGATAGAAAAATCGGTTTAGTGCCGGCCGACGAAAATTTTGTAATTTGGTGGAATCACCCACATTTAGACACATATCTCTATCGAACCGATCTATCTCGATTTCTAATCGACTTATATCTCGTGCCATAATGACCTCTCGCAAATGAGCACGGTCGAGTGGTCAAGTCCTAGTCGAATTCTCAAGTCTATTGCGTTAAAATTTCTTAATGGCTTTCCAGATAGTCTAGTTATCTCACGAGTGATCAGCTCGAGAACAGCCCTATAGACGCATCGATGAAAGGCCCGATTAATTTAATTGAAAGCAGAAGTGAAAAATCCAGGATGTCACACAATGCGTGCCTCGATTTTGTATCTCACCATCTACGGAGAGTCATTGGGAGTTATGTTGGCACACAAAAAAGACTAAAGGATGGGATGGAGTGTGCCATATACTACCTTAGTAAGAAGTTTACTACCTTTGAGATCCAATATCTCGAAGTGGAAAAGACCTGCCTAGCCTTAATTTGGGTATTACACCAATTGAGACAATATGCTTTTCACCACTACATCTTACTGATGACTGAGAATGACTTGACTAAATATCTTTTGGAGAAGCTTGCATTGGTTGGAAGGCTTGCCAAATGGCAAATATTACTCTTCGAGTTCGATATTCGAAGCATGGTACAAAAGTCTGTCAAAGGACAAGTCATAACTGACATGTTAGTTGAAAATCTTGAGAAGCATGATGACTAGGATAAAGTTGATGGACGAATCCATCTAGTCGCACCTGACAAGTGGACCATGTATGTCATGCCCCGATCCTTCGAGTGTGTGCTCATCTCTCGGTGGTCGATTAAATAGCAACGTTCCAGGACGCATCGCCAACCCATTCATTTTAATGCATATGCGGAAGCGAATAAATAAATCCCCAGACAACAACAAGATGGGATAGAAAAGTAGGTTCATAATTTTTTGATAACCACAACACACATTTATACATATCGACTAATTCATATACATTACTAGCCGATATTTACAAGGCCTACAAAAAGGTTTACTCTCCAAAACAAGCTATCCTATGACAAGCTAGTCAAACTCGTTTGCCGATTCTTCAGTGTCCATAGGATCCGGGCAAGACGACGGGTCCTCCACTACACCATAAGGAGGGTCAGTTGGATCCACGTCTAAAGCAGCATCAATCACCACTGTAAGGATATCAAAAGCCTTGAGGGGACCTAACTTAACACCATAGGGAGTAGTATGAAACCATGCTCTGAATCGATTAGGTATCTCCTTATGTGAAATCTCTTCGACCAAGACAATGGTTACAACTAGCTCGTAAACCCAAAAACCTCAGGGATCGGGGAAACTAGAGACCCGCTCGGTAACCCTCATGGGACGAACATGACGCCCAAGGGGAATTGACATCGTGATTCTGAAAATGTTATCCCACAACAGGGTGAGACGACGTCTTAGCAAGTTCACCCCTTAAGACCCGACTAGGAAGAAAATACACCATGAGGACTGCCTAAGCACAAGCACTAGTCAGAGGACTTACCTTGGCCTCAGTCCCTTCCTGCAAGTCAATAAAATATGTAATTAATCAAATCACATCAACCAACTAGATCACCACATCAGATCGAATCATCGATCAATCGACTCAATCGATTCCATGTCATCAAGACCATTCCTCGATCATCTCAATCAATACTATCTATAAAGTTCGATTCATAATCCAAGACTGCTCACTCTAAGCTGATAAATAGATAGTATAGTTCGCATTAAGCTGATAAATAGTATACTGTTCACTCTAAGCTGACATATCGCCTGTAGGCTGATATAGTATAGTAATAATGCTCACCAGAAGCTGCTAGGTATACTGCTCGCTCTAAGCTAACATATTGCCCGCAGGCTGATATTGTATATCGGTATACTACTCACTCTAAGTTGACATATCGCCCGCAGGCTGCTATAGTATACCATCCTAATCATCTAACCATTTCACAATTTTTATCATTCCCAATAAAAATAATCGTGTGTGGGTACACAGTCAGCCATAGCCAAAATACAATATTTTCCCCTTTGAAAATCCCATTAATTTCAACAGTCCACAAATTTATTTTTGGTACTGTAAACCGACGCTCGGTGATTTTTTAATTAATTACAGAAATTGAATAAATTTTGGGATAAATACCCCAATCACAAATCACACTCGATTTGCACAAAATAACAGTCAATTAAATAAACAAATCACACCATTGCAATTAGCACAAAATTCCGGTTGTTGGCAATCCCGGTCTAATTTCCGAAAAATAATTAAATAATTAAATAATTACGGAAAATAATTATGAAATGCAAATAATGCACACTTAGGCCCGAAAAGGCCTAATTAAAAGCTGAGATGGGCTTGGAAAAATTCTAAACCACTCTAGATAAATACTAGAGCTTGTCTAGGCTCTTATTACACTACTCTAATCACTAAACATGCAATAACGGTTAATTAAATTGCTAATCTACTATAACTATCCACCTAATTCATACTTAGTCTAAACTAATCAACCTTTAAACGTCATTAACTTACTAAGCATGTAACGACCCGAGCCCTACTGTGTAATATTGTCGGCTTTGGACACTGAGTTCTCACGGCATTAAAACACGTTACATAGGGGCAGAGGGCCATCCCTCGGGCCTTCCCTCTCCCAAGCCATAATATTGTCCGCTTTGGAGGTATAGCCTACCGGTTCGTCCTCCCTCACGGCTTTGTTTTTAGCGTAGCAGAAGCGTACGTGAAATACATTGTCTGGGGTAAAGGCGCGGCCGCAGCTAAGCTCTCATCCCAACCCAATATTGCCTGCTTTAGAGGGCTTGGCGACAACGCGTTTCACGTACGATTTTGCTGTGCTGAAAACAAAGCCGTGAGGGAGGACAGCCGGTGGGTTGTGCCTCCAAAGCAGACAATATTATGGCTTAGGAGAGGGAAGGCCCGAGAGATGGCCCTCTGCCCCTGTGTAACACGTTTTAAAGCCGTGAGGCTTAGTGTACAAAGCGGACAATATTACATAGTGGGGCCCGGGTCATTATAAATGGTATCAGAGCTGACTCCCGACCGTGTGTGGGGCCACAGCGAGGACGTTGTGCTCATATGGGGTGGAGAGTGTGACAGCCCAAGCGATGGTGCGCGGGGAGGAGGGATGGCGGTGTGTCCGCGCCTCAGTCCCCGGACATGCGTAAGGAAGGGGAAGGGGTCCTTCTCTAGTTCCACATCGCTTAGGGGAGGAATCCTAGGCTTGTTTATAAAGGCTTGGGCCCCTTTAATCTGTGTAACGTGTTTTAAAGCCGTGAGGACTCAGTGTCCAAAGCGGACAATATTACACAATGAGGCCCGGGTCGTTACAAAGCGGGGATTAGTGAGTTAAACTCACTTGATTAACGATTTGCTCGGACCACAACGACGGGGACGCGACGAGGATCAACAAACTCCAAAGCGAGACTGCGAAGCAGGGCCGGGAAGGGCTAAAAAATGGGCCTTGATGCCTCCCTTGCTGGTTTCGATTCCATATCTTAGGCCCAAAGAGCTGCAACGGCGGCTGGTTCGGGTGTGGCTTGGGGCTAGACTTGGCGGCCACGGGTGGGGGTGTGGGCCGTGATTAGAATGGCCATGAACCAGGCCAAGTTGTGGCTGTGGGGCTTGCTGAATTGCGGGAACGGAGCTGCTATTACGCTTCGGATGGGCTGGAGCGAATGAGGGATGGAGCAGCTTTGTGCGGCAAAGGTGGGCCACGATGGAAGGTCAACCGCGAGAGGCTTTCTTAGAAAAATTGACCAGTGTCTTCGTGACTGAATGGAGGAGAGTCGGTGGGGTGCATGTGAAGAAGAAAGTAGCCAATTCGGAGAGGGTTTGGTGGGGCAGGGGACGTGTAGGGGAAAAAGGAAAATAAAAGAGAAGTAGAAGAGGTTAAAGGGTTCAACGTTAGCAAGAGAGAGAGAGAGAGAGAGAGAGAGAGAGAGAGAGAGAGAGAGAGAAATAGAGAGAAATGATAAGAATGAATTAAAATTCAAAGAGAGAAAGGCAAAGAGGAGACCAAACTGTAGGGACCGTTGGCTATGGGGGGACGCGAGGGAGAGAGAAAATGTGAGAGACGTGTGGAAGTGAGAGACCGCAAGAGGAGTGGGGAAAATAAAAATAAAACATCTTATTTTTATCCAATCTTGGTCCCACAACTTTCATGTAAAAGGCTTGGTCCTCACTTGCTTCCTTGCACCATAATTCTCATAAAATAACAAGTCTCGGGTAACAAAATAGCCATTTCCTTCAATTCCAAATTCTATTTTTTTTTTCTGAATTTGATTTCTTAACAAATCTTTCCGATTGATCTCCAATTTTGTTGAAGAAAAATCCACACAATTTCCTTTCACTAAATAGCTCACGTAGGAGGCCAAAATCCCTTCAAATTGGCCAATTCGAATTTCCGTTCAGTATTTAATCGTCCTAATCGATTTTCCGTAAAAATCCGATCTCGCCGAAAATTCCTCAAAAGATGAGTCGATGTTCCTAAAATGATTTGTGATATGATAGAGCTTTCAATTTATGAAATCGACTTCAAATTCGCGGTTAATTTCAATCGACGCGATTTTAGCGTAATCTAACCTACCGAGTAGCTTTTAGGAATTTTTGGTGCAATTGACCCGTGGTTGATTTTCTTCGAGCCACGACATACCTCTTCAACACATTGGCAACTCTCGGTGGTCGTGAAAATCTTGAGGTTTTAAATATGGACATGGGACACCTAAAACGACAAAAAATCGATCTAGTGTCGATTGACGAAAATTTTGCAATCAGGTGAAATCACCCACACTTTGATCACAAATCTCAATTGAATTGACCTATCCCTAGTCTCGATTGATTTTTAATTGTGTCATAATGACCCTTGTAGACTAGCACGATCGAGCAGTTGATTCCTAGTCGAATTCTCAAGTTTATTACATTAAAATCCCTTAACGGCTTCACCTGATAGGCCAGTTATCTCATGAGTGGCCATCTCAGAAAAAAGCACTATAGGTGCGTCGATGAAAGGCCTAACTTATCCAATCGAAATCAGAGCTTGAAAATTAGGATGTCATAACTTTTCCCCTCTTATTAAAATTTTGTCTTCGAAATTTAAACCTTTACCAACCTTGAACGAAGGGTAGGGCTATCGTCGTCTCATCGGGTTTCACTTTCCCCCGTTGCTTTTCCTGTCCTGTGGTGTTGTCAGACCACTTTGACCAAGTGGACTCTCTTGGTACATAGAATTTGTTCTTTCTGATCCACAGTCTCAACCAGACTTCCTATGTACAACACTCGTTGTCCACGTCTAATTCTTTAAGATTTAGCACGTGGGTTGTGTCAGGCTCATATGTCCTTAACATCGACATGTGAAAGATGTCGTGCACTTGCGCCAACTTCGGCAGTAATGCAGGACAATACGTTAGGATCTTGATTCTCTCTAGAACCTCAAAGAGACCTACGTACCTCGGCTTTTGTTTTCCCTCCTTGCCAAGGCATAAGGTATCCTCATTAATGACACATTCAGAAAGATGTAATCACCAATTTGGAACTCTAAGAGCCTTTTTTTTTTTTTGTAAAAGGTAATCAGGAACTCTAAGAGCCTTTGACGCTTAACAAGACAACTTTTCTGGCGACTCTGAGCTGTCTTTAATTTGTCTCTAATCACGGCAACTGTAATCACTGATTGCTGAACTGACTCTGGGGTTGTGATCTTTCTTCATCTAACTTCCTCCCCACAACTTAAATTCTGTCCACTTTGCTATGCAATGCTTAAAGAGAAACCATTTGAAAGCTCGCTAAAATTGGGAAACTCGGGTCTAGATCTCGATATAAATTTGTCACCGTCACTCTATGTAGACAAACTATTTGATGCACATACAACTCGCATGTCCTGTCTAAGTCCAGATCCTTCCATACTACCAAGAAGTGAGCCGACCTCGTTAGTCTATCGAACATAACCTCAAATGGAATCATTACTCCTCTCGTCTCCTTGGTAAACCTACCGTGACGTTCCATCATGATATACTTCCATTCCTACCCGGACTCTCGAGTGATTGTAAAAGTCCTCCTAACTTACATTACTGAACTTCCACTTACTAGCACATTTGACACTTGCAACTTGTCTAGCGATATCTATCTTTTTATCAATCTACCAATCGAGTTGATGCCGATTCTAACCTAATTTGTACTATTTGGTCACATACTGCAACTACTATAATGAATTCCTGACAAGATCTCTACCTTAAGTTTCGTATCATCTGACATCTATCATCACCCACAATACTTCGGCGTTCCATCTTCAAAAATCTGAAAATCAATCTTTCCCTTATCGGTATCCTCTTGTAGGATTTTTGAACATCTAGGTCTGTCAACCGAAACGTGTTAATCCTAAACTGGACTTCCGATTCAATTTTGAGGGTGGCCATAAGATTCGAAAGGTGGCCTACCTCAAATTTGAAAATCGAATCTCGAACTTTCTCAAGTAAGGTCCATTCTTTAACTAGCATATGCGCAATTGAAGACTCTTAACTCAGCGCATCTGTGACTTAATTCGTCCTTCCATAGTAATATAAGTTATTACAATCACAATCCCTCCGAAGTTTTAATTCACAACGCTGTCTCACATTCAACTCCTTCGAGAGAATAAGTACTTGAGACTTTAATGGTTAGTGAAAACTGGAGTCCTTTTCCACATAAATAATATTTCCCAATCTTCAGAGTGAAAATTATTGCTGCAAGTTCTAAGTCATGCGTCAAGTAACTCAGCTCGTGAGATCTCAACTGACGGGAGGTGTACGTAACAACTCTATCATGTTGCATCAGCACGCAACCCAATCCTCTAAACGACTCATTACTATAGATCTCGTATCCCCCAAAACCATATGGAATGATTAGCACAAGTGTGGTAGTCAGGTTCTGCTTAAGCTCTTGGAAACTATCCTCGCACTTGTCTGTCCACATGAACTTCTCTTCCTTCTTCAGGAGTCGAGTCAATGGCGACGCCAATGCTGAAAATCCTACCACGAACCTTCCGTAGTAACTCCGTCCAACCCAAATGGCTTCTAATCTCTAATACTGTTGTTGGTCTTGGTAAATTGATAACTGCTTCACACTTGGTCGAGTCCATGGAGATTCCTTCACTTGAAATCACATGGCCTAGGAACACAACACGAGTCAACCAAAACTCGAACTCGCTTATCTTCGCACATTGTCCATGTATTCTCATGTCTGAAGTACCATCCTCAGATGTCTCTAGTGCTCCTTAGCACTCCTCGAATACACCCGAATATCATTAAAAGACACGATTGTTAGGGAAATTTCTTATGATGTTTTGAAGATGACAAAATAAATCAAAGGCTACTAACGTGTTTAATGGTTGAGTAATAGACTATGCAGATGATAAAACGAGTAAATGATATTATCAAAGTCTACACTTGGAAGAACGAAAAAAGACAGACTTACGTCCAGATTGTAAAGTCTACTTGAAGTCTGAAAACACTAAGAATTTACATCCAGACTTTACATCCAAAACGAGACATAAGTTCATAACGTAGCAGATTCAGAATGAAGCGTGTTTAGAACGAGGCAACTTGACAGAACGTAACACAAGCCCTAAATGTATAACAGCTAGTGATCTGATTTGGATTCTACATCAAAATAGATTTGATTGACTCAATCTAATTGATTGACAATTAGATATTGAAGACAAGAACTTTCTACACGAAGAAGCTCTACTTATGGAAAACCAAGATTCTGTTTGTATGGGCAATCATAATCAACTTGGGATTCTACTTTTGTCACTCAACGGCTACCAAATCTTCTAGATATAGATCTGTCCAATGGGTAGATTGGAAGATGATCCTCTAGATATTGTCCAACAGCTAGTTTGGAAGTGGAGGAGTATTTAAGGAGATCAATGACCGATGAGCAAGTAAGAGACGGAGCGTAGAATTTATGATTCCAAAGTTTGAGCAACCTTCAATCATACACTTGTCTTTGATGAGCTTAAATGTTTGTAATCGTGGGAGAAATACCAAATGAGTGACTTTAGTGAGATAGTGTGATCTACCACTAAGTGTTTGCACTTGGAATTGTAATCTCTTTTTGATTGCATAGTGGAATCAAACAGAAGGCTGTTAGCGTGGGAGAGTGGATGTAGGTTTGATCTAAGCGGAACCACTATAAACCTTGTGTTCTTATTCACTTCTCGTTCAAACTCCTTTATTTTATTCCACATTTATTTGCCAAAATATTTTATTTTAAACACCTATTCACCCCCTCTAGGTGTTATTACTTGCCCTTTCAATTGGTATCGAGCCAAGTGCTCGTTTTATTAAAGTGTTTTTACTTTTGAGCTAAAGATCTTCTATGGTTAGTATCTTGGCACTAAGATTTATGGAAGGACAAAGCAACACCAGGCCACCCTATTTTGATAGAAAGGAATACAATGTTTGGAAAAACAAAATGAAGGCATTCCTAAGATCCAAAGATCCCTTGCAATGGGATGTTGTGGAAAAATGAATCAATCCCCGCTGCGTGTCTACATCAAATAAGAATGACAAAGACAAAGAAACCAAACCCCTCGCTCCTATGTCTCGGACAAAGTTGTCCAAAAGAGAAGCTCTTGATGCAAAAGCCATTTATTATTTATATTTTGCTTTGTCTCTTATTGAATATAATAAATTTCTTCATGCGAAACAGCTAAGGAAGTCTGGAATAGACTTCATATCACTTATGAAGGGACTGATCGTGTAAAAGAGACAAAAGTAAACTTCCTGCTTGGCAAATATGAATCCTTCAAGATGAAGCAAGGAGAGTCAATTGGAGATATGTTTAGCCATTTTACAAAAATTGTAAGTGGTTTAGCATATCAAGGTCAACCAATTTCTTCCCCCAATGAAGGTCAACAAACTTTTGCGAGGTCTCTCAAAAGATTGGAACCATGTTAAGACCTCAATCCAAGAGACTCAGAGGATTATGCCACTCTCCATTGATGAATTGATTGGCACTCTTCAATCCTACGAAGTGGAACAAATCAACGACGAAGATCCCGAAGGTAAGAAGTCCATCGCTTTAATATCGAACGCTGATTATGGTGATAAAGACTAGAAAATGACATGGACGACAAAGAACTTGCTTTTATGATCAAGAAATTCAAAAGCTGAGTAGAAAATGGAGGAAATTCAGTGAAAGAAAACAATACAAGCAGAATGGCTAGAAAAGAACAATGAAAGAAGATGATGAGCAATGAAATATATGCTTGATGGCACATTCTAACTCGAGACACAAACTCAGAATCCAATGAGGAAGTCGAGATAAGTCATTCAGAAATTCCTACTAAAGTTCTTAAGTATATAAATGAGCTTTATTTAAATCTCAAATCTTTCTCTTAAAAGGATCTCCAAACTAAAAAAGGAGAATTCATGGTTTAGGCAGCAGGATTTTTCTCGAAAAGAAAAGTTTGAAATTTTGCAAAAAGATTTTCTACAAACAAAAGAAAGTCGAGATTTACTTGTCAAAGGAAATGATTCTTTAAAGAAAGAATTTTCAAATATTTCGACAAAATTTTTAAATGGTTCAAAACATTAGAGCATATCATTTCCATACAAGTACCTTACTATAATAAGTCGGGACTTGGTTTTAATAGGAAAGTGATTCTCTAATAAATTTTCCTAAAGTCAAGGAAAGACTTAGAAAAAGACCTCCAAAGGCATTTTACAAAAATCATTTTCAAAAAATATTTGTAAAACTTGTTGGTTGAAATGCCCTCAAGTGTTCAAATTGTGAAGACTCAAAACACTTTGAGAAAGAATGTCCTAAAGTCTGGAGACCTATTAAGAAAGATTGGGTATATACATCATTTACTAACTCTCATAGACCCAAGAAAAATGGGAACCAAAGAAAAGATGAGTTATTTTTTAGGAAATAAAGGAGAAGAAGAAAGAGAATTTGGTAAGGAATTGTTTTTATTCTCAATTTGATTCGGGCAATAATTCTCATTATACTTGATATTCGACATATCCTCTAGTTGATTTAGATTTTATAATGATCATATTCTTTGATTTGTTTTATTGAAGAAAGAATCGTGTGATTATTTTTGATATCTTGCTTAGAGACAATTAAATTTATTTGGTTTGATTTTATGCTATCAGATTTTATCATATTTTGCAAAGTGAAAATCTGTTTTACGAGATATTAACTTATTATGCAAGATATTATTAGATACTCAAGGATTTTATTCCCTCTGATTTTATCGTGCTATGACCAAGTGAGAATTCTTTTTTCAAGATATTATTGTGCATAATGTTCTTTCCTTAAATACTTTGTTATGATGAGTTTAGAAAGAATATT
Source organism: Eucalyptus coolabah (assembly GCA_014182585.1). Classification (NCBI taxonomy): domain Eukaryota; kingdom Viridiplantae; phylum Streptophyta; class Magnoliopsida; order Myrtales; family Myrtaceae; genus Eucalyptus; species Eucalyptus coolabah. The sequence goes on from CM024630.1 coordinate 30,178,874, forward strand.
TGATTATTCATGGAAATTTTATATTTTGCTCTAACGAAATGGAATGATCCAAATTGATGGATACCAAAAAGGAAATGAGTTGATTGTAGGAAATTTTATAAGGGAAGAATGATTGCGAATCTACGCAAAAAGATGTTGGTGCAATCTATAAAAAAAGGTATCTCATGCAAAAAAGATTGGTAATGATTTTTTTATCAATGGTATAGTTCAAATATATACCTTGGGTAAGAGAATTATGTATTTTTTTTTTTATCATTCCGCCTTACAAATTTCTACATGCATTTATCATGATGATTGCTTATTATTTATATTACAAATATCTTTTGTCATAAATATAAGGCATTACAAGTTTTTAATTGGTTTGACGCGTGATAGCAATATCTACTTTATTTTTGTGAAATGCATCAATAATATATATCTGAGATTTATGCTCAAGGAAATCCCTTTGATCTTGAAAGATATTATTGCATATTCATGGATACACTTGCTATATTGTTAGAAGATGTCTTATAACTAGCAAGTTTGATCCGCAAATCAAAGGAATATATTACATGATATTTTTGCAAAGATTGTTATCTATTATACAAGAATTTGCAGGTGGCAAAAGAATCTTCCATATGGATTTTGGAAAGGTCAATCCAGAAAGTTGTGGAGATTTTGCACTATTTTTGGAGGCTAAAAATTCCTTCCTTATGCAAAGTTTTTGCAAATTGTTTAGGAAATCCCTAATGTGTCGTATGAAAGGTTGAGTAGTTCTGAATTTTAATAATTGATAATCTTATATATGCTATTCAATTTATTTATTGAAGAAAGGGCATTATATATTATGTGGATATTATTACAGCTTATTTGCGCAAAAGTTCGTTAAGTTTATGCAGGTTTAATTTGAGAAGGGCTTGATTGAAGAAAATAAATTTTTACCTTGAATTTCAAAATGCAAATGATCGTTGTGGATATTGTTGCTGCAAAGGAAATAACGGAAAATATTCTGATCAACATGCACAAGCCACAATTAGTGCTATTCGCAAATATTGTCATGATGACAGGGGAGAAAAGTGAATCCAAGAGAAAGGAAAGAATCGTGATCACCTCAAAAAGGCAACAAATTGAGGGGGAGCGTTGATCAATTATGGAAAAATATTTTTCAATCGATCATGATCTTGATTATTATGGAAAGAAGGAAAAGGTAAATGTGTTAGAATTTATTAAGTTCTAAAAAATCTGGTTAGTGCATCTTTTATTACCTTTTGTCATTAACAAATCTCTTATTGATATTATCATTTTATTATGACAAAAATGGTAAGTGAATTTTATAATGCATCCGTGATTTTTATTGGATATTTGCTGATATATATGATCGACTTGAGCTATATTACATATCCTTGATATTCGATTTACTTTATAAAAGTTGATTTTTGGAAATTGTGTTTTATACAAGATATATTATTCTCTACGTGATACTATTTCCATTGCTATCGCTTTTTGATTATGACAAAAAGGGGGAGAGAATATAAATATGCATATGTGTTGATTGGTTGATATTATTTATTGCATAATATTGAGCTGCGATTATTTTTCTATATATTGTTATGCTCAATCTATTTGCTATCTTTTGATTCAAATCAACTTTTTTTTTTTTTTTGAAATTCTAAAATTTGATGATTGATTTATCAATATTTTAGAAAGTATGTTTACACATCTGCATATTCAAAGATTGTTTTCTCATCATAAAAAACGGGAGATTGTTAGAGAAATCCCTTATGATATTTTAAAGATGACAAAATAAATCAAATGCTACTAATGTGTTTAATGGTTGAGTAATAGACTATGCAGATGATAAAACGAGTAAATGATGTTATCAAAGTCTATACTTGGAAGAACCAGAAGACAGACTTATGTCATTGTAAAGTCTACTTCAGTTTGAAGACACTTAGACTTTACATCCAGAACAAGACACAAGTTCAAAACGTAGCAAATTCAGAACGAAGCATGTTCAAAATAAGACAACTTGATAGAACGTAACATAAGCCCCAAATGTATAACAGCTAGTGATATGATTGGATTCCACATCAAGATAGATTTGATTGACTCAATCTAATTGATTGACAATTGGATATTGAAGACGAGAACTTTTTATACGAAGAAGCTCTACTTATAGAAACCAAGATTCTATTTATATGGGCAATCGGAATCAACTTGGGATTATACTTTTGTCACTCAACAGCTACCAAATCTTGTAAATATAGATCTGTCCAATGGGTAGATTGGAAGATGATCCTCTAGATATTGTCCAACGGCTAATTTGGAAGTGGAGGAGTATTTAAGGAGATAAAGGACCGATGAGCAAGTAAGAGATGGAGCGTAGAATTTATAATTTCAAAGTATGAGTGACTTTCAATCATACACTTGTCTTTGGTGAGCTTAAACATTTGTGATCGTGAGAGAAATACAAAAGAGTGGCTTTAGTGAGATAGTGCGATCTACCATCAAGTGTTTGCACTCGAAGCTGTAATCTCTTGTTGATTGCATAGTGGAATCTAATAGAAGGCTATTAGTATGGGAGAGTGGACGTAGGCTTGATCTAAGCAGAACTACTATAAACCTTGTGTTCTTATTCTCTTCCCTGAACTCCTCTATTTTATTCTGCATTTATTTGCCAAGGTTTATTTTAAACACCTATATACCCCCCTCTAGGTGTTGTTACTAGCCCTTTCAACAATCACAACTGATCTAGATATTCTTTGAACACTCGGTTTGCCAAATCAATGACAGTAACTGGAGCATTTGTCAGACTAAATGGCATTACAGTACCCTCATAAAGGCCATATTGAGTATGGAACGCTGTCTTCGGTATAACCTCCTTTCCGATCCTCAAGTCGACCTTTGAAAGTATTGACACTCTTTGTCACTAATCATACAATTCGTCAATCTTCGGTAATGAACACTTGTTGTGACACCCCGAACCCTTCAAGGGTTGCCACAGGCACCAACGTTAGACCTTACTACCTCTCTCTAGAAGAAGCGTCGTAATTCATAGACATTTTTTTTGAACAGTCCCAGTGCGACTCATTAGCGAAAGCAAAATAAAACATCACCATCTCTCCCCCTACCAACCATGATACAAATACACACCACTAATCACCATGATTAATAGACAAGTCACGACACTTTATTTACATATATTTTCAAGATGGGATTTCTTTGGGTCGATACATCAAAAGGAAAAGCTAGGACTTAGCCATGTCCGGCCTAAAACCCCAAAAAGAACCCTCGACCCGCTACAACTCACGTGCAACAATCCCCATCATCGTGTCGGCTAACTATCCCCAAAAATCCAGCTCCTATTCATCATGCACCGGCCCTCACACCCAACCCGATGCATCAGGCGGCGGCAACATCCCTTGCATCACCCCATCGTGACGAATGTGGACGGAGATGAACTCCTCGACAATCGGGCCCCCAGTCAGGCCTACGTCATACATGACTAAACAGCGCACTCGGATATACGTCAATCCAGGAACAGAAGGACAGCCAAACTCCTCGCACTCGACCTCGACATCGGATGGTAGACCGTAAAACACACCCGCGTGACGGGGAGCGGCATGCTACTAATCTGAAATGTTGGTCCCCAAGAGGGGTGAGTACAACCACTCGGCAGGTAAAGGAATCCAATAGCCACTCAAAGCATCATTGTTGACACCTAAATTTTGGCGGCCCGCTTATTTAATGCATAAAATTTATGGGTTAATTTTATCCCTAAAAAAAAAATTAATTGCATTACATATAGATTCAGGTGCATTTACATTTTTTGCATTTTATTGGATCGGTGGCGAATGGATTCGGATTAGTGGTTCTAAGCTTTATTTGGCAGGCCAGACTAAGCCCACGAAGCAAGTAAATTGGCCCGAGCCCATTTTCTTTTAATGACAAGAATTACCTAAATTGAGATTTGAAATAATAATACGGTGGATTTTTGGAATTTAAGAAAATCGGGTTGCAATCTTATCTTTATGTGATAAAATCAGGAGATGTGGAAAATAAAAGAAAAGTGATATTGCGTGTGAAAAAAAAATCTTTGCGGATGCTGATTTGAAAAGGAAAATAAAACCCTAATCTTCAGCCTATAAAAAGGTTTTCACGTAGGGTTTCGGGAGGAGGCCACGATATTGATACATACGGCCACATTGAGGGTTTTCTTCATCTCGATTGCTCGGCAAAAAGAAACGGAAGCCAAAAAGAGAAAAATTCCCCTTCATTTTTAGGGTTTTGTACGAGTCAAAGGGTCTTGCTTTGGCTGAAAAAGTAAAAAGTGCAGTAAGAACGGTGACAAGGAGAGAGAGAGAGACGTGCGGCAGAGCAGGAAAAAGAAAAAAAAAGAAGAGAAAAGAGGGTCTTCTTCTTCCTCGCCTTCCTCGCACAGTGGCTTCGTCCCTACAACCGTCCGAACTTCACCTTCACCTGAGCCACCATACGCCCGTCCGATGCCCCGGCGTCCCCTGTAGCCCGCACCTCTCGCGCCGGCCGTGAGTAGTCGCTCGCTGCATCCGATGATCTCTGCCGCAAAACCAGCAAGCTCACGCGCACGTCGCAGCCTTCCCCGGTGAGATCATCTTGTCCCGTAGCCACGGCGTGAAGTCAAGACGAGACGTTGTCCAGGTGCATCTAGAAGTCTCCAGCTCTCAACTCGTCGTTGACTAGCAGACCATCAAAGATCGTGGGTTGTTTTGGCTTTTGGTCAAAACGGCGGAATTTGCCTTTTATTGTATGGTGAATGTCGAAGAATTGCTCCTCAACTTTTGAAGAAGAAGCATCGAGGGATTGGAGACAAAGGATCGTGACTTCGGAATTCTCGATGGAGATTGTTTGTCGGCAAAGTCGCTCGAAAATTCAGCCACTGTCTCAAGCCAATGTGAGTCGTGGCGCCTTGCTGCCGTGCCATTCACCGCAGGCGCTCGTGACGAACTCCACCAAGATAGCACTGCAAGCACACCGCGACTCACTCATCGCCGATCCATTGTTGATCCACCATGAGGCCAGGCTGTTGATTCCCTCCAACTACGTAACGACGAACGGCACCCGTACCAACCAATAGCCTTGCGACAATCACACTAAGAAGCCGCCGTTTCGGCTGCACTTGCGCCGAAATTCACAAAGCCCGGCCACGCCCGCACTTGCGCCGTGTCCTGTTGCGGTTCTTGACGGTCGTTGTCCAAGTTTCATTATCCCTAATCGCAACATCCGACAAAGATTCAATATCGACTATCTCCTTTCTTGCTCGGCTATCTCGGTAGTTTATAGATTTGTCTTTGCAAGCGTCCGTGGCTAGCTAGTTTTTTAAAGGTGGTCCCCAGTAGCTTCCAATACGTTCATATGGAGAAGGAACAAAAGAAGACCAAGTGAGAAGACATTTGGCCAACGTTCTTCTCCGGATTACTGGATGCGTGTCATCGATCTGCCCCGTTAAGCACCATGAACCATCATCGATCACGGTTTGCGATCCATCATCAAAGATCCATTTTGCCGATTCCAATTTGGGAAGCTTATTTGTACAATAATTTGAATTAGGTAATTATCTCATTTGCCCTCAATTTGAATATTCTACGATTCAACTTGATTGAGAATATTGCATGATTCCTAAATTTGAGTGATAAGTGCACCCCAATTAGGATTTGTTGCCTAATTCGCAACCGCGCCTAAGTTTTTTTATTTCATCTATAAGGCTTTAGATGAAATAATTAATCGAGCGGGAGTAAAATTGATATTTTGATCTTTAAGGCTTAAGATTAATTTATCGATTTTATTAGCGAGATATTATCCCTGATCTGAATAATGTATGATACCTTTGGTGATTTTGAATAGTCTGTCTTGACTTGATTTATCTTGAGATATGTTTGAGTTAGAATATGCATATTTTAGGGTTTACATGTTTAGAATAGGAATTTTATTTCAAATTTAAAAAAATTCAAAAATCAATTTAGGTTGCTAGATTTTAAATTGAGTTGCATGTTTAATTATTTGGCAATTATAAATTTCGAAAATTAATAAAACAATAAAAAATCATCATACACTTGTCATGTAGAATTAGGGCATATTTTGCATGTCATTGCATATTAGGGTTGAATTGCACTTAGTTTAATTTAGATAATTTTTTAATTTATTATATGTTTAGGCATTTTTAGATATATTGCATTTTAGATTATTTAGGTTAAGATAATATTTTAGTTTAAATTAGGATATGGCTCAACCTAATTCCTAATATAAATTAAATAGGATCTTAATCTAATTAGTTAATTTTCACATTTCACCAAATTTCGAGTTTCATGAAAAATACAAAAATGTCATAGTTTAAATTAGTTTTATTATTTAGGATAAAATGCATTCTTTTAGGAAAAGGAAAAAAAATGTCGTGTGCACGTCATTAGGGTTAGATTCATTGAAATGCATGTAATTTAATATTTTTGCTAGACCCATTTAATTAGAAATTACATGTCATTAGGATTAGGTCATTTAGTTAATATCGCATTGCATATTGCATGATTTTCATTAATTAAGTGAAAACAAAAAAAAAAAAATTGTGTGTTAATTAGAAACCATATCCAGGGCTATTGATGTGGATTTTAATTTAACATTGCAGATGTTTTCGTTACTTGAAGGTAAGTTTTTGCAATTTATTTATTGTTTATCTCGAGTGTTAAATTGGTGGTTTGTGCACGCGCATGATAACCTCACATGTTAGGGAAATAGATTTAAAATAAACCCAAGCTACTTGCAAAAAAACATTTTTTTAAATAAAAGAAATGGTACCGAAAGGGCGTTAGAGAAATTTAGCGTAACCAAGTCCCCATACCCAAATCTCTGTTCGTAGGAATAAAGTAAATCTCCCGTTATTTTATTTGGGTTTCTAATCGACCCACCAAAAATAGATTAGTGGCAACTCTTGATTGAAAATTATTTGCATGTTAAGAACTCAAACCTAAGTCACAAATTGGTATGGATTTGGGAGAGCCCGAGTTAAGTCTAGGCTTAACAATCCATTAGCCAAAACCTTAGGTGGTTCAACCCCGAAAAAAAATTGGTCGCGACAATCATACAAATCATACATGCATTCCAGGCATTACTTACCTTGAAGCCATGCATATACTATCATGCATCATCATCACAATCATAACACATACATGCATACCATCATGTCATACTCGTATCATTGTCATCATGACATCATCATATCATATCATTTATGCATATCATCATCATCATCATCATCATATCATGTCATATGTGCATATCATCATCATCATGTCATATCATATCATGCATATCATCATGCCATAGGTGATCATCATCATCATGTCATGTCATATCATGCATATCATCATGCCATAGGTGATCGTCATCATCATGTCATATCATATCATGTCATATGTGCATATCATCATCATCATCATCATATCATCACGCCATAGGTGATCATCATCATCATGTCATATCATATCATGCATGGTTCAATTTTCCACTTTTTAACTTTCCATTCGATCACCACATCACCCTTCCACGGATCACCAATTTCATCTCATATTATACACTCGCGCCTCGTCCTGGCATCGCGAGAAAAACCTCCGGCATTCAGCCATTCCAAGCCACCGGGCATCCGGCCCCCCACATTCCGGGCATCTCACATCCCAACTGGCATCACGAGGCATCCCCTCGGGCAAAGACCTCCGAGGCTTTCGGCATTTACACTCCCTGGCCGAGCATCCCGCATCTCAACTGGCATCGTGAGGCATCCCCCTAGGCACAAACCTCCGTGGCTTCCGGCACCCTAACTTTCGGGCATCCTGAAACTCCCAAGGCCATCCGGCAATGTATCTCTATACATTCCGGGCATTATCATCCACCACAACAATCTCCTCATTTAACATTATTCATGTTCACCAATTTCGGTCTCAATTTAACATGGCATATGATGTGATGGCAAACAAAGTCATTATTCAGTATGGAATTCATACATGCATCTCAATTTATTGTCATGCATACATCAAGACCTCGTCATACATGCTACATGGTATAATTATTTATGAAATAAAATTTAATGGAATTTATGCCAATTAAAATAATCCATTTATTATGCCCTTTTTACATTTATTTAAATTCCAGCTTGTGCCACTTTTAAAAATATTAAATTTAATATCTATATAATTCTCAAAAATCATAAAAATTAAGGCAAGTGATAATCAAGACAATAGGATAATGATTTCATGTAAAATACGTGGCCAAAATAGAATTCCACACAATTCCATAATTCACACAAAATAGCATGAAATTTTCGGATGAAATCAGAATGCACAGTTTCCGAAATAATTTGATTAAATATCCATACGACCTCCAAAAATTACGAAATTTTATCGAGTTATAGCCAAGACACTAAAGTACATTTTTCATGAAGACTTCTAAGCCAAATTGTTTTTAGATTAATTTCTACAGTCTCACGAAGCTTCTGGATCTAACACCGAAACATCCAGTACATGCTTCTCCGAAATACTGAGTCTTTACCTACCTATTCTTCTTCATTTCTTCTGAAATTTGGATATGTTTTACTTCAAGATGTTCTCTACAAGTTTTATGAAGAGATCTAAGTCAAATATCCAGATTATAGTCATCATATGGGTCCATGAAGTCTCGGGTGTCCTGTACCATGTCTCCAGATTTACCGTCTTCAAGAGTAAGTCGATTCACTCGGTTATACTTGTTAATTTTACTTAAAATTTGAGTATGTTTTAGCTTAATATGTTCTATACAAGTTTCATGAATAAGTAAAAAAATTATTCTTAGTAGAATTCAGCATGCAACCACAAATCCAGTGAAAGGTCAGTGAAATCGTTCCAGATCTGGTGTCTCCGTAGGATGAGTGTTTTACCTCTTAAATCTCCATCATTTTACACCAAATTTGAGTATGTTGTATTTTAAGATGTCAGCTACGACTTGCATGAAGAGACTAAAGTCAAAATCGAACTCAAAACATGCATGCAAGTTCTCATAAGTTTCTGACTCAAACAGTTTATGCGAAAACATTCCAGATCTAGCATCTCCATAGGATGAGAGTTTGACCCCTTAAATCTCCATCATTTTACACAAAATTTTATTATGTTGTAGTTTAAGATGTTAGCTACAACTTTCATGAAGAGATCCAAGTCAAAAGCGAACTCTAAACATGCGTGCAAGCTCTCACAATGTTCTGACTCAGGCGGATTCAAAACGAAAACAGCAACATCACTCAAGAACAAGTCATTATAGCTTCGGTTTCTCCCTTCTAATCACTCAAATTTTCGACACTACACCAAACATACATACAAAACACACATGCAAGAGTAGGAAGTGGATTCCCAACTTGCCTCTACACCGAACAGACGATGGCACACGGCGGCGAACACGGCGGCACACGGCGGCGAATGGCGACGACTCCTTCCTCTCCCTCTTGGCTTCTCCTCTCTCGGCCACTCTCTCCCTCTCTCTCACACAGTTTCTCTCCCTTGGCCGAACAAAGCAACCGGCCACTCTCTCTCCTCTTCTTCCCTTTTATTCCCCCTTAAACCTCATCATTTGCAATCATTAGATTGCCTTTCAATTGGCCAATGCATGAGCTCCTTCTTGCCAATTGGGAAAGCTCATGCATGGGGTTGGGCCTTCTTCTCTTGGGCCTCCTCTTGGGCTGGTTGACAGCCCCCTTTCGTGGGCCTAATTGGGCCGACTAGCTTGGCCCACTAAAGCTTAGGCCAATGGGCCTAAGGCCCATCCTAATAAAATTTAAATTTTCCTTTTTATACTTTCTTCTATGAATTTTAAATTTTAAATTCCACATGGCCAAAGTCTTGTGACATTTTATTTAATTCATAAGGTGCATGGCCAATCAAAGATTATCATTATTAATCTACAATATTTAAAATCTCATGAACATAAGCACAAATCACTTAATCTTAAAAAGAGACTAATGGCTAAACCATTAAACCATAGGTAATTCCATTACCTAATTAGAGGCTTTAACACACCTTATAACTTGACTTGAATTTTTGGGATGCCACACTTGTTCTTGATTGTCACCTAATTGAGTTGACAATAGTCAGTGCACAGATGCAAGGAACCGTCTTTCTTTTTCACAAATAGAACTGGTAATTCCCAAGGTGATATACTGGTATGTATAAATCCCTTATCCAGTAATTCTCGCATCGCACCATTAGTTCTTTCAACTCGACAACAACATCTCGGTAAAAATCCTTAGAGAGTGGCTCTATCCTGGGTGGTAACTCGATCACAAGTTTTATCTCTTTCTCTTACGATAGGCCTGACAATTCCTGTGGAAATACATCTAGAAATTCTTGGACTACTGAGATATCCTCAATCTTCAATTCTTTAACTGCCTTATCTATGACAACCGCCAAGTAACCTTGCCAACCTCCGTCTAACAAACGGGTTGCTTTCAAGCAACGAGATTAATGAAATGGAGAGTCCTTCTCGACTCCCAATAAATTTGACACTTCCGCATCCTAATGGACTAAGTTGGATTACTCCATGACAATAATTCATTACCACAAGATGCTCCATGAGCCCACTATATTCTTATGTGACGTCAAAGTTATACCTCAGCATCTAGTCGAGCACAACTATAGCCAGTGATTCTCCTTTCTTCAACTTTATTTCAACAAACTGAAGTTCCCCGAACTTAACAAAAACTCAACTGCGTTACTTTGATAAAATCTCCCAAAAACATTCTTCCTCTGATCGATGCATGATTGGTTCCATTCCTGTCTCTTTCGCCATCCTAGTGGCGTCCTATCTACGATAGCGATGTCTGTGCTCCGTTGGACTTTCACTGACAGCCCCTCACCTGATGGCCATGCAAGTCACAATCAAAGCACATTCTACCCATACTCGAACATTGGATTGATCCATGCTTCCTTCGACAAATTCGGAACATAATTGATGAGTCCTCTGTCTCCTGTCAAGTGACAGCATGCATTCTTTCTTGCACTGGAGGCCTATTCCAAAAACCTTGCAGTGTGTTCTACAACACATTCCCTTTGAACTGTCCCATTGGCCTTCTGGGACCGTTTCTAGCCACGTAACCTTGTTGGCCACACTTAGAACAAATTCTTGTCCTAAGAAAAACACGAGGCCGATCCATGTCGCCCTCTACAGAAGCGACCCATGACATTCTAACTCGGCACTAACTTGTCTATCCCACTTTTCTTGTTGGGGGAATAGAATACTTTTCTCTAGTCATAGACTCCTTCCCAAACTAGTTTCCATCTCTACTGAATCGAACTTCGACTTGGATGCAACAGCTTGCTCCCCATCACAACTCTATGTTGGACTTTAGTAGGTGTGGCAACAAAGTGAGCCACAAAGACCGACGATGGTAGTGACAATGGCAACAGCAGTAGCTTGGTCCTGAGCTTGCTGACTCAACAAGTTCCTAAAGGTCACTAGCACCTGAACGATCCCATCGAACCTAGGATCGCTCGGTGCTGCTACACTAGTATCGACCTGTGGCGGTACTCTTACACTAGCGCTGGTTTGAGCCTGCGCTTACCTTGACTACCTCGGGTACCGACCTTTGTCGGTGTTCTACCCTGACTTACAGAGGCTACTGCCCTCTTACTAGGAGTTCTCAGCTCCTAATCACTCATACTATAGGATTTTTATAGAAACGTGTTTTCTAATTCCAATACCATATTAGAATTTGAGTGACCCACACAAACTAGCTACCAATCAGCATGAAATCACATGTACCAGCATGAAATAAAGGTCATTCCTACTAACTGTCCCATGATTCATCGCACCTTATCACTCTAAACACAGACCTTGCTCTAATACCACTTAAATGGGGATGTCACGCCCCGATCCTCCAAGTGCGTGCTCATCCCTCGGTGGTCAATTAAATAGTGATGTTCCTGGATACGTCACCGACCCATTCATTTTAATGCACATGCGGAAGCGAATAAATAAATCCCCAGACAACAATAAGATGTGATAGAAAAGTAGGGCCATAATTTTTTGATAACCACAACACACCTTCATACATATCAGACCAATTCATATACATTACTAGCCGATATTTCCAAGGTCTACAAAAAGGTCTACTCTCCAAAACAAGCTGTCTTATGACCATCTAATCAGACTCGTTTGACGATTCTTTAGTGTCCACAGGATCCGGGCGAGACGGCGGGTCCTCCACTACACCATAAGGAGGGTCAGTTGGATCCTCATCTAAAGTAGCATCAATCACCACAGTAGGGATATCAAAAGCCTTGAGGGGACCTAACTTAACACCATAGGGAGTAGTATGAAACCATGCTCTGAATCGATTAGGTATCTCCTTATGTGAAATCTCTTCGACCAAGACAATGGTTACAACTAGCTCGTAAACCCAAAAACCTCAAGGATCGGGGAAACTAGAGACCCGCTTGGTAACCCTCATGGGACGACCATGACACCCAAGGGGAATTGACATCCGTGATTCTGAAAATGTTATCCCGAACGGGGTGAGACGACGTCTCAACAAGTTCACCCTCTTAAAACCCGACTAGGAAAAATATATGCCCTGAGGGCTGCCTAAGGACAAGCACTAGTCGATGACTTACATTGGCCTCAATCCCTTCCTACAAGTCAATAAAATATGCAATTCATCGAATCACATCAACCAACCAAATCACCACATCGATCGAATCATCAATCAATCGACTCGCCGATTTCATGTCATCAAGACCATTCTCTAGTCCTCTCAATCAATACTATCTATAAAGTCCGATTCATAATCCAGGACTGCTCATTCTAAGCTGATAAATAGATAGTATAGCTTGCACTAAGCTGATAAATAGTATACTCACTCTAAGCCGACATATTGTGACACCCCGAACCCTTCGCAGTCGTCACCGGCGCCAATGTTACACTTTATTCTCCTTCTCCTATCTTGTACTTAAAACAAGCATCATTAATCTCATGCATCTCTTTCTTTTTTTTTTTTTTTTTTTTTATAAACGATCGGTCCCAACGCGACTCATAGCGGAAGCAAATTAAACATCACATCTCCCCCTTACTAACCATGATACAAATACACACCAGCTAAACATTAGATTTTATAAACAACTTCACACTTTGCCTACATATATATATATATAGCAAGATGGGATTCCCTTCGGGTCGTTACATCAAAAAGGAAAAGCTAGGACTCAGCCATGTCTAGCCTAAAACCTCAAAAAGAAACTCTCGACCCTCGACATCATACAGATACGAACCCCCATCGAAAGTGTCGATTATCTACATCAAAAAGAGATCCAGCTCCTACTCATCGCGCACAGGTCTCACACCCAACCTAGTGCATCAGGCGGTGGCGGCGGCAACATCCCTCACATTGCTCCATCCCGATGAACGTGCACAGAAATGAACTCCTGAATAACAGGACCCCTAGCCAGGCCCACGTCATACATCACTAGACAATGTACTCGGATAAAAGTCGGTCCGGAACAGAGGGACAAGTTTATCTCAACACACTCGACCTCTACATCGGATGGTATCCCGTAAAATGTACCTGCGTGACGGGCAGTAGCGGCATATTTGCTAATCTGAAATGTTATCCCCAAAAGGGTGAGTACAACCACTTAGCAGATAGAGAAATCCAATAACAACTCAATACATCATGCAATTTCACATGCATTGCAGGCATTACTTACCTTGAAGCCAGGCACACACTATCATGCATCATCATGTCACATCACATATTATCATCATCATCATCATGCATAACATCATGCATATCATATCATTTCATAGGTGATCATCACATCACATCACATATCATCATGCATATCATCATGCATATCATATATCATATCATAGGTGATCATCATATCACATCACATATCATCATCATGCATATCATATATCATGGGTGATCATCATATCACATCACATATCATCATCATCATCATCATCATCATCATCATGCATATATCTTGCATATCATATATCATGGGTGATCATCATATCATATCACATCACATCACATATCATGCATATCATCATGCATATCATATATCATGGGTTCATTTTTTCATCTTTTATCTTTAAGTTTGATCACCACATCACCCACTTCTCATATCATCAATATCATCATCCCTGCGGGCAAAGACCTCCGACAGGGTTCCCAGCATTCCTGCGGGCAAAGACCTCCGACAGGGTTCCCAGCATTCCAGCCGTCCCATGGCCACCGGGCTTCCGACCCCCCACATTCGGGCATCTCGCATCTCAACTAGCATCACGAGGCATTCCCTTCGGACGAAACCTCGATAGGGCTTCCGGCCTTTACCCTTCTAGCCGGGCATCCCGCACCCACATCCCGGCATCACGAGGCATTCCCTTCGGGCGAAACCTCCGACAGGCTTTCGGCCCCCACATTCCGGGCATCCTGAATCTCCCGGGAATTCCGGCAATGCACTAGGCCATTCCGGACATCATCCTCCACCACAACCTCTTACTCACATATCATTTTCCACTTTCACCATCCTTTTAATCTTATTATTACATGGCATATGATTCACACATGCATCATAATTTATGATCATACATACACCAATGTCATATAACAATGCATAACAAATTCAATGAAATTCATGGCGAATAAAATAATCCCTTATTTTTATTTTATTTTATTATTATATTATTATTATATTTATTTATTTTCATAAATAAATATTAAATTTAATATCTATGATTTTCTCAAAATCATAATATTCAAACAATCATTAAACAAATCAATAGGATCACAATTTCATACAAAATTCATGGCCAAATTGAATTTCTCATAATTTCACAATTTCCACAAAATAGCACATGATATTCGGGTAATGATCAGAATTGCACAGTTTCCAAATAAATTCGATTAAAATACTCATATGGCCTTCAAAAATTACGAAATTTTACAGGGTGATAGCCAACACATTTTCGTGCACTTTTCATGAATAACTCTAATCCAAATTCTTTTTAGATTAATTTATACAACACCACAAAACTTCTGGAACCACTACCGCGTCGTCCAGAACACACATCTCCGACATTTTTAGATTTCACCCATCTATTCTCTTTCGTTTCCTCTGCACTTTGAGTATGTTATGTGTCAAGGTGTCCTTTACAATTTTCATGCAGAGATCTAGGTCAACGAACCAAAGTATGATCACCATTTAAGTCCATGAAGTCTCGGGTGTCTCGGAATACTTCACCAGAACCGTCGTTTCCAAGATCTAGCCGATTCACCAAGTTATACTTGTTATTTTTGCTTCAAATTTTAGTATGTTGTATTTTAAGGTGTTATCTACAACTTTCATGAAGACATCGAAGTCAAATCTTCAACATAAATCAACATGCAAACAAGAATCTAGCAAGAGGTCAGTGAAAACTTCACAGATCTAGGGTCTCCGTATAATAGAACTTTACCCCCTCATATCTCCATAGTTTTCCACTAAATTTCAGTATGTTATAGTAAAAGACGTTAGGTACAACTTCCATGAAGACATCGAAGCCAAAATCGGACTCCAAACACCCATGCAAGCTTAAACAAGCTACTGACTCCAACAAACCGAACAAGAAGTCACACGGTTTGAAAATAACCAACCCTTACCTCGGTTTTTCGCACAAATAACACCTAAAATCGAACATGCAACCAACAAAGAAACATGCAAGAGAAGTTAAGGACTCCACTTGCCTCTAAGATGGACAAACGACGACGAACGGCGGCGGGACACGGCGATCGGACGGCGAACGAATGGCAGCACCCTCGGCTCCGCCTCCTCTCCTCTCGGTCTCTCCCTTTCTCTCGAACTCTCACTCTTTCTCACCCTCTCTCTCGGCCGAATGAACAAAGAACCGGCCACTCTCTCTCTCCTCATCCCTTTTATACTCCCCTAATCCCATGATTAGCAATCATGAGATTGCCTACAAACCCACCAATGCATGCTCTTGCCATTTGCCACTTGTCTTATTGGGTTTTTAATTTTAAATTTGGTTTGGGCTTGGGCTTAGGCCCATCCGGCCACTCCCCTTGGGCTGGTCGAATCCTCTTCTTGGGCTCTAATGGGCCAACTAGCTTGGCCCACCAAGCTTTAGGCCAATGGGTCCAAGGCCCATTCAAATTTTAACCCTCTTTTTTTTTTTTTTTTTTTTTTTTGAAATTCCTTCTATAAATATTTCTAAATTTCAATTTTAATCTTGGCCAAAGTCTTAGGATATTTTTGCTCATTGAAATTTAAATCATATGGCCAAGCATAGATTATTAATCTTGTTTAATTTAAATTTCCACAATCACAAGCACAAATCATCAAATTAAAAGATTAATGGCTAAAACATAAGCCATGGAAATTCTATCATCTAATTAAAGACTTTAACACACCTTATGGCTTGGCTTTGAATTTATGGGATGCCACAATTCTCCCCTCCTTAGATAATTTCGTCCTCGAAATTCAAGCACTACTCGCGCCTTCTTGAAATAAATAGGGATACTTTTCCTTTATCTCGATCCCCACCTTCCCATGTGGCTTCCTCCACATCATGATGTCGCCATAACACCTTAACCAATGAGATCTTTTTGGTCCTAAGAATTTGCTCCTTTCGATCTAATATCTGCACAGGCTCCTCAATATACTTTACTTTCTCATCCATTTTGATGGCTTCATGATCGAGTATGTGACCAGGATCCGGCTGGTACTTCCTCAACATCGATACATGAAACACATCGTGCAGATTTCCTAACTTAGGAGGTAATGCTAAACGATAAGCTACGTCACCTATCCTCTCTAGAATTTCAAAAGGTCCAACAAACCTAGGTCTTAGCTTACCCTTCATCCCAAATCGAGATATTCCTTTCATTGGAGATACCTTAAGGAATACATGGTCTCCTACACTAAATTCCAAAGGTCTTCTACGTCTATCTCGCATAACCTTTCGTCTACTCGAGCTGCTCTAAGTCTTTCTCTGATAATATCGACAGCTTCAGCGGTAACTTGTACCAATTCAGGTCCTGTCAACTTCCTTTCACCTACTTCACTCCAACAGACAGGAGTCCTACATCTCCTTCCATATAATGCTTCATAAGGTGCCATGCCTATACTTTTCTGGAAACTATTATTATAGGCAAACTCTACCAAATGCAACCTTTCATCCCAATTTCCTTTGAAATCGATTGCACAAGCCCTTAACATATCCTCTAATATCTGGATTACTCTTTCCGATTGACCATCTGTCTAAGGATGAAAATCGTACTAAGCGAAGCTTAGATCCTAACGCAATTTGAAGACTCCTCCAAAAATTCGAAGTAAACCTCGAATCTCGATCTGAAGTAATGGTCTTTGGAACACCATGTAAGCGTACCACTTGACTTACATACATGTCCACATACTTATCCATTGGGTAGTCCATGCGAATCGCTAAGAAGTGTGCCGACTTAGTCAAATGATCCACTATAACCCAAATTGAATCATGACTACTTGATGTCCTTGGCAATCCTTGCACAAAGTCCATCGTTACATATTCCCATTTCCATTCAGGAATATCTAATGGTCTCAAGAGTCCCGCCGGTTTACGATGCTCCACTTTTACTTGTTGACACGTCAAACATTGAGATACGTACTTAGCCGTATCTGCCTTCATACCATTCCACCAAAATTGCCGACGCAAATTTCTGTACATCTTTGTACTACCTGGGTGGATACTATAATTACTCTTATGTGCCTCCGACGGAATTTCCTTCCTCAACTCCTCATTGTCGGGAACACAAAGTCGTCCTTGACATCTCACTATTCCATCATCAGAGATCTGAAATTCTGATCTTTTCCCTAAAGATACAGCATATTTCACTTTCAAAATCTCTCGGGTCGATTCTTGCAGAATTTTAATTTTTGGATAATCTCGGCTCAATCCTCAATGCACTAAGCATACTAGTAAGACAATCCACTTCCAATTTAAATTTGGAATTTGCTACGATTCTAACAATTTCCATTATGCCATCCTTAAACTAGCTATTTCTACGGCCGACTTTCGACTAAGAGCATCTGGTACACTATTCGCTTTTCCTGGATGATATCTTATCTCATAGTCATAATCCTTCAATAACTCCATCCACCTCCTTTGTCTCATGTTCAACTCCTTTTGTGAGAACAGATACTTCAAACTCTTATGATCCGTGTAGATCTCAAACTTTTCCCTATACAAATAGTGTCTCCATATCTTTAAGGCAAACACTATAGCTGCTAACTCTAAATCATGCGTCGGGTAATTTAGCTCATGAGGTTTCAATTGTCCGGATGCATAGGCTACAACCTTGTCATGCTGCATCAACACACATCCTAGTCCTTTGTGAGATACATCACTATACACCGTGAAACCATCAAGTCCGGTAGGTATAGTCGAATTGAGCTGAAGTCAATTTCTTTTGAGCTCCCGAAAACTCCTTTCACATTCTCCATTCCATTCAAACTTCACATTCTTTCGGGTCAATTTAGTTAAAGGTCCTGCTAGTCTTGAAAATCCTTCAATGAATCTTCTATAATAACCAGCCAGTCCTAAGAAACTTCGTATCTCAGTAGGTGTCGTCGGTCTCGGCCAATTCACTACCATTTCAACTTTAGTCGGGTCTACCGCAATTCCTTTTTCTGACACCACATGTCCTAAAAATATTATCCGATCCAACCAAAATTCACACTTACTAAACTTAGCATACAACTTATGCTCTCTCGTGGTCCGCAAAACTATTCTCAAATGTTGCTCATGCTCTTTAGGTCCTTTTGAATACACCAAAATATCATCAATAAATACAATCACAAACTGGCCTAAATAAGGTTGAAATATTCTATTCATCAAATCCATAAATGTAGCCGAGGCATTGGTAAATCCAAATGGCATAACAAGGAACTCATAGTGTCCATAACGAGTTCTAAACGCGGTCTTAGGAATGTCCTCCTTCTTCATTCTCAACGATGGTATCCCGACCTCAAATCAATCTTAGAGACAATTGAACTTCCCCGGAGTTGGTCAAACAAGTCATCAATTCTAGGCAAATGATACTTATTCTTAATGGTCACCCGATTCAACCGCCTATAGTCAATACACAAGCGCATCGACCCATCTTTCTTTTTTTCACAAACAAGACCGGTGCACCCCAAGGTGAAGCACTTGGTCTAATGAATCCTTTGTCAAGCAATTCTTGCAGTTGCACTTTCAACTCCTTCAATTCAACTAAGGCCATTCTATACGGGGCTTTTGATATTGGTCCTATTCCAGGCATTAATTCAATTTCAAATTCAATTTCAAATTCAATTTTCCGCTCTGGCGGCAATCCAGGCAATTCCTCAGGAAATACATCTTGAAATTCGTTAACTACACGAACTTCCTCGAGATTAAGCTCCTTCCTTGCATAATCTCTAACTATAGCTAGGTACCCTTGACATCCTTCGTCAAGTAACTTACATGCTTCTACTGCCGAAATAAGAGATATAGGAAAATGGGTTTGACCCCCTAAAAATTCACAACTAGACTGATCGGGTAAAACGAATTGAATCACTCTTCTATAACAATCCATTCTAGCCCGATACTTACGAAGCCAATCCATTCCTATAATAACATCAAAATCATACATAGCCATTACAACCAAGTCTATTTCCATGTCCTTTCCTCCCACTGATATCTTACAATTTCCACACACCAATGTAGACAATACCATATCCTTTAAAGGCGTGGAAACATAAAGAGGCGTCTCAAGAGGCATAACTTCTATCTTATTCAAACATCTATATCTTTCGACACAAACGAATGCGTTGCACCCGTGTCAAACAATGCATATGCCTTTTCGCCATTAATAAGAATCGTACCTGAAATAACATTTTTGGAAGCTTCCGCTTTCTCCGGGTGATCGCATACACTCTTCCTTGCGCAGTAGTCTCGAGGATTCCTTGTGGGTTTGACCTAACAAAGCACTCGATATCCCCGTCGCACCGAGCCAACACTCACTTGCGACCTCTTTTGTGGGCAATTCCTTCTAAGATGACCTACTTGTCCACAACCAAAACATTTCTGCTGTCTAGTACAAGGTCTTGGGCCATGTCTCCCATTACACCTCTGACAAATACCAGGCTGATAGGGTGCTTTCCCCATATTCAGACCACTCCTTGCCCCTCCAAAATTTCCAAAGTTACCCTTCTTCTTCACATTCCAGGTTTGACCTTGACCAGAATAAGGCCTCTTCCCCTTTCTCACATCACTAAAATTCAACGGTTTCTTAAACTCCGACCGCTCCTCAACAGCTCCTCTGCTCCACTAACTGCGCCCTTTCATAAATCTCATTATAATCTCTTATATTCAAAGGCACCAGTTGCTTTCTAATGTCAGTCCTCAGCCCTTTTAGGAATCTCTTGGCCTTCTCCTCATGATCCTCAATCAATCTAGGAGCATATCTAGACAATTCAGAAAATCTAGCCTCATACCGATCTACAAATCAACCCTTTTGTTCTAGCTGAACAAATTCAAGTAATCTTTCTATCCTTAGCACAATTAGAGAAATGCTTCCTATTGAAAGCCCTAACAAACTCCTCCCGGCTCACATCGCACTGGTGGAAAGATTATGTCCTTCGAAGCTCTCCACCAAAATTTCGCATTTCCCTCCAATTGATACTCGCTAGGACTATTTTCTCAAGCATCGGTGCAGTCCAACAGCCGGAAAATTCTTTCCATCCCATCAATCCATTGCTTTGCCTCCTCAGGACTTCCCATTCCATTAAACTTAAGTGGCTTCAGCTTCAAAAACTGCTCCATTAGTCCTTGAGTACGGCGTTCTGCTCCGGGCTGTTGCTGCGCCTGCCTCTCCATCAAATTTCCAATATTGGCTAATGCCTGCAGGATATCTTCCATTCGGGGTTCAGCCTTTGTAGCAGAGGCTTCAGCCCTCGATGGATGAGCACTTCCAGCTCGCACCATAACTTTCCTGCAATTTCCAAGCATTGCCTCGGGAATAATTTGAGACCCATTGCCTCCACTCAAAGCAATTACTATCACTTCATAAGTAACACATACATGTTCTGGCACCTAAAGGCAATCCAAAATAAACTACTGGGGATTTACGAGTGAATACTCATCACCCGTTATTCAATTATTTCATTTTAGATCCTATGGTGTGCATTGTCATCATGTTTCCTCAACTCCCAAATGAGGCTCCTTATCACTCCACCTATAACCATTCGCTTTGATACCAAAGAGGGCGGCTGTGACACCCTGAACCCTTCGCAGGTCATCACCAGCGCCGATGTTACACTTTATTCTCCTTATCCTATCTTGTACTTAAAACAAGCATCATTAATCACATGCATCTTTTTTTTTTTTTTTTTTTTATAAACGATCGGTCCCAGCGCGACTCATAGCGGATTAAACATCACGTCTCTCCCCCCTTACTAACCATGATACAAATACACACAAGCTAAACATCAAGATTTTATAAACAACTTCGACACTTTGCTTACATATATATATATAGCAAGATGGGATTCCCTTCGGGTCGGTACATCAAAAAGGAAAAGCTAGGACTCAATCACGTCCAACCTAAAACCTCAAAAAGAAACTCTCGACCCTCGACATCATACAGATACGAACCCCCATCGAAAGTGTCGATTATCTACATCAAAAAGAGATCCAGCTCCTACTCATCGCGCGCAGGTCTCACACCCAACCCGGTGCATCAAGCGGTGGCGGCGGCAACATCCCTCGCATCGCTCCATCCCGACGAACGTGCACGTAAATGAACTCTTGAATAACAGACCCCCAGGCCCAGGCCCACGTCATACATCACTAGACAATGTTCTCGGATAAAAGTCGGTCCTGGGAACGGAGAGGGACAGTCTATCTCAACACACTCGACCTCTACATCGGATGGTATCCCGTAAAATGTACCTTGTGTGACGGCAGTAACGGCATATTTGCTAATCTGAAATGTTATCCCCAAAAGGGGTGAGTACAACCACTCAGTAGATAGTGAAATCCAATAACAACTCAATGTATCATGCAATTTCACATGCATTGCAGGTATTACTTACCTTGAAGCCAGGCACACACTATCATGCATCATCATGTCACATCATATATCATCATCATCATCATCATCATGCATATCATCATGCATATCATATCATTTCATAGGTGATCATCACATCACATCACATATCATCATCATGCATATCATCATGCATATCATATATCATATCATAGGTGATCATCATATCACATCACATATCATCATCATCATCATCATCATCATCATCATCATCATCATCATGCATATCATCATGCATATCATATATCATGGGTTCATTTTTTCATCTTTTATCTTTAAGTTTGATCACCACATCACCCACTTCTCATATCATCAATATCATGATCCCTTCGGGCAAAGACCTCCGACAGGGTTCCCAGCATTCCAGCCATCCCATGGCCACGGGCTCCGCCCCCACATTCCGGCATCTCGCATCTCAACTAGCAT
Source organism: Eucalyptus coolabah (assembly GCA_014182585.1). Taxonomy (NCBI): domain Eukaryota; kingdom Viridiplantae; phylum Streptophyta; class Magnoliopsida; order Myrtales; family Myrtaceae; genus Eucalyptus; species Eucalyptus coolabah. Next base: position 30,201,435 of record CM024630.1, read on the forward strand.
CACGAGGCATTTCCTTCGGACATCCGACGGGGCTTCCGGCCTTTACCCTTCTAGCCAGGCATCCCACACCCACATCCCTGGCATCACGAGGCATTCCCTTCGGGCGAGAAACCTCCGACAGGCTTCCAGCCCCCACATTCCGGGCATCCTGAATCTCCCAGGGAATTCCGGCAATGCATCTCTGTACATTCCAGCCTCATCCTCCACCACAACCTCTTACTCACATATCGTTTTCCACTTTCACCATCCTTTTTAATCTTATTATTACATGGCATATGATTCACACATGCATCACAATTTATGATCATACATACACCAATGTCATATAACAATGCATAACAAATTCAATAAAATTCATGGCCAATAAAATAATCCCTTATTATTTTTTTATTTATTTTCATAAATAAATAGTAAATTTAATATCTATGATTTTCTCAAAATCATAATATTCAAACAACCATTAAACAAATCAATAGGATCACAATTTCATACAAAATTCATGGCCAAATTGAATTTCTCATAATTTCACAATTTCCACAAAATAGCACATGATATTCGGATAATGACCAGAATTGCACAGTTTCCAAATAAATTCGATTAAAATACACATATGGCCTTCAAAAATTACGAAATTTTACAGGGTGATAGCCAACAAATTTTCGTGCACTTTTCATGCAGAACTCTAAGCCAAATTATTTTTAGATTAATTTATACAACCCCACGAAACTTCTGGAACCACTACCGCGTCGTCCAGAACACACATCTCTGACATTTTTAGATTTCACCCACCTATTCTCTTCCGTTTCCTCTGAAATTTGAGTATGTTATGTATCAAGGTGTCCTTTACAAGTTTAATGAAGAGATCTAGGTCAAATAACAAAATTATGGTCACCATTTAAGTCCATGAAGTCTCGGGTGTCTCGGAATACTTCACCAGAACCATCGTTTCCAAGATCTAGCCGATTCACCAAGTTATACTTGTTCTTTTTGTTTCAAATTTGAGTATGTTATAGTTTAAGGTGTTACCTACAACTTTCATGAAGACATCAAAGTCAAATCTTCAACAGAAATCAACATGCAAACAAGAATCTAGCAAGAGGTCAGTGAAAACTTCACAGATCTAGGGTCTCCGTATAATAGAACTTTAACCCCTCATATATCCATCATTTTCCACGAACCGAACAAGAATAGTCACACGGTTTGAAAATAACCAACCCTTACCTCGGTTTTTCGGACAAATAACACCTAAAATCGAACATGCAACCAACAAAACAAACATGCAAGAGAAGTTAAGGACTCCACTTGCCTCTAAGATGGACAAACGACGACGAACGGCGGTGGGACACGGCGATCGGACGGCGAACGAACGGCCGCACCCCTCGGCTCCGCCTCCTCTCCTCTCGTTCTCTCCATTTCTCTCGAACTCTCTCTCTTTCTCACCCCTCTCTCGGCCGAATGAACAAAGAACCGGCCACTCTCTCTCTCCTCATCCCTTTTATACTCCCATAATCCCATGATTAGCAATCATGAGATTGCCTACAAACCCACCAATGCATGCTCTTGCCATTTGCCACTTGTCTTATTGGGTTTTCTTTTTAAATTTGGTTTGGGCTTGGGCTTAGGCCCATCCGGCCACTCCCCTTGGGCTGGTCGAATCCTCTTCTTAGGCTCTAATGGGCCGACTAGCTTGGCCCACCAAGCTTTAGGCCAATGGGTCTAAGGCCCATTCGAATTTTAACCCTCTTTCTCTCTCTCTTTTTTTTTGAAATTCCTTCTATAAATATTTCTAAATTTCAATTTTAATCTTAGCCAAAGTCTTAGGATATTTTTGCTCATTGAAATTTAAATCATATGGCCAAGCATAGATTATTAATCTTATTAAATTTAAATTTCCACAATCACAAGCACAAATCATCAAATTAAAAGACTAATGGCTAAAACATAAGCCGTGGAAATTCTATCACCTAATTGACTTTAACGCACCTTATGGTTTGGCTTTGAATTTCTGAGATGCCACACATATCACCTGCAAGCTGGTATAGTATAGTAATAATGCTCACCGGAAGCTGCTAAGTATACTGCTCGCTCTAAGTTGACATATCGCTTGTAGGTTGATATAGTATGTGACATCCTAGATTTTTCAGTTATGCTTTCAATTAAATTAATTGGGCCTTTCATCGATGCACCTATAATGCTATTCTCGAGCTGATCACTTGTGAGATAACTAGACTATTTGGGAAAGCCATTAAAGAATTTTAATGTAATAGGCTTGAGAATTTGATCAAGACTTGACTACTCGACTGTGCTCATCTGCAGAGGTCATTACGGCATAGATATAAGTTGATTAGAAATCAACTTATAGATCGGTTCGATAAAGATGTATGGCTAAACGTGGGCGATTCCACTAAATTACAAATTTCTCGTCGACTGGCATTAGACTGATTTTTCTATCATTTTGGTACCTTTTGTCCGTATTTGAATTCTCGAGATTTTCACGACAACCAAGAGTTGCCAATGTGTCGAGTGGGTTCATTGTGGCTCGAAGAAAATCGACCACGGGTCATTTGCATTCAATTTTTTTGAAAATTACCGTTAACCTAGGTCACGCTAAAATCGCATCGGATTGAAATTAATCTGCGAATTTGAATCTGATTTCATAAATTGAAAGTTTTGTCATGTCATGAGTCATTTTAGGAACGTTGACTTAACCTCCGAAGATTTTTCTACAAACCAGACTTTTTGGGAAAAAGTTGAGGTAGGGTCGTTTTTGTCCAGAAAATTCAAAGGACCGTTTTTGGTCTTGGAATTGGGATGCACGTGGGATCAATTAGTGAGGAAAAGTACCAATTGGATCATTGAGGTGTTGGTTGAAATTATAGAGGCCAATTTGAGTTGATCCAAAGAGAGATTGAATGGAAATTGAATCTAAAGTCTTCAAAATTCATGTGCCCCCACCACCCACAACAATTGGACCTCCTCAAGCCTTCCGGAAGGGGTATTTGTGGCTGAATTTTGTTAAGGAAAGCCAACTGTGGAGGGGGACCGGTCAAGGGGGAAGAGAGAGATAAAAAGAAGCCAAGTGGTCCCCCTCCTATCCAAACGTGTTCCATCCTCCCTCTCTCCTCAGCATCGTCGACCCCTCCCTCTCTCCTTCTCCATTTGCGCCGTTGAAGCTTAGAATTATAGAGAAGACCAGCTGAAGTCGCCGGAGCAGCCCCACCAGCTGTTCGACCTCTCAAACGCCATCGCGCCCCACCTGCGATGCCATTGCTCACTGCGCGTGTCCTCCTCCTCAATTGCATCGTATCCGTTGTCCCCACTTCCAGTGCAGGGCCGCCGAGGATGCTTGGGCTGCCGTAAGCCACCGTCGGAGCTCTCACCACCACCGCCCGGACTCGGTTTGGTCATCTCCACCTCAATCGGGCCACCAACCATCCTTTTCAGCCTTCAACCAGCATCGGACAGAGACAGAACTGAGTGGGTCTCGCGGCTGCTGTCTTGGCCCGTTTTGGTGCTTTCCGGACCTCGGTTGGCAAGCCCGCTTTGGAGTAGATCGAGCCTCACCTCGTCCTTGTCAATTTGATCCAAGCAGATCAATTAAGAAGTGAGTTTAAGTCACTAATCCTCGCTTAGTATGTTAATGACGCTTAAGGGTTGATTAGTTTAAGTTAAGCATGGTTTAGGTGGATAGTTAGATTAGATTAGCAATTTAGGCTGTGCATGACAAAATTTCTGAAACAAAAATTGATTTCTGGCCAGAAATCAATTTCTTAATTTCTATTCCTAGGACAAGTTTCGAGCAAAGAAACCCGTTTGATAGCAATTCAAAATTTCTATTTCTAAAACAAAAATTCGTTTGATAATAAAATAAAATTTCTATTTCTAGGAATAAAAATTGATTATAAAACAACATAGGAAATCCTCAAATACAAAATAATAGTCGAAATAATACTAAAACAATATAGAAAATCCTCAAATACAAAATAATAGTCAAAATAATACTAATACATTACAAAAGTTGAAAATACAATTTCATGGAATTTCCGACATATTATTATCCATTGCCATTTTATTAGCAATTTTTTTTTAAGCGTATTTATTTGGTTTCCCTCCTCAGTCAATGTATTATTTGCAAGCTCATCCCGCGTAGGTTCAGACAAGTACTGCGGAAGATGAATATGGGCGCCATCAATGGCACCTATACAGCCTTGTTATTTTATCAAAAACTAGTATTATACAAGATTATCAACAAAATAAAATTAATGGTGTAAAGGAATATATGAGAATTCTACCTTAAAGTAATGTTTATGGTTAGGAACCAATCGAGGGAAGATCGGTTTATTTTGATTCTTGAATTGAATCGCCTAGTTGCTCATCCCTAATTTCTTTATTGTTGCTCGATGAACCTTTAATGGCCCTTGCATAGCAAAGAAAGAGATTCTCTCGAATCTCTTGGCTTCAAATTAAAATTCAAGATTGTGTAACAATCTAATTATTTTGATTTTGCAAGAATTTTGAATCCGTAAAAATAAGGTTAAATTTCTAGGCACGTTTTTTATTCATCTATTACGTAAGAATTTTTTCTTCAATTAGCCATGCGCGTGCCTTTTCTAGGAGAAAAGAGCCCCATTGTTTTTAAGTAAGCATTTAAGAGCTTTGGTCGTTTTTGAAAATTGAGGACCCATTTGATTGCCTTTCATCCTAAAGAGGAAGTTATCAAAAAATTTGAAAAAAAAAAAAATGCAAAAAAAAAAAAACACGAGCAAAATAAGAAAAAGAAATATAACAATAATTTGTGAAGCTGTGGTTATGAGTAAATTAAGTTAGCAAGAAAGCGCAAGGTTCTTTTATATGGTTTGATTTCAGTTTCTGATTTCTTCAATTTCTCTATTTCTAAAATAGAAATCTGTTTCAGAAATAGATAAATCAAATTGTGTTACCAAACGGATTTCTGTTCCAAACCTGTTCCGAGGAACAGAGAAACAGAGAAATTGAGAAACAAAAATGTTGTCATGCGCACCCTTAATTGATTATCGATACATGTTAGGTGGATAGTTTAGTGTAATTAGGGCCTAGACAAGCTCTAGTATTTATCTAGAGTGGGTGGTTTGTAAATTTTCCGGGCCTATCTCGGCTTTTAATTAGGCTTTACGAGCCAAAGTTCTATTTATTGGCATTTAATAGTTATTTTCCGTAATTATTTAATTATTTAATTATTTTCCGAAAATTAGACCGAGATAGTCGATGATGGGAATTTTATGCTGATTGCAATGATGTGATCTGTTTATTTAATTGAGTTCTAATTTGTGCGGATTGTGTCTAATTGGTGAATTTATGATATATTCCTAAATTTATTTAAATTCAGTGATTAATTGGAAAATAACCGAGCGTTCGTTGACAATGCCAAAAATATTTTGGTGGACCATATAATATGGTGGGATCTATAGAAAGAAAATTATTGTAATTTGGCTAAGGCCAACCGTATACCTACACACGAGTATTTTTATCAGGTATGATAAAAGTTGAGGAATAGTTGGTTGATTAGAATGGCATACTGTGTCAGCCTGCGGGCTTGATACTTTTGCTTGGAGTGATAGTATACCCTAAGTATCGCATAGCTTCGGTGAGCAATAAAGATTCGCACAGCTTCAGAGAGCAATTAAGACCCACATAGCTTCGGAGAGCAAGTAAGGTTCGCATAGCTTTGGTGAGCATTGTTAGTATACTATATCAGCCCGATGGCTCGATATGCCAGCTTAGAGAGAGAGAGAGAGAGAGAGAGAGAGAGAGAGAGAGAGAGAGAGAGAGAGAGAGAGAGAGAGAGAGCAATATACTATTAGCCCTTGAGGCAAGCTACTACCTATTTTCAGCTTAAGAGTGAGCAGTCCTTGATGAGATCGGACTTATAGATAGTATTGAATGAATTGACCATGTGATGGTCCAATGACATGGAATCGACTGAGTCGATTGATCAATGATTCGATCTATTGTGATGATTTATTTAATGAAATGCGTATTAAGTTAATTTGCAGGAAGGAAACTGAGGCAAAAGTAAGTCTTCTAACTCATGTTTGTGCATAGGCAGCCCTCAAGGCGTATTTTCTTCCTAATCGGGTCTTAGGGGGTTGAACTCACTAAGACGTCATCTCACCCTATTGTGGGATAACATTTCAGGTCTTTAGATGGCAGCCCCTCCAAACCCTCCCGAATATTTTGGTCAACCTAAGAAGTTCACATAACGAAGTTACCATATTCCAATACACGGGCACCCTAATGGGTTAGAGTACGTGCTGGTGAAGTCCATAGTCTGGGTTGATGCAAGCTTACCTAAAAAGGTGCCCCATCAATATATGGCAAGGTATCGCCAGTATCGTAATGGACAAAGAGAGGGCCCTGTATCGGAATCTGAGGTACCTTTGTATGCGTTGAAGGTGGCGTTCGGGAAAGGTACGGCAGATCCTAAGGGTGGTTCAGTGGTGGACGCAAAGGACCCTAAGCTTGAAGATCCTAATTCTCGTGTGTGCTTGGCGAGGCTTTAGATAGAGTTTGGAAGAAGGAGAAATCGAGGATGATGACCTTTAGTGGATTGGAAACCCCCACCCCTATTTGCAGACCTTGTTTTCGAATGATTTGTAGAACCTAACTTCTATAGATTGTATTGTAATATATACATTATGGTTTGCAAGGTATATAAGTGTGGTTGTTGTTTTTAGGTTCGAAATTTGTGGCCATACTTTCCTATCCCATTGTGTTATTGTTTGGGGATTAATTATCAGATTTCACTTGCGTATTAAAATGAATGGGTCGGCGATACATCCTAGGACGTTGTTATTAGTCGACCAAGCCGAGATGGGTGCATGCCCGAGGACCGAGGCATGACATAGTATACCGGTATATCTTTGCTCACTCTAAGCCGACATATCATCCATAAGCCGATATAGTATACCATCCCGATCAAAATAATCATATGTGGGTACACGGTCAGCCATAGCCAAAATACAATATTTTCCCTTTGAAAATCCCACTAATTTCAACAGTCCACAAATTCATTTTTAATGCTGTAAATCGACGCCCGGTGATTTTCGAATTAATTACGAAATTGAATAAATTTTGAGATAAATACCCACAATCACAAATCACACTCAATTTGCACAAAATAACAGTAAATTAAATAAACAAATCACATCATTGCAATCAGCACAAAATTCCGGTCGTCGCCTATCTCGGTCTAATTTCCAGAAAATAATTAATTAATTAAACAATTACGGAAAATAATTATTAAATGCAAATAATGCAGACTAAGGCCCGAAAAGCCTAATTAAAAGCCGAGACGGGCCCGAAAATTTCCAAACCACTCTAGATAAATACTAGAGCTTGTCTAGGCTCTAATTACACTACTCTAACCACCAACAGGCAATAACGGTTAATTAAATTGCTAATTTACTCAAACTATCCACATAATCCATACTTAGTCTAAACTAATCAACCTTTAAACGTCATTAACTTACTAAGTAAGGATTAGTGAGTTAAACTCACTTGATTAACGATAAGCTCGGACCACAACGACGGGGACACGACGAGGATCAACAAACTCCAAAGCGGGACCACCAAATGGGGCTGGGACGAGCTCGAAAACGGGCCTTGATTCCTACAAACCTTTGTTGGTTTCGGTTCCGATATTGGGCCCAAGGAACTGCAATGGCGGCTGGTTTGGGCATGGCTTGGGACTAGACTCGGTGGCCGTGTGTGGGGGTGTGGGCCATGATTGGAACGGCCATGAACTAGGGCCGAGTTGTGGCTGCGGGGCTTACCGGATTGTTGGAACGGAGCTGCTATTGGGCTTTGGATGGGCTAGAGCGGATGAGGGATGGAGCAGCTTTGTGCGGCGAAGGTGGGCCACGATGGAGGGTCAACCGCGAGAGGCTTTCTAGGAAAAATTAACCAGTGTCTTCGTGGCCAAATGGAGGAGAGTTGGTGGGGGTGCACGTGAAGAAGAAAGTGGCAAATTCGAAGAGGGTTTGGTGGGGCGGGGAAGTGCACGGGAAAAGGAAAAATAAAAGAGAAGCATAAGGGGTTAAGGGGTTCGACGTTGGCAAGAGAGAGAGAGAAATAGAGAGAAAGGATAAGAATGAATTAAAAGTCAAAGAGAGAAAGGCAAAGGGGAGACCAGCTGTAGGGGACTATCGGCTAAGGGGGGATGCGAGCGAGAAAGAAAAACGTGACATACGCGCGGAAGTGAGAGACCGAAAGAGGAGGCGGAAAATAAAAATAAAACATCTTATTTTTATCCAATCTTGGTCCCACAAATTTTCATGTAAAATGCTTGGTCCTCACTTGCTTCCTGGCACCATAATTCTCCCAAAATAACAAGTCTTGGGTAACAAAATAGCCATTTCCTTCAATTTCGAATTCTATTTTCTTTTCCCAGAATCTGATTTCTTAACAAATCTCTCCGATTGATCTCCAATTTTGTTGAAGAAAAAGTCCACACAATTTCCTTTCACTAAGTAGCTCACATAGGAGGCCAAAATCCCTTCAAATTGGCCAATATGAATTTATGTTCGTTTTCCGAATCATCCGAATCGATTTTCCGTAAATATCTCGAACTCGTCGAAAATTCCTCGAAAGATGAGTCGACATTCCTAAAATGATTTGTGACATTACAAAACTTTCAATTTCTGAAATCGAATTCAAATTTGCAGTTAATTTCAATCGACGTGATTTTAGCATGATATAATCTCTCGAGTAGCTTTTAGGAATTTTTGGCGCAATTGACCCGTGGTTGATTTTCTTCGAGCCACAACATACCTCTTCAACACATTGGTAACTCTCAGTGGTTGTGAAAATTTCGACGTTTCAAATATGGACATAGGGTACCCAAAACGATAGAAAATCGGTCTAGTGTCAATTGACGAGAATTTTGCAATCAGGTGGAATCACCAATACTTTGATCACACATCTCAGTCAAATCGACCTATCCCCGGTCTCTGATCAATTTTTAATTATGTGGTAATGACCCTTGTAGACTAGCATGGTCGAGCAGTTGATTCCTGGTTGAATTCTCAAGTCTATTGCATTAAAATCCCGTAATGGCTTCACCCGATAAGCCGTTATCTCATGAGTGGCCATCTCAGAGAAAAGCACTATAGACGCGTCGATGAAAGACCTAACTTATTCAACCGAAATCAAAGCCTGAAAATCAGAATGTCATAATGTATTTTAATGGTGTTGTTAATCTTTCTAGTCCTGGCATCGGGGCAGTTTTAATATCCCCACAAGGTCAACATTACCGAGTAGCAACAATGTTGATATTGCTTTGTACCGACAATATTTCTGAATATGAAACTTGTATCCTTGGTATGTAATTAGCCATCAATATGAAAGTTAGAAAGCTTCAAGTCTATAGTGATTTCACACTCATCATCTTTCGAACAAGAGGCAAATGGCAAACCTGAGACGTAAAGTCGACTCCTTACCATGAATATCTCGAAGACTTGGTCAGGGAATTTGATGAAAGATCTTTTGATTATCTACCAAGATCACAAAATCAATTTGCTGATGCCCTACCAACCTTATCATAAATGTTACAAGTAATCGATGGTTTGAGCACTGATCCTTTACAAATCGATGTCTTGAAGAAGCTTGCTTCTTGCTTGATTATTGAAGAACCCGATAGTCAACCCCGGGGCATTATGATATCATAAACTACCTTCGAGAAGGCAAATTTCCCTAAGGGAGTTAAGCTAATGATCGAAATTAGCTCTTGAAGTTGGCATTCAAATTGTTCCTCAGTGGGGGTGTCACGCCTTGAACCCGGGCACATGCACATCCCTTGATAGTCGACTAAAATTTGTGACGTTCCTAGGACGTGTCACCGACCCTTTATTTTTAATGCACATGCGGAAGCGAACTAATAACTACCCAACCAACAAACAAGCACATGATATAGTAAAAACACATGACCTTTTTCACAAACCACTATTCACATAAATATACTAGGTCAACCCTATAGGTTTATACACATAAGTCTTATTTCAAAAGAAACTACCAGGCCACCTACACTCCGGATCTTTCCGCCTCGGGCTCTAATTTCTTCACACTAGGGACCTAAATATATTTAAACCACGATGGAGTGAGAATAAATCTCAGCGAGTTCACACCCTAAACCCCGATTAGGATGAGAATTCACTCATAGGCAGCTTAAACATGCACCATATAGGACTTACCTCGCCACAGCACCTTCCTACACATTAGTACATCACATATATCATATGCACACAACAAATGTATTTGCTAACCAAGACACTTCATTTCATTCTCAAACAATCACATGGGTCCCGATTATAAGGCCAAATCATTATGACACGTCTCATTCCGTGCCACACAATTTTGTCCCATAATTAGACGCGGTTATCTCAATCATTCACACGTGTCCCAGTGATTACGACCTATCAGCCATGTCCAACTCAATAGTCGGTAGTCATTCGGCATAACTGGGCGTTGTCTAGCTCTCTCGGGCACGGCAACGTTCCGTGTAAAAGCATCAGGACGGCATTCCATAAAGGAGCATCGGCCCAACCTTTACTACGACCGGCATCTGTTGTCAATGGCATCTCAACTTAATCAGGCATTGTCCCGCGTGAATGCATCAGGGTACTTAAGTGATCACACACCAACACATACTTGGCAAAGAATACCGTGCTTTGCACTCAAATACCTCAATTTCAAATAATGGACTTGGCCAATTTTCTTTGTATTAAAAATCATCCCAGCTTAAATAATCATGCGTGGTACACTCTCATTTCAAAATTCCACGATTTTATATACTATATAAAAATTTGGTGTCAAAAACCAACACTCAGTATTTTTCTATTTAAATACCATAAATTCAATTTTTGCAATAATAATTCACAACAGCAATTAAGCACCCAATTGCATAATTAAGCAATCAATTTCACATATAAATGCAACCACAACGATTAGCATAAAATTTCACTAACCGACTATCCTGGTATTATTTATGCTAAATATAATTAATTAAATAAATTGCAATTTATTTAAACTAATGCACTTAATTAATTTAATTAAGCTAACCGGACTAACCTAATTGAGCTAACTAAATTAATCTAACTAAGCTAATTAATTTAATCTAATAAGGCTAACTAAATAACCTAACTAACCACCTAACTAACTACTTGGCCTAACTAAATAACCTAACTAACTAGTTTAACTATCTAAGGATTAACACTAATCCTTAATTAACACTAATCCACATAACTAAGTGCAATTAACTTCCCTAATCCAATATTAGGGCATTAACTCATTGGATTAGTGAGGTAATGGGTTCACGGCGACGGTGGCGTGACGGCGATGAGATCCCGCGACTACGGTGTCTCCAACGGAGGGCCAGACAAGGCTGAAAACAGCCTTGCAAGCCCACGGCTTGAGTTGCTAGGCGGTTTTGTTTGCTGTTGGTTTGGTTGCTAAGCATGGGTTGAGTGGCGGATGGAGGTGCGGCTGAGAGGTTGGGACGGTGCTGGTGGTGCGGCTATTGCATGGACACCAGCTGGCGGGTTGCTGTTGCTACTAGTCGGGTATTGGAGTTGTGTGGAAGGAGTTACTGGCGTGTGGGATGATGGTGTGAGGTAGTGAGTGGAGACAAAGGCGCTGGGAGTGGGGGCTAACGGTGGGGACGAGTGGCGGCTGATGTTGGTGGAAGTGAAGGAGATGGGGCACGTGGGGAGGATGGTGGAGATGGTGAGCCGAGGATGGCGCTGGTAGAGGTGAAGTGGGCGAGTGGCAGCAAAAATGGAGGAGGGACACCGCTTGGTGAAGAGAGAAAATGAAGAAGGAGGGGTAGAGAGGGTGAAGTCGGTTGAGGTTCACACAGGGGGAAACATGAGGAAAGGGAGAGGGGACAAAGGGCTAGCCAATTAGAAGCTTGGTGAAATATCAAAGTGATGATCACATGGCCACAAAAGTCTTCAGCCCCTCAAGTCTTGCCTTCCTCTAATGGCAATTTTCCGTTCAATTCTTCACCAACAAAGGCATTTTGGAGGCCAAAATTCACAATAAGGCAGCCCATCCGAATTTCTTGATTTTCTTTTTGCCGATTTTGGTTTTTCAACAATTTTCCGGCTCGATGGAAATTTCTCGAAAGATGAGACGAGGTCCTAGAAATAAATCGTGACACGCTCGAACGTTCGATTTCGAAACCGAAGTCAATTTCGTGGTTAAAATCGACCGGACACAATTTTAGGGATTTTAGTGCATTTGACCTGTGGTCGATCCACGTCGGTGATACTCGGTTGTCGTAAAAATCTCAAGGTTTCAATTATGGATACCGAGTATAGAATTGACAGGATATCGGGTTAGTGCCGTTCGACGCGAATTTTGCAATCATGTGGAATCACCCACAATTTAATTACACCATTCCATCAAATCGACCTATATCTAATCACTAATCGATTATAACGGTGTCGATTTACCCTTGCCAATTATCACGGTTGAGCAGTCGATTTCGATCGAATTCTCAAGTTTGTCGCATTTATATCCCTTAACGGCTTCACCGATAGATCGGTTAACTCGTGAGTGGCCAACCGAGAGAAAAAGGACCATAGGCGCGTCGATGAAATGTCCATTTCATTTAATCGAGACGGGTCGAAATTTAGGGTGTCACAAGGGGAACCCTTTATAAAAGATTTTTTGACTCAGTTTTATTGAAGCGCGTAGACACACAAAAAGCCAAACTCCTAATGAAAGAGATACATGAAGGAGAGTGTGGCCCTCATATGAATGGTCATCTCTTGGCAAGAAAAATCATGAGGCTCGATTGTTGTTGATTGACCATGGAAGCCGATTGTATTCAACATATGAGGTGCCGTCATCATTGCCAAGTCAATGGAGACAAAATAAAGGTTCCTCCTAATGAACTGCATCGAATGTCCGAGTCCTAGCATTTCACGATGTAAGGCATCTACATCATCGGGCCAATTAATCGTAAAACGTCAAATGGATATCACTTTATCTTGGTGGCTATCGATTATTTCACCAAATGGATTGAAGCCAATTCTTATGCTGATGTCACTACAAAAAGTATGGCAAGGTTCATCCGTCGTGATATCATAGCTCGGTATGGAGTTCTTGAGGCGATTATCACCGATAGTGGATCAAACTTGAACAACAAGATAGTGGACGAACTACTCGTTGAGTTATACATTCTCCACTTGAATTCTTCTCCTTACCGCTCACAAATGAATGGAGCTATAGAAGCGGTAAATAAGAACATCAAGAAGATTTTAGCTAAAACGGCTGAAAATTATCATGACTGGCATGATCGGTTGCCATATGCTTTGATGGCTTACCAAACTTCAATTCGCACTTCAACTAAGGCAACACCATCCTCATTGGTTTATGAGATGAAGGCTATATTACCCGTCGAAGTGGAAATCCCTTCACTGAGATTACTTTCTCAAGTCAAATTCTCTTAAGTTGAATGGGTTCAACAAAGGTTTGAACAACTTAATATGATTGATGAAAAGAGAGTAAAAGCCCTATGCCACGTACAAAACTATAAGAAGAAATTAGCTAAGTTGTTCAACCATAAGGTCGACCAAGACATTTTGAGATCAACGACCTCGTCTTGAGAAAGGTCCTACCTATCATTCCAAATCCTCATGGGAAGTTTACTCCGAACTACGAAGGTCCATATATTGTAAGGAAGGTGTTACCTGGTGGAGCACTGATCATAATAAAAATGGATGGCCAAGAATTGCCAAGGCTTGTAAATGCTAATGCTGTCAAAATGTATTATCCATGAATAAAGAGAAAAGACTTTGAGCCGCTTTTGGATTGAATCCGAGCCACTTTGGGATATTTTCATCATGCATCTCATGCATATAGAGCGCATCCGCATGTTTGTTCATTTTGTAGGATCTTTGAAGAAGATTCTATCAATCCATGTGCGATTGATCTTAGTCTCCAAAAAAGTTACCATCTTCTTTAGAACTTAGAAGTGGCCCGTCCCTTAGAATGCTGAAAGAGTCAGTTAGAACTCTAGAAGTAAACCTCTATGCTAAACAAAGCCTGTTTTGTTCATAAATTTTGTTCAACCTTGTTTCCAAAAGTCTCTCTAGTAAGGTCAAAGGAACATGCTTTTTCAAAACAAATTTCGATACATTCTCATTCCCTAGGGAGTGGAATTTAGCCAAAAAATGTTTTGGAAAATCAAAAAAAGATTGTTAAATATGCCAAGTGGTAGTACCTAAAATAATGAGAGACAATCCCTTTGCCAAACACGTCTTTATACACTCTCTGAGAAAATTGAGTGAAAAGAACCATATTCGAGGACATGGGATTTATTCACAGTGAATACATGGTTTGAGATGATAAAGGCGTTTCTTTCCCAATCCCAAACACTACTCATATCTCTTGCAAGCCACTTTGAGCGAAATAGGGAGCATTTCCAAAAAAACCCTATCAAGAATAACCCCGCATTGGTGTAGAAAAATGGGTGTTTATGGAGAAAAAGATTGTGAAAGATTTTATTGCTTTCACTTTCACCAATCTTCTCGTGCTAGCTTCAGGTGGTTTCTTATCGAAGCTTGAAGCATCCCAAAGTGATGAAGAGCATTTTGTTCACTACCCTAAACACAATTACCTTTTACTTAGCCAATCTAAGTCTTATGCAATTCATTCATAACCTCAAGTGATGATTATTTCTCCACAATAAGGTAAGGCATGTGATTTACCAACAAAATTGAGAATGTTAGTCACGTTTGTAAATACCACTTGAAAGTCTTAGGTACTCAAAAGAGAATGAAAACTAAGGGCATGAAAAAGTAGTATGTTTGGTAAAAGTAAGGCCAATGCCTATGAAAATGCAAAGAAAAGCAAGAATGTGAAGAAAAGCAAAATCAATGGCCATGTAGAAGACCATTTATAAAAACAAAAGAGATACTTTGCAAAGTACATGTATTACAAGCAATGTCATTAGAAAAGAGAGCGAAGCTCTCATGCCTTAAGACAAATAGTTGAAAGGACTTTCGAGATAGGTTAAATTTCAAGAGTCGGATTTTTGAAAACTTGTGTGATGGTAATGATACCAAGATAATCACTCACTTTTAATCCCTTGATATCTAAAAAATTTCAAGCTTTTTAAGTCTCACCCGAACCAACATTACAACCTTTATTCGAAGTCTCTTCTAATTGAGATGGTTCGAGTCGAAATGAGAATCTCACATAAGAGCTATCGCTAGAAGGAGTGTAAGCAACCCTATATTGTTTTATCTTCAAGGTTCTTGACTTGTAAACCTAATGAAGAGATTGTTTGAATATTCGTTTCTTGGCCTCAAAGTGCATACCCTTTGTATAAGCCTATGACCAAGCCATCATTACGGTCATTTTAAAAGACCTTTTGATCAGCGAATTGTATCCATTGTGAACGTTTCCGAAAACCTTAGACATAGGTTAAGTGAGACCTCTCAATTAAGATTTAAGCAATCGTTCCCACATCAAAGGATGGGAATAAAAACCCTTTTCGAAAGCTAGTATAAAAGACCTCTTTTGATTAGGATATTTCCACTTGGTGTATTTGATTTGACCCTTAAGTGGTTAATCAAACTTCATTTTGTTAAAATCCCTTTTGAAGGAATTTGAAAATTGGTATCATTTACCAAGACGTGTTTCAATGATTTCGCAAGATTAGCTCTCGAGCAATCTCGAAATCCTTTTTCAAATTATATGTTCCCCGGTGTTTTAGGTTTTTGGTCATCCTAAACCATAACCCTTATTTTAGGTTTTTCGTCATCCAAAACCATACCTCTTGTTTTGGGTTCTTGGTCAACCTTAAATCTCGTCCCATAGGTTTCTCGTCAACCTTAAACCTTATCTTTTAGGTTCAAGGTTATCCTTAAACCTTGACTTTAGGTTTTAAGTTATCCTCATAAACATTGTCATTAGGTTAGTGATCATCCTTAAACCATTTTCTTTTACGTTTTAACAACTTCATTTCCTTCATTCCATTCCATGAGAGAGAGAAGAAATCCTAGCATGAGTCCAGATACCTTAATGAGCAAAGGTACGTGTCAGGGATGTCCCTAACCAAATGTCATTTCCTTCGATATTTTCTCATTATTAAAGTGGAGTCGACCAAAAATCGCAGGTATCAATTTTGTCTTTGAGTGGAACCTCTTCAGACTCCCACTCAAAGAGGAGTAATCGTTGACACCTAAATTTTAGTTGACGCGTCGAAGAAAGAAAGAAAGTCGAGATTTGGGTTTGTGATCGCGACAAAGCCCATTTGTTCGCCAAAAAAAGTATTGTTTTTTATTTATTTTTGTTGCATTGTTACTATTAAATAATTTTCAAGTCATTTTTCAAGAAAACAGTTGATTTTCGGGTTGACTTTTCGATTAACCCTTTGACCAAAAGTCAACATTGGGTTAGAAATTGACCTTTACCCAAAAAAGATTCCATTTAGCTTTAATTTTACTTTTATCAAATCAATGTCTTAAAATTCAATGATTTGACCTAGAAAATTATCGTTTTAAGAAATGTCAACTAAATAGTTGACTTTTGGTCAAACTTTTGACCAAAAAATTTAAAAAAGAGAGTAAATAATGCACAAATGCATTTCTTTTAGGGAAAAGACCACCAAAAACCCCGAATAATGCCTAAAGTGAAAAATTTACTGGAAACTTTGTTTTTTGTGATATGAAAAGTCCCAAACTTTGCCAACCGTGACACATTTACTCAAAAAAAAATTTGTGACATAAAAACACTAAACTTATATTTGTGTGACGCATTTACTTTAAACTATAGGGCATTTTCGTCTTTTAATTTTTAATTTTTTAAAATTTTTAAATTTTTCTTCTTATTCTTTCTTCCCTTCGCTCGGTTGTGGCGAAGTCGCCGAAGGGAAGCCGGAGTCGCGAGGGCGTCGGCGTCGGGCGAGAGTCGCCTTCGCCGGGCCGGCTAGGGCCGCCCTCGCCGCCGTCGAGTGAGGGTGGCCTTCGCCGGGTCGTGCAACCCTCACCCAACACCGATGAGGGTGGCCCTCACCCGACTCCGGCGAGGGTGCCCTCTCCAAGCCCTCACTCGACCCAGCCAAGGACCACCATCACCTGATGCTGGCGAGGGTGGCCATAGCTAGCCTAGGCAAGGGCAACCCTCACCCGACGCCGGTGAGGGCAGCCGTCACCTAATTTGACTTCCCTCTGCTGGCTCCACCATGGCCGGCGGAGGGAAGAGAGAAGAAGAAGAAAAAAAGACGAAAATGCCTTTTATGGGGTAAATGTGTCACGATTTGCAGAGTTTGCAAAGTTTGGGGTTTACCAAAAGAAAACGACGTAGTCTATCACCCTAGCCAAGAGTTAGAGATTCCACTTACATTCGATGAACCTTGATGAACTATAGGTAACTTTACCAGTAGAGGGCCGTTTGATGAGACAATGGGTGAGCAAGGCTGAGAGAGGGAGAGGGAGAGAGAGAGAGAGAGAGAGAGAAGAGATTGGGTGGCGTGTGTGGTATTAGGGGGAATGCCTCTATTTATAGGTAAATCTCTCATCATTACCTTTCCAAATTGACCAATAGGATTTATTTAGATGGCAAGGCTAGGTTGGTAAGGTGGCAAGGCTAAGGAGGAAGAAGTGACTAGCCTAATTCCTAGGTCCACACTTGTTCCTTTTTTTTTTTTTTTTTGGGCCATTTGGGGGTTGAGTCATCTTTGTAATGATAACTATATTAATTAGGGGATACCTAAGCCTTATGACTCAACCTAACATTAATGCACTATGGTCCAAGAGTATTTAATGCATCTTTATCCCAATCCAAGAAGACTCTAGATGGCTTGCTCCTCAAGTTGGGCGTGCAGCCCCTTCCTCTCCAAGTTTGGCGTGTAACCTCCCATTCTAAGTCGAAGAACAGTTTCGAGCAACTTTCAAAATTAGTGTCATTACCTTATCAAATGGGATAAAAAAATTATGAAATCTTGATTTGTTGTCGAGATGATCTTAAGAAACATTTTTCATGAAGGAAACTTAGCCAAATTCGTGCTGTGAAAAGAGCGGCAATTCAATGAATAATACCCAAAAATTCATCCGTCGTGCATATTCAAGGTTAGAGAGAGAGACTCATTTCAAAATCAAAATCTTCACAAACCTCTTTGAAATTTTAATATGTTGTAGATATGGATGTCATTGTGAATGAAGCATGTCCAAATTCAAAAGGGAAAATTTTATAAGAATTCGAGAAAGCAACTTGGTCACTGTTTTCACTACACAGGACAGGTTCCAAACGGTGAATGATTGGGCATTCATCCCTACCATTTCACCTTAGAAAACTATGAAATTTAAGTATGTTTTAGATTAAGATGTTTAAAACAACTTTCATGAAGAAAGTTTCTTTAAATTCGCACTAGAAAAATTTGTGTAAAATTGGCAAATAGCAAAGGTCCGGTAATTTTGAAAATCAAAG
The DNA here is from genome assembly GCA_014182585.1 of Eucalyptus coolabah. Lineage (NCBI taxonomy): Eukaryota > Viridiplantae > Streptophyta > Magnoliopsida > Myrtales > Myrtaceae > Eucalyptus > Eucalyptus coolabah. The sequence continues at coordinate 30,219,909 of CM024630.1, forward strand.
GTGGCAATCTTAGTTGGAAAAAGGAGGTTCCACTTGGTCAAGAAGTATTAATTGTCAGGCATCCTTATCTCCCAAGTTTCCAACTAGGTCCTAGGTTAGCTTGGACATATCATCTTGGCATTGAACAACTAGAAGCCTAATGTTAATTAATGTGCTCTTATCTTGTCTAAGAAGGCTTGACTTGCTTGCTCTTTCTTCCAATGGACGTGTAGCACATTTCTTGGCCTCTAAGATCTCCTACTTAGTTTAGGGTTATAACTATGCTAGGCTATAGGTACACATAAGCCTCTACATTCGTTATCTTTATTTATTGCGTTCACACTTGTCCACACTCGTTCACACTCTTTTCTAGGAGGATTTGGCTAATCCAAGGCCTATCTAGCTTAGCCTCCTAGTTGGGATCAAAATAAGGGTTGAAATCGAGTATGTTACATCCGATGACTGGTTCTGGGATCCTCCTAAGGTCAATTTCACTCCTGCACCTTCAATTTCTCGAAATTTTACATAATGATCCTCAAATTTCATAGAATCATAATTTGACACATAATCGGATATTTTGACACGATTCTTGATTTTGGCTCTGGTTTTCGCAAATCAAACCCATTGGATAGATTACCCGACATCTCGAGATCATGATCCAACCTTCAAAATCAAATTTTAACTGTTGATCGAAATTTCGACTATTGGATTGAACAAACGGACGGAATTATACGGTTTGGGGGTGGTATATAAGCCCATTTTCCCTCTATTTTTTAGGGGGCCTCATTTGAACAAAAGCTACTCTCTTTCTTCAGATCTCTCTCTGTCTATCCTCCATTTTGATGCCATTTTCTCTCTCTCATTTTCCTTTACTCGCCAGTTGCTTCCCTCTACTCAGCGAGCTGATTGTCGTTGGCAAGGCCCCCCATCGACAGGTTTCACCTTTACCGGTGATCATCTTAGCTCCCTAGTTCTTAAAAAGCTTCATGAGTCATTGGCGGCCACCAAAACTTCCCGCCAAGCTGCTTTTCCCGATCCGTCTCTAGATCGACGGTGTTATTGACTTCGAATCGGTCTTGATTGGAATCAACCGGTGACTCTTTGACGATTTGATCACTTCCGCTCTATTTATAAAGGACATCACGTTTTGCTAATGGTTAAGGATCGGAAAAGAGGTCACTGGAATACCTTCGGCGATCACCTCATTCCATTGGTATTGAAGACCGGTCCAGTTTTTGGACCGGCTCCGTATTCAACTCAAACCAACTATCGCCGGTGACCTTGAAGGCCGCCGATAACCTCAGATTGGCCCTAAGAAGATTCCGACTAGATTATGGTCAAAGTTTGGCTAGTCCATCAACAAGCCTTCTCCGGTAGCCGTTCTTTCATCGGTAAGTCAGGGATCGGTTTAATCAAATCGGTTTTGTGGCGCTTGAAGACCGATGCTGACCAAGCTCAATCGATCCCAATCTAGCTCCTAGACGTTCCACGCTAATCTGCTCATAATTTTCGAGGAGCTTAATTTGATTGATTGCAATCAAAATTGATAAAAACACATCGAAGGTAACAATCTCGATCTCGAATTTCGTGAAGCGAGACCGAATTAACTGGTTGGGGCTAGGGTTCAATTTTAGGTTGATATGCTATGTTTAGATGTTAGATCGATGGATTTGAATTTGAAACATCGTTTCTTTGCACATCAAAAATGGCTTTGGTTCATGTGATATTTCCGACATCAGATGCTTTAAAATCTTTCAAACGTTATGCTTTGACATAAGAATTGTCATGGTTTTAGACTGTATCTAAAATGTTTATGAAATCTATGAGTGCATGATATGCGAGCCTTAGACTGGCTTAGACATTTAAATACATTCTATAATCAAGACGTTCCTTGTCTTAAAATTTTCCCAAAATCTTTCCATTGTTTGATTCGACATTGAGATTATCAAAGTTTGAATTATATTTAAAATGCCTACGATCTTTGTGAGTGCATGATATGCATACCAAATTAGCTTTGCCAATTAAATACCTTCCATAACTAAGACGATCCTTTGTCCAAAAATCTTATTTTCTTTCTCAAAATTTCAAACTCATTTTTTGAAGTATCACATGGACCACTCATGCACAAAATCATGTTATTCATTAGAAATGTTTGTGCTTGCGATTGGCAAGTGAGCATTGAATAATTGACATGTCGATGGTTCACTCAATTGTTTGATTGTTTAAGAAATAAGGATTAAAGGCCCACCTGTGTGTTTAATTTGTATAGAATGCATGTGGATTTTAGATGTATGTTAGGTGCAATGCTTGGTACCGTGGGGTAAATCTTGGGGATTCACTTAGAACATCTTGTTAGAGATTTATAAGAATTATTGGCCATGTGAGCGTACAAATGATCAATAATGGCTATACGTCATGAAAATTAATTGGGTAGGTGTCTAGAGGGACCTACGCATGGATTGCAAAGGCTGACCCCGAGGCTCAAATTTAATTAATTTTGAACCATGCTTTACTTGATTGATTGATTTTGATTCCATGTCGTGCTTTTAACTATTTTTTTCATGTATGGATGTTTCTTTCCATTGTATGCACCTAGCTTAATTTTAGGTTGGGACTAGATTAGGTCCTTGGAGATTAAAGATCATCAAAACATGAAGACGATGAAGGTCGATGTCCCTTTCGACCATATTTTGTACTATTCGTCCTCGACACATGTCTTGGCTTCCTTTATTTGTATAAACACCCGACAACTTGTGGGTTCTTTCCTTTCCTTTTCTTTTATTTCTTTTAAGTTTTAGGATTGCATGATAGATGTATTGTTTTAGTTGGTTGTTTACTTACTACCTTGTACTTTAAATTCCATTGCGTGCTTTCTTTTATCTTTCTTAGAAATAAAAGACGAAAATGAACATCCATGTGTGATAACTTAGTTTAGGATTATTGATCCGAAAAAGTAAAAGACATGCATGATCACCATAGGTAACACGACATACCTGTTAGAAATTGAAAGGTGCTCATAGAAATATTAGTGTAAACCAAGTTCTCGAACCTAGATATCTAGTTGAATAGAAATCAATGGACAACTCCTAACCCTTGATTGGGTTTTTTGGTCAACCCCAAAACGAGGCTAGTGGTGGCTCCCGTCTTACTTTCTAGGTTGTCTTAAACAGCTATAACATTTAATAAACCTATCATGAGGGGTATGAACCTGAGGAAAAGGTTTGTAATCATGATTTAGTATACTTGATATGGCAGTACCCCAAAGGATGAATTGATGCAATCCTTATGGGCCAAGACGTACTATCAAGAGGGCTATTCGATCAAAATACCATTAGACTCACATTTACGTCCGGTTTCCATTCAATCTTTAAACCGTTGATCAAGAGAGCTATTATGCCATCCTTTTGTTCATCAATCAAGATGTGTCGTGACGTCGAGGTTGGGACACAACAATTTTTGCTATCACACAAGGTACAAGCTTGGGAGAGCTCGCGACTGCGATCGAGCGAACTCACAAAGGTTCATTTCGAAAGGTGAGTTGATGATGTGTCATCTTACATAGATTATAGTTTTTAATTTGTCAGAAAATTATTCCAATAAATTTAAAACACGATAAATATATATAAATATAGTAAAGGAAAATAAAAATTTGTGAAAAATAATATAAACTAAATAAAAAGGACATACAAATTTTGACAAAGGGTGCGTTTGGCACCAGCTTTGCCAAGTATCTTTGGGCACTCAAAGCCCATTTGCCCAAATACTGGGTGTTTGGGAAAAAAATTTAGACCTGCCTTGAAGAAATGCTGACCTCCCTAGGCTGAAAGCCCAAGGTGTACTAGGCTGCCTTGGGCTTTTGGCATTTTTGGAAGGCCTCATGCACCGTTCATTTTCCTCTTCGTCGAATTCTTGGATGTCCAGGCGAGGTGGCGACTTGGCTGGTGAGGTGGCGATGGGTCGGCGACGGGTTGGAGAGAGGCCGGCAACCGTCGCCGCACCTCGGCGACTGTCGCCGACCAGTCGCGCGACCCAGATCTGGGTCGCGTCGGTTGCCTAGGTCACGGCGAGGTCGGTTGCCGCGACCTCCGTGACCTCCGCAACCCAGATCCGGGTCGCGCGTGGTCCGCCGCCGCGACCTCCGGCGACTGCGACCTCGCCACGACCCAGATTTGGGTCGCGGAGGTTGGCGGAGGTCGCCGGAGGCCGCCGCGACCCAGACCTCGCCGCGACCCGGATCCTCCGTGACCTCGTGGTGACCTTCGCGGCGCAGTGGGTTGCGCGACGGCGCGGTGAGGGTCGCGGCAACCCTCGCTGGATCGCCTACCCTTCGCCGGCGCGAAGCCTGGCCGGCGATCACCAGCGAAGCCTTGGCCGGCGGTCACCGGCGAAGCCTTGGCCGGCCAACTTTCCTTTTTTTTAATACTAAAAGTATTTTACAAATTTAATTTACCCAAACACTATTTTGCACAAGTATACTTTACAATGGACTTTCACAAATAAATTTACCAAACACACTTTGCATTTTGAAAAACACCATTGACTCAAAGGCCTTTGCATTTTTTTAAGGACATTTCCCAAAAGTCTTCCCAAACGCACCCAAAGGAAAGCAACAAAAATTGAAATATTGCAACCCTTGTCGCTTGTGGCCACTATGGCGAAGCGACTACCTCTAGGCAAGATGACGTGGGTTAGGGACCTCGACAAGATATGCCAAGCACAAATAATAGTTCTATAAACTATTAGGCTACATTTGGTCATTTTAAATTTCTAACGGGATAAGACTAGATAAGATGAGATATGAAATCTAGAGATTTCACTATATCTTATCCACTATTTAACATATCACAATGATAAAGTCGGGTATATTCATATTAAATCATATATGTTATTTGATATAAACCTCATGATAGTGTAAATGAACATAAAAGTTCACAAATAGAAATGGTAAAATTCTCTTGTGACGCTCTTGCCTACATTATATTTATTTGCCTTTTTTTTTTAATTTTTCCTTTCTATTTTAATTATTTTCCTTTTTATTTCATTTTCCCCTTCCATCGTTCTCAAATAAAATTTTATTAAATAGTAATCAGACCGATATACCGAAATACTAAAATATGTATTAAATATAAATATATATTTATATTATAAGATAGAATTAAATTAGAATATATAAATAATAACAAGATTAAATTAAAATGATAAATTTTATTTTTTATTATTTGAATTTCTTATATTAGAATTTAAATATTATTTACATTGAAATTTACTTTTATTTTATTAATTTAAAAAGTTTGTTATATGAGAAAAATAACTTTCCTATTATGGATATTATAATTCCTATCTACATTTATTCCCCTCTCTCTCATGGGATAATTTTATTCGGGCTATATCCCTATTATATCTTACTTTATCTTATCTTGAGCAGCACTAAACACAAGATAAGATAATTTTATCTTATTTCGAATTTTATCCCAACTATCAAATGTGGTCTAGTTCTAAGTGAGAGGATAAAAACCAACACTACGACAAAACCACTTACTTAATATGAATAATGTGGTTTTGTTCTTATTTAAGCTTTAATGGTGTCTGATGGAGAATGGGGAGGATTTTTCATTATGCTTCGAAAGAAAGAAAAATAAAGCATTACAATGTTGCAATTTCAAGTCAACATGACACGTTGGGAATCCACATAGTTTTCTTCATCGGCTGTATTTCATTTAAAATAATTAGTGAAAGGATGACATAAACATATTAAAATATAATAGGGATTTAATTGGTAATTAAAAGTTTCGGGAAGATGGCGAACATTACTCAAAATTGATTTAATTGAATCAACTGAAAGTTCAAATATGACATTGCATATCAATAAAAGTTCACATATTGCTAGTACTATTATCATTTGCAGGAAGAGAAACTACATGTTCTTTACATCTCATATCGAGAAGGCAAGAGATGTTGATCCAATGCATTTTGCAAATTCACTTCATGATCACTCGGTTAAAGGATGGAAATAATTGTGAAATGGGACCTTCCCAGAAGTCTTCGTATAATTATTTCTGGTACCACAACTTCAAACTATGAACATCGCACTATTCCTATGATGTTCATTGAGAAGCTAGCTCAGTTGAAAAGAAAAATTCACATGGCTGGGCTTAGTGAGAACTAAGAAGATATTCAAAAGGCGATCTTCATCATAATTGAAAACCAAATAGAATAGCACATGAAAACTTCAAATCTTACCATCTCCTCAAATGCTCCAAATTTGTTGACATTGAGATCACGAAATTGCTCTAAGCTAACTGCAGAGAGTGGCATATCCAAGGGTACTTGAAAGCAAAGCTCACGTGAGACTTGTCCCATGGTCGGTCGAAGCCTCGGATCATCTTGCAAGCATTTGAACGCTAGTTTGGTGATCAAGATCACGTCCTGTGCATCTCGAAGGCCAAGTCTGGAAGGCGAGAGACGTTGATCCAACACATCCTTCAACATTGTTGACTCAGCTTGGGCGGACGATGAACATTCTCGAGAGACATGATCTCCTGGATGCTTTCCCATGATTGTCTCTAATGCAATGACTCCAAAGCTATATACATCGCACTTTTTAGTAGGAACAATAGAATAAGCTAGCTTTGCAAGTGGAGAATCAACTGTCTTTTTAATCTCGGTCACAAGTTGTATTCAAGTTGACAACATTAATTCCCATTATGTGACGTGTGACGATCACAAGTATAGATCTCCACTTAATCAACTCCTACAACATTGATTTGAGCATGGGAGTTTATGCTTTGGCAAAAAAAAAAAAAAATTGTTCACCCCTTAAGATATGGGCATCTTCTAGGTAATGTTAACTTAATATCCTTGAAATGGATTGATCATGATCTTTTCCCATTTGCCAATTCTTACTTATGAGGAAAATCGAAAAGCATTTTCATCAAGACTGAACTCGAAAGCTCAAAATAAGTACACCAAAATTTCCATGATATGTTTAAATAACTAATGGACTGCATTAACTAGTAAAATTTCAATAATAGAAGTAGGATACCTAATGCCATCGAAATTTGAACAAAATTTTGTGAAGTACTTAGAGCAATATACCCGATAGTACAGTAATAGCCGGCCCGCTTTAATGAATCTGGCCTCAAAAGTCTTGCAGTGCCAAAATCGGAAACGCGAGCCTCATAATCACGATCCAATAAAATGTTGTTACTAGTCAAGTCTCGATGAATCAATGGAGGAGAACATTCGTGATGCATATAGGACAATGCATCCACAACTCCTTGAACCACACTTATCCTCTTGCCCCATTGAAATTCTATGACTCTCTGATCATCTTTCAAAGTTGTTCTCAAGCTTCCTCTTTCCATGTACTCATACACCAAAAAACAGCGTTGGGGATGGGAGCAGAAGCCATAAAATTTCACGATGTTTCGATGACGTATATTTGTCAAGGCTTGAATTTCCCTTTCAAATGATACCAAATCAACAATCTCAGTATCTTCTTGAGATGACAAGGTTCGCTATGGGATGACAAGGTTTGCTTGATAGCAAACATTTGACCTTCGATATCTCGACTTTATAAACAATTCCATATGCTCCTTCACCCACATAGTACTTGGAGTCAAATCCTTCCATGTCCTCAATGATTTGATCATAGAAAACTTTTCCATCATACGTCAAAATACTCATGAAATCCAAATCATTTGCTCGTTCATTATTCTTTATCTTGATAATCCTTCTTTGATGATGATTGACGATTACAACAACAATCAAGGTGCAAGATGTTGGAGAAATCCTTTTGGAATATTTTGAAGCCGATAAAACGTTTCCATCGGTCTAGTCTGAAAATTTGCGAGACTCTACTATTTAAAGTCTAAAGACCTCCGGACTGCTAGACTCAAGACTCAAAGTCTATTCTCATTGACAGTTTCTAATCCGTTAAAGAAAGGCTATCTAGAACTGGATGTTTCATTAAGGATGTGACCTTATCGATTGGAGAAGATCTCTTGGCTGGATATGACATAACAGAATCCTTTATTTGATCATGATTGATTCAAAGATTAAGGATCCAATGATTGGCGAAATATTCTTGGAAGGTTCTACTTATGGAAACCGAGATCCCGATTGTATGGGCGAATATGATTGATGGGCTATCGACATGTTCCTTTAATAACTTGAATGATCTTCCTAATTGATTCCGTCCAACGGGTAGATTAGAGGAATTCATTTCGTAAGTGCCAATGGGTATGATGGCACAAAGGAGTATAAAAGGAAGACGTTCCAGCTTGTTCGAGTGTGTGCACGATAGAAGAATTCCAAAGTCGAAGCTCCTTGTTATTAGTCAATTCTTTTGAGTGAAATCTTGTACGCAAAAGAGAGTCTATATTTGTGAGAAACCTTGAGGAAGTGTAGTAGAATATCTACACTGTGGAATCAAGGGAAAGCTGTGCTGTAACATCTCTTTTGTTCATAGTGAAATCCAGCCGGTGGGCTGTCAGTGCGGAAGAGTGGACGTAGGCTTGGAATAAGCCGAACCACTATAAACCTTGCGTTCAATTTTCTCTTCCCTACTCTTTGCTTTACTTTGATCATAATTCATTTTGTTAATCAAAAGAGAACTTCCTTTCTATTGTCTGTTTAATATTGCTTGCATATCACGAAAAGTTATTATACACCTATTCACCCTCCTCTAGGTGTTTATACTAGCTATCTCAATTGGTATCGAGCATGTGTACTCACTTTGTTTGAAGTGTTTTACTTCAGAGTTAGAGATCCATGGCTAGTATGTTGGCTCCAAGGCTGGTAGAAGGGCAAAGCAATACCAAACCGCCTTACTTTGATGGAAATGATTACAACATATGGAAAAACAAGATGAAGGTGTTCCTAAGATCAAAGGATCCTCCGGAATGGGATGTTGTAGTAAAAGGAATCATTCCTAAAGTTGCACCTGTCTCAAAGAGAGGAAAAGATACCGTTGAGTCTAGTGAAATGACTCAGAAGAGATAATCAAGAAACAAGCTCTTGATGCAAAAGCAATTTATTCTTTATATTGTGCTTTATCACCTACTGAATATAACAGAATATCTTATTGTGTTACAGCTAAAAAGTCTGGGATAGATTACATATTACCTATAAATGAACCGATCGAGTGAAAGAGACTAGAATCAACATTCTCCTCGGTCAATATGAAGCCTTCAAAATGAAATCGGGAGAATCTATAACCGACATGTTTAGTCGTTTTACAAAAATCGTGAATGGTCTTGAAAATCAAGGTCAACCAATTTCGATCCCATGAAGGTAAACAAGCTACTGTGTGGACTCTCCAAGGATTGGAATCACATAAAGACCTCGATCAGAGAGACTCAGAGAATCATGCCACTATATGTTGATGAGTTGGTTGGAACTCTTCAGTCTTATGAAGTGGAACGAATCAATGAAGACGAAGATCCTAAAGATAAGAAATCCATTGCATTAAAATCCAATGATGATTCCGATGTTACGTATTCGAAGACGATATGGATGATGAGGAGCTTGCTCTCATGATAAGAAGATTCAAAAGCTGAATAGAAAATGAAAAAGATTCAATCCAAAGAAACAAAGCTTTCAAAAGCAAAAGACTAAATCTGTTGAGGATGATGAATCAAACAAAGATGTAGTCCGCTTTGAATGTAAGAAAAAAGGACACATCAGACTCAACTGTCCTCTTCTGAGGAAGAAGAAAGGAAAAGCTGAAAAGTATCGAAAGGCTCTTAAAGTAGAAACCTGGAGTGATACAGAGTGTGAAGAAAGTGATGATGATTATGCCAATATATGTCTAATGGCACAATCGGATTCAGATTCAAACTCGAGGCGTACTCGATTCGAGACATGTGAATTTGAGGTAACTAACTTCAAAATCCCTATTAAAGTTTATAAATACATTGATGAGTTGTGTTTTAGTCTTAAGACTTCTCTTAAAAGGATTTCCGAACTCAAAAGAAAAAATTCTGCTCTAAAACAACAGGAAAATGTTTTGAAAGAAAATGTGAAATATTTAGACATGAATGTTTCTTCTCTTAGAGAAAGTGAAGATAATCTTTCAAAAGAAAATGCATTATTAAAAAATGATATCTCAAATGTTTCTAAAAAATTTTCTATAGGATCGAGAAACTGAAAAAATTCTTTCGTTCAAAGACCTTATTTCAATAAACTGGTTTGGGAATGACTCTTTGAAACCATTCCTTTAATTGATTTTCTAAAAGTGAAAGAAAGAATTAAGCAAATACCCATAAGAGATGCTTACAAAAATCATTTTAAAATGATCTTTGTAAAACCAGTAGGTCGCAATGCTCTCAGATGTTCAAAGTGCAATAGTGCAGATCATTTTGAAAAAGAATGTCTAATGGTTTGGAAACCTGTTAAGAAAGTATGGGCAAAAACCGCATATCATACTAACACCAATGGACCCAAGAAAATATGGGTACCAAAGAAAATTTGAGTTTCTTTTTTAAATGCAGGTCACTATCAAGAAAAAGGTAAAATGGTATCTGGATAGTGGATGCTCAAGACACATGACAGGAGATTCAAATTGCTTCATAAAGCTTGTTCAAGTGAATGGTGGAAAAGTCTCATTTGGAGGAAATAGCAAAGGAAGAATTGTAGGATTTGGAACTGTAAAGATGGGAAACCTCACAATAAGCAATGTTTCTTTAGTTGAAGAACTCAACTACAATCCGCTCGCATCGTCCATTTGTGTGATATCGGTTTCAAAATTAACTTTCAAGAGGGAATATGTTCAGAACTAGTTAAGATTCTACTCAGTCATTCATGGGTCGAAAACATGGAAATATCTACCTCTTGGATGTGAAACCAGATGAATCACAATGTCTAATCTCAATTCAAGATGAAGCAAACTTATGCCACGAAAGCTTGGGCACATCAATATGAAGCAGATAGCCAAAATTTCAGCAAAGAAGCTTATTCGTGGTCTACCCAGTTTATCATACCAAAATTTTGATCTATGCACACCATGCGTATTAGGAAAGCAGGTAAGAAATTCCTTTAAACCAATAAATCAAGTTTCCATTAAACGTGTACGCAGCTTCGCATATGGATCTCTTCGGACCAACCAGAACACAGAGCATTGGAGGTAAGAAATATTACCTAGTAATTTTGGATGACTACTCGATTTACTTGGGTATATTTCCTGGCAAGTAAGTCTCGAAACCTTCTCTTATTTTGAAAATTTTGCTAAAAAGGTTCAAAATGAAAAAGGGTATGTTATTTCAAGTATAAGAACAGACCATGGAAGTGAATTTGAAAATCAAGATTTTACAAAATTTTATGATGAATCTGGTTTTCAGCATGTGTTCTCCTCTCCATATACTCTAGAGCAAAATGGAGTTATGGAAAGAAAGAATAGATCACTTCAAGAAATGGCTAGAACTCTTTTAATTGAAAGCAACATCTCTTCACGATTTTGGGCTGAAGCAGTTTCTATAGCTTGTTAGATTATCAATAGAGTTTTTCTAAGGCCTATTCTAGAAAAAAAAACCCCTATGAGTTATTCAAATAAAAGAAGCATATTGTTTCATATTTTCATGTGTTTGGTTGCAAATGCTTTATATTAAAAATGCAAATGATCGAGTTGGCAAGTTTGAAGAAAAGTCGATAAAGGCATCTTCCTTGGATATTCAACCTCAAGTAAAGCGTACAGAGTCTATAACAAAAAGAGTCAATCTATGGAGGAATCAATGAATGTCAAATTCCAGGATTCTATACAAAATGATTCTATTCAGACTCATCTTGAAGAATCTCGAACCGCTCCGACTCTACAAAGTCTAAATCTCAAGAAGCGGCTCGGACTCGAAAGACCAAAGCAACAAATGACTGTTGAAGATTCAAGTGAAGGAAGTGATCATCAGCTTGACAAATTAACCAGCAACTGGAAGCATAAGTCCAGTCATCCTAAAGATCTTATTATTGGCGACATTAATGAAGGAATTCGCACAAGATCCAAAAGGCGCGAAGAGTCTAGTGCTGTAGCTCTTATTTCTGAAATAGAACCCAAAAGTATAGAAGAAGCTTTGACTAATGAAAGCTGGATTGAAGCTATGCATGAAGAACTTAGAAAATTCAGTATTAATGATGTCCGGGAGTTGACTCCTAAACCAAAAGGTAAAACCGTTATTGGAGCTAAATGGGTTTTCAAGAACAAGATGAACGAAAAAGGAAAAGTCGTAAGAAGCAAAACAAGACACGTGGCCAAGGGATATACGCAAGAACAAGGGATAGACTATGACGAGACTTACGCACCAGTAGTAAGTGTTTGCATTTGTGCCAGATTTCAAGCAGACCCTAAAGAATCTCATTTAAGTGCTGCAAAGCGTATTATCAAATACATTGCTTCAACTTCAAGTTTTGGTCTTTGGTATCCTAGAAAGGGAGATTTTACTCTTCTTAGATACTCAGACGTAGATCTAGCTGGATGCAGAGTTGATAGAAAGAGCACCTCGGGTACTGTCAACTACTTGGAAGTAGGAAGTGTCTTGGTTTTCAAGGAAGCAAAGTACGGTAGCTCTCTCTACAGCAGAAGCAGAGTATGTAGCTCTCAGAAGTTGTTGTTCACAAATTCTGTGGATAAAACAACAGCTAAGAGACTTTGAAATTGAAGATTCATGCACGGAGATTAAATGTGACAACACCAGCGCAATCAATCTCACCAAAAATCCAATTCTTCACTCAAGAGCAAAGCATATAGAGATTCGACATCACTTCATTAGAGATCATGTTCAAAATGGAGAAATTTCGATTAAGTTTGTTGACTCAAAGAACCAACGGCGGATATATTCACAAAGCCTTTGGAGAAAAATCAATTTGAAATCATCTCGCTCCGACTCAACAATTTGAGGTTTGAAGAAGTTAAAGTCTAGAGACTCTCAGACTTAGACAAACAAGACTTTGACTGTAAGTTATTCTCTCTCTCGAATCTCATATTGAAAAGGTACGATCATCAATCGTGTTTGATTATTGCTATCTCATTTGCTATCTTTATTTGACGAGATTATTGCAACGTTTCCTTTTCGAAAAGTGAGTTATTTTGAAATGACTATTTTCTCAAAAAAGGCAGTTATTTTTTGAAAATGCATCTTTTTACTTTCTTTTATGACGTTCTGTATGCCTCTATTCAACTGTCCTATAAACTATTGCTTCTTCTTCGCTTTACTCTCAAAACCCTAAGAGAGCACCGATCTTCCATCCCTGTTTTCTTCTCTTGTTTAATCTTCGAAAAGTTGTCATCTTTCTTGAGAAAAGTCAAGTTTGGAATCTTTCAAAGACCGAAAGATGTCATCTCAAAGGAAGTCTTCGAGGATTGCAAGCAAGGGACCACAAATACGTGAGGGGCCTACGCACTTCGATCTCACCAAGGAAGAAGAGTCTCCAAGTCAACAGCAGAGCCCACAACATTCTCAGTAGCGTCATTCTCCACCAACTAGTCCACAGGGCATTGGTCATCAATAAGAGGAAGAAATCGTTGAAGACGCTGATCCTGTAACAATTCAAAAGCCCTCTTTTATTTATAAGCTTTGACATGCTTTAAAGAGGACTGGTACTCCATTGAACTACATCGATGAGTTTCTTAAGGACAAGGGATATGGGAATGAGTACATCTTTTTGCGAAAAATGGAGTGTTTGGGAATTGCTCCTAAAGGGTTGGCAGAAGAAACCCTTGCAAATATCCCAAGTGACCCGCGTGTTGGGGGATTTAATCCAATAGATGGGAATGATGATGACAAATTGTACGGTTCGGTTTCAACCGAGAATGGGTGTTGCAGCAAAAATTCGAGGAAAAAGAACAAATTTGTTTCGATCGGAGGAACAAAAGTGTTTATACTCTAAGTTATTGAAGCGTGGGGTGATAAACCCTAGGAGTGTGGATTTTGATTTCCTTGATGCTGTAAATGTCAATTTGAGGGAAAAGTTCAATTTTCTTCAACTTGAGCAGTTACGTTTCCGACACCACGAAGCCCATGTTGAATTAACTACATACTTCTATTTGAATCTTAGCTTCTTGGATGCGAATAAAATCTCTTTCAAAGTGTCCGAGATCGGGACTTTGTAGTGGATATGGATATGTGGCGAATGTGATTAGGGTTGAGAAAGGGAGATATCAACCCATAAATGTTTTTGTTGCTCGTGCTACATTGGAACTTGTCAAGGATAGAAGAACAGAGGAAAATATTTCCTACTTGAGGATGAGTCCGTTTAACATTCTGCTTCACAAGATTGTGATCAATTGCCTCGACCGAAATCAACTTCCAAAACCGATGTTTCAAATTCAGAGGCAAAGCTGATGTATGCCATCATCACTGGGAAAAAGTTTTCTCTTCCTCACACTATTATGTTCCACATGTATAGAGCAGTGGTGTAGGACAGAGGTCAACTTCCTTATCCTGGTCTTGTGACGAAGTTATTCAGACATCTGAATATTCAGCCTCCACAAATTCTCTGTACTCGATCTTGTGATCATATGGTGGTAGGACTGAAAATGGTGACTAAAATGCATCTGAAGGAACTAAGCAAGGCATTAGAGAAATTCAAGGAGAAGACTCCTGTCAAAACTTATCAAATCTCTTCTGTAGCAAAAAGAAAAGGGAAGAAGCCCATGGTTGCTCCATCCAAAAAAAGAAGAGCTCTCATCATTGAGGATGAAGATGATGAGGAAAACATCACCATTTCTGCAATGGCTTTAAAGAATCTTAGTCGTTCTGTTCCAGAGAAAGACTCAGAACAAAAGACTAGAGAAAGACAAGAGAAAGAAGCAGAGGAGAAAGAAACAAAGGAGAGAGAAGAAGAAGAAAGAGATGCTGAGAAGGAAAGAATTGAAAAAGAAGAAGAAGAGAAAAGAGATCAAGCGGAAGGAGAACATGAGGAACACTATTCTCCACCTGAAGGCATGGAAACAGGGGGAGATCATGAAAGAAGAGGAATGTCCTCATATCCTCGCTACTAGTGAGGGAGTCGCTCTCCAGCAGATCCATAGTACATTTATGCCTCTCAATTTCCTGAGGAAGGACATGATGTTTCTTCGCCAAATCTGCGTTTATGCTGACTTGCCATTGTCTGCCTTTACTCCATCAGATCGTGCCGAAGCTAGTACGCAGACCGATAATTCAGTAGATTTTCACAGAATTCTAGATGTTTTCTTGGAAATGCGAGGTCAAATATATGCTCTGGGATGCGAAGTTTAGAATTTGCAGAATGCGGGTCAAGCTTCTTCGGGTTCCTTGAATGATAAGATCCAAGCCTTTTCTCTTTAGATTCAGGCTAATGCTAAGGGTGAGGATGTTGCAAAACTAAAGGAAGACTTGAAAAGGCTGGAAGGCATTGTCTAGTCAATGGGAGATTTCCAGCTTGTTCGCGTTCCCAAGCCATCTTGACTCCATTCTATTCCCATCTCAACCTTTTTTTTTTTTTTAATGCTGACAAAAAGGGGGAGAGATGCAAGATTTGAAAACTTTGAACCTTACAACTTTTAAATTTTTGGATTGTTTTGATGTTTTACCTTTGTGTCTGGATGTGGATTGAATTTGGATTTGGATTTGTCTGTTTATATTAACTAATATTGATATCTTATGGATGATTTTATCACATGCAAGACTAACCTATTTTCTGTGGTTGCAGATTCTAGTGTTAGCATTCATTAAGCCATTTATCTTTATAAGATATCCATATTTCTTTGAGTAATGTTTTGCAGGTCAAAGTTATCCAAATCTGCAGGAAAGTTTTGTCACCATCAAAAAGGGGGAGATTGTTGGAGAAATCCTTCTGGAATATTTTGAAGCCGACAAAACGTTTTCATCGCCTAGTCCGAAGATTTGCAGACTCTACTATTTAAAGTCTGAAGACCTTCGGACTGCTAGACTCAAGACTCAAAGTCTATTCTCATTGACAATTTCTAATCCGTTGAAGAAAGGCTATCCAGAACTGGATGTTTCATTAAGGATGTGACCTTATTAACTGGAGAAGATCTCTTGGCTGGATATGACATAATGGAATCCTTTATTTGATCATGATTGATTCAAAGAATAAGGATCCGATGATTGGCGAAATATTCTTGGAAGGTTCTACTTATGGAAACAGAGATCCCGATTGTATGGGCGAACATGATTGATGGGCTATCGACATGTTCCTTTAATAGCTCGAATGATATTCCTAATTGATTCCGTCCAATGGGTAGATTGGAGGAATTCCTTTGATAAGTGCCAATGGGTATGATGGCACAAAGGAGTATAAAAGGAAGACGTTCCAGTTGTTCGAGTGTGTGCACGATAGAAGAATTCCAAAGTCTGAAGCTCCTTGTTATTAGTCAATTCTTTTGAGTGAAATCTTGTACGCAAAAGAGAGTCTATATTCGTGAGAAACCTTGAGAAAGTGTAATAGAATATCTACACTGTGGAATCAAGGGAAAGCTATGCTGTAACATCTCTTTTGTTCATAGTGAAATCCAGCCGGTAGGCTGTTAGTGCGGAAAAGTGGACGTAGGCTTGGAATAAGCCGAACCACTATAAACCTTGCATTCAATTTTCTTTTCCCTACTTTTTGCTTTACTTTGATCGTAATTCATTTTGTTAATCAAAAGAGAACTTCCTTTCTATTGTCTACTTAATATTGCTTGCATATCACGAAAAGTTATTATACACTTATTCACCCCCTCTAGGTGCTTATACTAGCTATCTCACTAGAGAGTAAGGAAAACCCTAACAACGAGATAACGAGGATAATTGTGATTCTAGCTCCAACATGTTTATTACGTTTCTTGATCCCAATAGAATTGTAGTTCGGTAAACCAACAACATTACCACAAAGGCCTTTGTTATATTGAATTGCCTCAAATGGAGCCTCATTGAAAGCCTTGACATTAGGAAGAGGACCTTCTATGTCATTGTAGGATACATCAATAGAAGTCAAGGCCAACATATCATTAAAAACATGTGGGATGTAACCAGATAGGCTATTTTGAGAGATATTTAGAATTGCCAAGTTTCTCAGTATTGCAAGCTCTCCTGGTATATGTTCTGACAAAATATTATAACTCGGATCAAGAATCCTAAGGAATTGTGTGTTGCCCATCTCAGGAGGAATGCTTCTCCGAAATTTGTTCCTACTCAAGTTCAAGCTCAACAAGCTTTTGCATGAGCCTAGCTTCACCGGTATAGATCCACTCAAATTGTTTGATGCTAAGTTTAGATGTGTCGATGAGATAAAACCCAATCTCAATAGGGACATTTTCCATGATGGCATTACTGCTTAGGTTGAGTTCTAACAACATAATAGGTTTCCCATTTCCCTCAGAATCTCTCCGCTCAAATTATTTGAAGAAAGGTCCAATAATTGTAATTGAGCCATCTTTCCAAATATTACGGGTATCTCACCAAAGACATTGTTGTTCGATATCCTTAAGCTCATCAAATTATGCCAACACTCCCATTTCCACGAAAGTTTGCCTCTTAGCATATAATGCAGATGCGGATATATTCCGAAAGCATCTATTATGTTTCCAGTGAGTTGGTTTTTGTCAAGCCTCAATTTGATTAATGTGCTATAGTTCTTTAGGCTCGTGGGGATGGGACCCGTGAAATGATTATTGAAGATGGAGAAATTTTACAATGATCTCCCAGGACATACATCTTTTGGCACTTCCCCTTCTAGGTCATTATTACGTAGCTGCAAATAAGTCAATCGTGTTAACTTATTGAATTCATAAGGCAAGGACCAAAGAATTTATTGTTGCCAAGGTCCAATTGAGTTAGATTGGCCAGGCTTCCCATTTCAAAAGGTATGGGTCTTGAAAGTCTATTTCGAAAGAGGTTAAGAAGAGATAAACTTGTCAAGTTTCCAATGGAAATAGGAATTGGGCTGCTAAGACTGTTGGATGGCAGGTGAAGTTCAATAAGAGAAGTGAGCCTCCCGATTTCGGAAGGTATGGGTCCCAAAAGTCCATCCTACCATATGTAAAGAACTTTCATATTCATAAAGTCACCTATTTCTCTCGGAATGGAACCGGAAATATTATTGTATGAAATGCTTAATTCAAGTAAATTGCCTAATTTTACAAGAGAAGCAGGAATGGGCCCTGAAAGTTGATTTTCACTTAGATGAAGATGAATTAGGTCGGTCAAGTTCCCTAGTGAAGCAGGGACAGGACAGATCAAATTATTATCCTCAAAAGATAAATTTGTAAGAGCAATGAGCCTCCCAATTTCGGAAGGTATGGGTCCCGAAAGTCTATTTTGAAAGAGGTTAAGAAAAGATGAACTTGTCAAGTTTCAAATGGAACTAGGAATTGAGCCGCTGAGATGGTTGGATGGCAGGTGAAGTTCAATAAGAGAAGTGAGCCTCCCTATTTCTAAAGGTATAGGTCCCGAAAGTACATTCTGCCATATGTAAAGAACTTTCAAATTCATCAAGTCACCCATTTCTCTCGGAATGGAACTGAAAATATTATTGCGTGAAATGCTTAATTAAGTTAAATTGCCTAATTTTTCAAGAGAAGCAGAAATGGGTCCTGAAAGTTGATTTTCACTTAGATGAAGATGAATCAGTTCAGTCAGGTTCCCTAGTGAAGCAGGGGACAAGTTTGATCAAATTATTATCCTCAAAAGATACATTTGTAAGAGCAGTGAGCCTCCCAATCTCGAAAGGTATGGGTCCTGAAAGTCTATTTCAAAAGAGGTTAAGAAAAGATAAACTTGTCAAGTTTCCAATGGAACTAGGAATTGAGCCGCTGAGATTGTTGGATGATAGGTGAAGTTCAATAAGAGAAGTGAGCCTCCCGATTTCTGAAGGTATGGGTCCCGAAAGTCCATTATGCCATATGTAAAGAACTTTCAAATTCATCAAGTCACCTATTTCTCTCGGAATGGAACCAGAAATATTATTGTGTGAAATGCTTAATTCATTTAAATTGCCTAATTTTCCAAGAGAAGCAAGAATGGGCCCTGAAAGTTGATTTTCACTTAGATGAAGATGAATTAGTCTGGTTAGGTTCCCTAGTGAAGCAGGGACAGGACCGATCAAATTATTATCCTCAAAAGATAAATTTGTAAGAGCAATGAGCCTCCCAATTTCAGAAGGTATGGGTCTCGATAGTCTATTTTGGAAGAGGTGACTTGATGAAGTGGTGCCTACCAAAAAGAGCGAGAAGAGGAAGACAGCTAAAGGAGACTGGTCGACGACGAAAAGGAAGAAATCATGATTTGGGGGATGGTCGGGTCTTGGGAGGTGCGAGATGGTTCAAATTCGCATTTTATTAAGAAGATTGATGACTATACTTATAGATTGGAAGATCACTCCCAAGAAGCCTCTACGGAGGATAGTTCCTATTATAGCTGGACCGCGTTATCCGGAGAATGAGTCCTTCTCATTTACGACATATTTGCAAGAAAAAAGTCTTTCCCTTTTTCAGCCAGCTTAGCGTGCACCGTGGGGGATGATGAGTGAATTGTGCAGAGCCACATAAGTCTCAAATCGTGGGTCACGCTTGACTTACTTTTTCAAGTCTTCTTTAAAATTGATGATATATTCGCAAGATAAAAAGTCTATCTCCTTTTTCAGTCAGCTTAGCGTGCCCCTTGGAGGATGATGAGTGAATTGCGCAGAGCTACATAAGTCTCAATAGTTCGTCATGCTTGACTTACTTTTTCAAGTCTTCGTTGAAATTGACGATAGGTTTGCAAGAAAAAAAGTCTTTCCCCTTTTTCAGCCAGCTTAGCGTGCACCGTGGGGATGATGAGTGAATTGTGCAGAGCCACATAAGTCTCAAATCGTGGGTCACGCTTGACTTGCTTTTTCAAGTCTTCTTTAAAATTGATGATATATTCGCAAGATAAAAAGTCTCTCTCCTTTTTCAGTCAGCTTAGCGTGCCCCTTGGAGGATGATGAGTGAATTGCGCAGAGCTACATAAGTCTCAATAGTTCGTCATGCTTGACTTACTTTTTCAAGTCTTCATTGAAATTGACGATAGGTTTGCAAGAAAAAAGTCTTTCCCCTTTTTCAGCCAGCTTAGCGTGCACCGTGGGGGATGATGAGTGAATTGTGCAGAGCCACATAAGTCTCAAATCGTGGGTCACGCTTGACTTACTTTTTCAAGTCTTCTTTAAAATTGATGATATATTCGCAAGATAAAAAGTCTCTCTCCTTTTTCAGTCAGCTTAGCGTGCCCCTTGGAGGATGATGAGTGAATTGCGCAGAGCTACATAAGTCTCAATAGTTCGTCATGCTTGACTTACTTTTTCAAGTCTTCATTGAAATTGACGATAGGTTTGCAAGAAAAAAAGTCTTTCCCCTTTTTCACTCAGCTTAGCGTGCGCCGTGGGGGATGATGAGTGAATTGCGCAGAGCCACATAAGTCTCAATCGTTGGTCATCCTTGATTTACTTTTCCAAGTCTTCTTTGAAATTCACATGTCAACCATATTTGTGGAAAATGAAGTCCTGATCGTGGGTTTCGAACAAAAAAAAGAAAAAAAGAGTCCTGATTGTGGGTGGCTATATTGTTCAAAATTGACACTCAGATGTTGGGTAGATGAGGGGTGTTTGAAAGGGAATATACACTATGTGGGATGTTTTTTTTCCAAACAACAATTTGTAGAAATTGACCAAATTTTGATCGTGCATAATTTTTCCATCTGACATCCGGTTGACTCGGCTCCAATTCTGGCGAAACGGTTCTATGACGTGCAGGTGATAAATATTCGAGTGATTGGTCTGTATAGAGAGCTTGGATCCCCTTTTGCAAAGTAATATTTATGCTTCCCTATCTTGGAGAGAAAAAAAAGCAGCAAGAATGTGAGTAGGTTATTTCAAGGGAACCTAGGCCTCCAATACTGGAACAAGAATTTTGGGAATTGCTGAAAGTTCGGTTAACAAGTCATTCAAGGAGTCTTCTCTGTAAGTGATAATGTAATTCTCTAATGTGGAAGATTCAAAACTAGGGATCTTTCATTTTCATGATTTTCACAATAAGAGGGATGAAGATATGCACAAACCGACGAAACAAAGAAATTCGATTTCTCTCCCTTAACCGTTTTTCCTTAATGTGCTTTATTTGATGAAGTTTCATTCATTGCTATTGGGTGGAGAGAGGACCAGACTCTATTGATATATGTCATTAATAGGTGCCTTCCATCAAGCGCCTTTTTACTTCGTAAGAGTCACACCTCTTCGGAAGAATGGTAACTTCTCAATAGAATTGTATCTTTTCATCCTTTTCATAGCCAATATGTTTTAGCAGTTATATAATTATTAAACCATTGATTAATAACATCATGAGGGCCACAATAATTCTTACATTCTCCCACTAGGCCCATATGACCTTCATTTCATGGTTTAATAAAGACCGACACAATAACATTATGTTATAACTTTTCTTAAATTAACTATCACATAATAATCACAATTAAGTAAAGAAAACTAATGCGAGTCATGTTGGTTGTATGTCATTAATCGACGTAGTCCATTCGATGTACTACAACGATAGCTCTCTACTTAACATGATCCATGAATGAGAAGTACAGTAATGGTCCAACTAAATAAAAATGGGCTAATGTCAAATTCACACTGAACAAAATGTAAATGAGAGAAATATCAATAGTTATGAAGTGTTGCTTCTTAGCCAAGAATTGAAATGGAAATGCTGCTTTTCCAAATTTAGGAGAAAATGGCTTCTGATTTGTCTAGTGGATGAGGCTGATTTGATTAAATTTTGGACTTTACTAGAGAGACACAGCTGAGAAAATGAAAGGCAGGATCAAAAGTTGGACTTAGTTTGACGTTGATAACATAAACCTCAGGCAAAAATATCTTCTTTTTTTCCATTGCTGGGATGATAATAGAGAATGTGTTTTATATGACAAAAATATCAAGTGGGATGAAATATATGAACACAGGGTGAGAAGTAGGACGAGATTTATAGTACATGGGCAATCATGATTGACCAATCACACCGTGTTTCACCACCGTGAAGTTTTATCTATCACATAAACTGCATTTTAACTATCATGACACGTGTATATTTTCACACTATGTACACATGCCAACATTTGAAATCCGTTCGTCAAGGGTTTCTTTTGCACTGGCGGTGTTTCTTTTGTGTTGGGAATAACGGATCCCCGAAAATCGGATTCGACACCGAATCGAACCCCTAAATCAATGCGGAAAACGAAGCCCAGGAATAACACGTATCACCGATCGTAAAGCACACCACGGATTCGAGCGTACCTTGTTAGCCACAGATTAAACACCGACGCCGATTAGAGGAAGAAAACCTGGTCTGTTCGATCGATGGCGCCTTGAAGGGAAGAAGAACGATGCCTTATGCTTACTTGTTTCTTCTTTTTCTCTTTGAGAGAGAATGCGCGGGAGAGGAGAAGACGTACGTCAATTCGCCAAGAGGTACCATCTCTCTCTCTCTCCTCCCTTTTATACCTTCCCCCATCCACGGGCCCTATTTCCGTGGGCCGAGCCTTTGGGCAAAGCATGGGCGGACGGGCCTTAAGCCCATCACCAATTAAAACCATCATCTCCCACTCGCACATTGTGGGCTGAACAGGATTCTCTTTACCTCTCTTCAACATTCATACTTTGGTGAATAATCCGTGCGACCAGCATACTTTGAGAGCTCGTTGCTATACATCACTGTTAGGAATATATAGCAGCTCAAAATGGGCGTCACACTCGAGTAGATTTAGTATGCAGTACCCTAGATTGATCGATTACATTTATATCTCTCTTGATCTCTTTCAAACAATGATATATATATATATATATATATATATTGTATTCACAATTATGATTATCACAAAGACAGTCATAATTGGTTAACCGGTGAATACAAAACTACAATGTGATTCTCCAAAATCGATCTTCCTCTTTCCTTCAAACTCTTAATTTCAGTCCAGCTTGCTTTTCTAGAAATGCCCCATTAGATCGAATCATCTCATGACCATTGGCAACATCCTAAGATAGCAAACACTAAATAGAAATCTTGAGAATAAGTAAGAGTCCTAAGGGGACTAAGAAATTGAGGAACTCTCTTCCTCAAGAGTCTCACACGACATAAAAAGTTAAGATCAAACTTTTGCCACTCTTATTGGTCGTCTCATGCATACGTAGTATGAAATACGTATTACAAGTACTAATTCCTTTCCCATTGAGCGTATGTCTACACCTTTCAATACCGTATAGATGATAGTTCAGACATACCCAATGTCTAACTTGAGTTCACGTATCTACTCATTCACAAAATTCATCAGAACTCACATCTGACATCTTAGACAGATAAAGCAAAATGTGTGGGGTATTTTACTTTCGGATATAGTAAGTATTATGTCCTCATCTTAACACTCAGTTAAGGTGACATACGTGTTTTAAGCTTGAGCTCTCGATTATCACCTAGATAATAAGCTTATAAACAGTCTCATCTCTATTTATCACACAATAAATAGAGGCGATTACCCGTGTGAGTGGGCTAATCTTATATCTGTCCGACATACTTCTCAACTTAAAGCAATGCACTAAAGCATTAAGATGCATAAAGATCAAACAAAGATTCATAGGCATTAATGATGAAAACACGAATTCATCGAATTGTGAACATTTAGGGAAATTACAATATTTAGTACATCAATCTCTACGCAATCCTAGAGATTTCATATGGCCACAAAACACATCTCTAGGTATTGGCTTTGTCATAGGATCTGCTACCATTCCATGCGTAGTATGTACTCTAAGTTCACATCTTTTCGTGCACCCATATTCTTGATAAGATTATACTTGGTATCTATATGTTCGGTCTTGCCATGATATTTTGAATCTTTGGTGTACACTTTTGCTGCTTGGCTATCACAGTTAACCAACAATGAATCTGTAGCATTTCCAATAACACCTAAATGATCCAAAAATCTCTTAAGCCAAACATCTTCTTATACTGCTGCTTTGATAATACCACGAACTCAACTTCTATCGTGGACAAGGCTATATACTTTTGTTTCTTACTGCTCCAACATATGGTGCCATTATTCGGTAAGAAAACAAACCCAGAGATAGATTTTCTTTCATCTAAATCTCCTCCCCAATCAGTTTTAGAATAGCCTTTGAGTTGCAGATCATTTCCTTAATAACTCAACGTATGATCAGCAGTCCCCTTTAGATACCTTAGTATTCTCTTAACGGCTTTCCAATATGCTTGACCTGAATTGGATTGGTATGTGGTCACCATTCCGACTGCAAAGCATATGTCGGGTGTTGTACACATCATAACATACATCAAACTCCCAACAGCACTAGCACAAGGAACATGTTTCATTTATTCCTTCTCTTGTGGAGTCATTGGACACAGTTTATGGCTCAATCATTCACCTTTTGCAATAGGAGTATCTATGGGTTTATAATCTTGAAATCTTAACTCCAAGAATGTATATAGCATCACCCATGTCTTTTATATCAAAGATGGAAGACAACCAACTCTTGACAGTATTAACAAACTCCATATTGTTTCCAGCAATTAGTATATCATCAATATATAATGATATGATCACATATTGATCATTGGATCTATTGATATATACACAATGATCCTCGTCAATCATTATAAAATCATATGCCACTATGGCATTATGAAAATGTATATACCATTGTCTTGATGACTGCTTAAGACCGTATATCGATCCCAAAAGTCGACATACCTTTTCTTCTTGGCCTTTCATTATGAAACCAGCAGGTTGTTCCATATATTTCTTCCTCTAATTCTCCATTGAGGAAAGCAGTCTTTACATCCATTTGATATAACTCAAGATCCATACCAGTCACTATTGCCAAAATAATGCGAATTAAGGTAAATCTCACTACAGGAGAAAATGTATTTTCATCATCAATTCCTTCATGTTGATTATACCCCTTCGCCACAAGGTGAGCCTTATGCCTTTCTATTGAGCCATCAGCCTTTCGCTTTATTTTGAGAACCCACTTGTCCCCAATAGCTCTGCGTCCCTTTTGGAAGATCAACCAGTTCTCAGACTTGGTTTGACTTCATTGACTCTATCTCCTCTTTCATTGCATAAATCCATTTTTCCTTATTAGGGCATTTCAGAGCCTCATTAATATTTCTTGGTTCATCCTCATCTTGTGGAGCAACCATAAAAGTTTCCCCTTCAATGTCAAAACGTCGATGGGGAATACTTTGGCGACTTGTTCACTTTGTATGGGAGATTGTACACTTAGCACATCATTCCCCATCATGCTCCCACTTGGATTAGGTGATGATGATGTCGTCACATTCAGGTGGTTGCAATTGAGAATGAGTTGAATTCAATTCATTACATCTCATATTACTCCCACTTGGACGAACTCCCGACATCATTATCTTGATCCAAGGTTTTAAATAGGAGTTATTTTCCTTATTTCGCCCCTCTTAGAAAATTCATCCACTTAGGATGTGACATCCCGTGATTCAAATTCAGTTATACTCCTACTTTCCTGCTCACCTATGAACACATACCCTTTTGAGTGTTCGGAGTATTTCATTAAAATACTCTTCTTTTCTTTGGGACCGAATTTCCCAAACTTGTGAGAGGACTCATGAGTATATGCAGCACAACCCCATGGCTTAAGAAAACTTAAGTCCGGTTTTCTAACTGTCCATAACTCATATGAAGTGGAAATAACTGATTTGGAAGGCATCCGGTTAAGTATATTGGCAGTTAACAACGCATCACTCCAAAAGTGATAAGTAAGTTAGCATGTGCCATCTTAGACCTAATCATTCCGGTAGGGTTCTGTTTATTCTCTCTCGCAACACCATTTTGTTGAGGAGTATATGGAATAGACAACTATCTTTCTATTCCTTTTTCATCACATAATTTTCTGAACTTATCGATAAATATTCTCAACCTCGATCAGATCTAAATACCTTTATTTTCTTGTCTAATTGATTTTCTACGAGGTTCATAAATCTTCTGAAACAACTTATGCTTCAGATTAATGAGAAATCAAATAGACATATCCGACTCGAGTATAATCATCTATAAAAGTGATGAAATAAACAGCCCATTGCCTTCCTCTCACATTCATTGAACCACAGACGTCTAAATGGATTAAATGCAGAGGAAATTCAGCTCTTTTACCTTTTCCAAATGGTTTCCTTGTCATTTTCCCTACTAGGCAATGCTCACATATGGACAAATCGACTTTTTCAATATTGCCCAACAAGCCCTCTTTGGCTAGTCTATTCATATGTTGTTGGCCCATATGACCAAGTCTAGCATGCCACCATATTCACATCATTATCATATAAGGTAGAAGACGTGAAACAAGGGAATAACATATTGACATCATCACAATCAATATTTAGTACAATAAAACCATTCAGTAAGTGACCACAACCATAGTAGTTTGTATCTAAACACAAATATACACATTTATTATGGAAGTTCATACCAAAATCAAGCTTAACCAACACTAAGACAGACACTAAATTTCAACGAATCTCCATAGCATATAGAACATCAAGATGCGTCCACCATGCATGTTCAATTGGCAGGTGCCAATCCCTTTAACTTCAGCTCTGGAGTTATTTCCAATATAGATCTACTTAGTTCCAGTTGGTACTCGTCGGAATTCCACAAAGGATCCTCTATCATTCGCTACATTGTCTATCGCTCATGAATCTACATTCCACAAAGGATTGGATTCAGCATATAATGCAGAACTTGACACATAAGCAAAGTTCTCAAATGTACAAAAGGTGTATACCTTCTTTGCCTCACGATAGTCGCGAGCATAGTGACCTCTCTTGTCACAATTGTAATACCTCATCCTTGACATTTTCTTCACTTGAAGACGTTTTCCTCTCTCTTATTGGTTAATTCTTGATTTCTTGCAATAAGGACTTGATCCTTTGCATTCCCACATATTGAACGAATCAATACGCTTGCACTTAGAGCACAAAGCCCTTTCGAGCTAGAACCAGCATAGCAAATGTCTATTTTCGGCTCAAATACCGTAAGGCGGTCCTCTACTAGCTCAAGGTGGCGCATGGCATCCTCAAGATCTTCCATAACATGGTCAAGAGCTTCTAGTGCTTCTTGCTTTTTCAGCACATATTGAATCTTCTTATTCAATATTTCACAATTGTTACCGTTCATATCAACAATTGCGTTCTTAGTTGCTGAAACTATCGATCCGAACACATCAGACATACATGCACGAATAATTAATGCCTATCTTTTATGCATCCCTATTTGCATAGACCCATCATATTAATAAATAGTTTCAAGTAAGGCTTGAGAATCAAAAGGTCACTATGTTTCCAATCATCCTCCAAAAATCCTAACTTAAAACTATCATTAATATGATTGTCATATGCAAAATCAATTCTATGAAGTTACAAAAACTTCTATTACTACACTGACTAATTACCCCTGAGATCCCGGCAATAGCGAGAAAGCAAATAAAATCTTAACATCCAATAAAATAACAATGCTTTCACATGATACAACTAATATATCGGTTGCTACATCAACAATAATCAGGTAGTAAACATTACATAATTAATCAAAGAAATAAATAAGGAATGTCCCTTCTAATCTATCAGCCATAATATCGAGAAATTTGAAGGCACATTTGCCAACCATGGAAAAACTTTTGGAGAGTTTTCATGTCGCCTCCAAGGCGCATTCACTCGGTACCATGTGGCGCTCAATCTAAGGGTTGAAGTTTTGGCCAACTCAATCTTATAGTGCTCTCTCACAAAAGCTTCCACCAGCCTTCTATAACCCGGGACCACGTTGACCTCCCATAGCCGATCCAACACTGCTTGCCATTCAAGTGGAAGAGTGTTCATCAAAGCCGGCACCTTCTCAAAATCCGGCATAAGATAACCATTCCAGATGATTTCCTATATCATCTTATTAACCTTGACCACATGTGATACTAAATCACCATCATGCCACTTTGATAATTAGCTAATTCGACATCAGCCTTTTAAGTCTTGCATTTCCTCGTCCGTTCTCGGGATTGCAGGTATCTTTGCATAACGCATCATAGTTCTCGCAACAAATGCGAATTAAAAATGAATCACTTATAATCCATCATTAATATAAGAGAAAATACATAATTTTCCAAAATTCATGCAACAAATGCAGAATTAAAAATGGATTACTTATAATCCACATAGGCATGACCGAAAAAGAAAACAAATTTTTTTTTTTTTTTTCGGGTCAACGGTCTTGAGTCAAAGTCAACGGTCGGTCAACGGTCACGCAGGTCGGACCGGTCGCGACGGTCGAACCGGTCGGACTAGACGGGCCGGTCGGACCGCTTGCGCGAACTGAACGCACGTGCCTCGCGCGTGCGAGGGATGACATCACGCAGATGTCATCCGCATGTGCCGGGCACGTGCCTACGTAAGCGAGTTGGGTCGGGTCGCCGGTCGGGTCGCCGGTCGGGTCGGGTTAGGTCGCCGGCCGGTGACCGCCCGGCGAAAGACGTCATCGGTGATGTCATCCGAACGGTTACCGACCGTTGGATGACGTCACGATGACGTCATCGCGTGACGTCGGCACGCGTCGGTTCACGAACCGGCACGTGCCGTTTCGCCCGGTCGCCTGCACGTGCCGTTTCGCCGGTCACCGGCGTGCACGTGCCGGTTCGGCACCGGGGCGTGTGGTGCACGCGCCGGCGAAGCCAGCGCTTCCGAGCGTAGCGCCCACGCGCAGCGGCTTCGGCGCGCGTGTGGGCGCGTGCGCGTCGTACGGCGGCGTGCGACATGTCGCCGCCTCGTCTCGACGTCGTCTTTCACCCTGTGTCTTCAGAATTTGATTTCGACTTACGAAAACTCATAAAAATGGCCGAACAACGCTCGTGTGTCGGGATTTCTTGCCCCAATCCGTACAGCCGAAAAGCTTTTGCGAAAAATCAATCAAAAAACATCAATTTGATCGGGAAACGTGAAGGGCTGATACCAATGTTGGGAATAACGGATCCCGAAAACTGGATTCGACACCGAATCGAACCCCTAAATCAATGCGGAAGACGAAGCCCGGGAATAACACGTATCACCGATCGTAAAGCACACCACGGATTCGAGTGTACCTTGTTAGCCAGATTAAACACCGACGCCGATTAGAGGAAGAAAACCTGGTCTGTTCGATCCGATGGCGCCTTGAAGGGAAGAAGAACGATGCCTTATGCTTCTTGTTTCTTCTTTTTTCTTTGAGAGAGAATGCGCGGGAGAGGAGAAGACGTACGTCAATTCCGCCAAGAGGTACCATCTCTCTCTCTCCTCCCTTTTATACCTTCCCCCATCCACGGGCCCTATTTCCGTGGGCCGGGCCTTTTGGGCCCAGCATGGGCGGACGGGCCTTAAGCCCATCACCAATTAAAACCATCATTTTGAAAATCCAACATTTAGAAAAAAGCCAATCATTCTCGTACAATTCTTTCATGTTTAATAACACATTTTAGATCTTTCTCATTAAGTAAGTCAAATTTGATAGTTGCCCGTGTAATTAATTTCTCTCTTTGATAATCTAGCTACTGATAACTAATCAGACACTTAAATCTAATCTTGATTGATTGCCAAAGTGTTACCAATCCATAAAAGAATAAAAGAGACGTAAGTGGGGCAGCTCATGGACAAACGAGTGGCTGGAATCTTTCATGGAGACAGCATTGGCCCCAACATTTGTGTTTTCGTTTCCTCTTTCTGTTTTTGACAAGCTTCTCGTACATTATCAGAGGCAAGAAAGACGTCGTCTCAAGCAATTTTCGCTATTTCAAATGGATTCACACTAACGGTAACTACAGAAAACTCTGCTAGTAAAAAATATTTACAAAAACGATCTTATATATCGTTGATTTGAAAAAAAGAAAAAGAAAAAAAAAGCAAGAGTCATAATCCTCAAATGAAGAGTTGTTTCAAACTTTCTATTTTTGGAATGACAATTTAGGAAATCCTCGCGAGCAGAACCTTATAATATGGTATTTACATGAAATTCCTCATTCATATTATTAAACAAGTCCCCGAGAGTGCTTAATTGATCAATGATTTATGTTTCATATTTCGTTTATCTTTCTGTTTGTTTGGGGAAATACATCAATCAATTCCAGTTGTATATAATTTCCGTCATAATCCTCAAATCAAGAATGGCTTAGGCCATCTGCATATAATTTTTGGCGATGCATACTCTATTTCTTCTATGAAGATTGCAAGAAGTAATTAATTCAGCACTCAACAAGTGCGACACCCTCAATCTGACCCTGATTTTTAGAACAGATTCCCATGGTGGCAAGTCTTTGAAGTGGGAATTTGATGAGGAGCAGTAGACCATGAAGACGTCAAGAAGGCCATTCTGGGGTGTGAACTCGATTTCTCATTGGCGGAACGCTAAAATTCAGGAAAGTGAAAACGGGCCATGAACGATAGCCAAGTGGGCCTAAGCATCCATTGGATAGCCCCATAGGCCTAAGCCCACATCAGATGGCCCAATGGGCCCAAGCCCATGAAGGACGGCCCAATAGGGCCCACACCCATGTTGCGCAGCCCAAGGCCCCACACCCAAGGAGATGAGCGGCCCAAGAGGGCCATGCACCTCTAATCCCACCTTAGCCTTATGAGATCTAAGCATTTAATGCACCCATGTGTATGAATAGTGTCACGTCTCAATCCTTGAGCGCGCGCCCATCCCTCGCTAGTCGATTAAAAAATGACATCCCAGGACGCATCGCTGACCCATTCATTTTAATACACATGCAGAAGCAAATAAAATCCCCAAATAATAAAACAATGGGATAAGAAAGTAGGACCATAAATCTCGAACCTAAAAAACAACCACACTTATATACATTGCAAACCAATGCATATATATATACAATGTGAATTACCAAGTCAAGTCCTACTCAAACAAGTTCAGAAAACAAAGTCTACAGACAGAGGTGGGGGTTCCAATCTACTCCAGGTCGTCCTCCTTGACGATCTCTCCTTCTTCCACGCTCCCGCTGGAGCCCATGGCTAAGTACTCCAAAGAATTAGGATCATCAAGCTTGGGATCCTTCACATCCACCACCGATCCATCCTTAGGGTCTACAGTATTCTTTTCCAAAGCAACCTTCATCATGTACAGAGGTATATCAGATTCCGGTACTGGGCCCTCCCTTTGTCCATCATGATAATGGCGATATCATGACCGGTATTGCTGGGGCACCTTTTTGGGTAAACCCACATCAACCCAAACAATGGACTTCACCAAAACATGTTCCAGTCCTTCAGGGTGCCCGTGTATCAGAATGTGATGACTCTGCTCGGTGAACTTCTTCGGTTGGCCAAAATACTTGAGAGGAGTAGGAGGTGCTCCCACCTAAGGACCTGAAATGTTATCCCACAACGGGGTGAGACGATGTCTTAGCGAGTTCTACCCCCTAAGACCCGACTAGGAAGAAAATACAACATGAGGGCTACCTATGCACAACCACAAATCAAGGGACTTACCTTGGCCTCAGTTCCTTGCTGCAAGTCAATTCAAAAAGGCATCCGATCAATCACTACAGATCGAATCATCGATCATCGATTACATGTCATCGGACCATGACATGGTCAATTTCGACAATACTATCTATTAGTCCAATCTCATCAAGGACTGCTCACCCTTAAGCTAAAAATAGATAGTACTTTGCCTCAAAGGAAAATAAATAGTATACTTTTTGCTCTTTCTAAGTTGACATATCGAGCCATCGGGCTGATATAGTATACTAACCATGCTCACCCAAGTTGTGCGAACCATAATTGCTCACCGAAGCTGTACGAATCTTATTTGCTCATCGAAGCTGTGCAAATCTTATTTGCTCACCGAAGCCGCGCGAATCTTAGGGTATGCTGTTGCTTTAAGCTGAAGTATCAAGCTCGCAGGCTGATACAGTATACCATTCTAATTCACCAATGATTTCTCAACTTTTATCATACCTGATAAAATACTCGTGTGTAAGGGCAAGGTTAGCCTTAGCCAAAATACAATAATTTCACCTTTGAAAATCCCACCATTTATTACGAGTGCACAAAATCATTTCTGGCGCTATCAACCGATGCTCGGCGATTTTTCAATTAATTACTAAAATTAATTAATTTTGGGATAAATTCCTAAAAATGCAAATCACTCACAATTGGCACAAATTAATGCTCAATTAAATAAAAGGAGACTACACCACAACAATCAGCATAAAATTCCGGTCACCAACTATCCCGGTCTAATTTATGGAAAATAAATAATTAATTAAATAATTACGGAAAAATAATTATTAAATACCAATAATTGAAACTTAGGCCGAAATGCCTAATTGGAAGTCGAGACGAATCCAGCAAATTTCCGAATAACTTTAGATAAATACTAGAGCTTGTTCAGGCCTTAATTGCACTAACGACCCACTTGACATGTATCGATAAATAATTAAATTCACTAATATAATCTAACTAACCACCTAATTCATACTTAACCTAAACTAATCAACCCTTAAGCATCATTAACCTACTAAGCAATGATTAGTGAGTTAAACTTGTTAATCGAACTGCTCAGTTCAATTCGATGAGGACACGACGGGGAACAATCTTCTCCAAAGCGGGCTTGGCTTTCGGGGTCCGAAACGACTTCAAAATGGGCCTAAACAGTGCTGGAAACCCACGACTTTGAGCCTCTATTATGTGGCTGAAAGGAGAGAAAACGGGGATGGTTGGCGAGGCAAGACCGGTGGAGGCCTCAGCGGTTCGGATGGGCGGTGATGGCAACGGCAGGGACTTTAACAGTGTCTGCTGGACGGTAAGGCACGGCTAGACACGCGGTTGGGACGGGGATGACGGCATAGCAAGGCGGGGCGCGACGGGTGCGCGATAGCATCGTGGCGGGTTGAGGTGACGAACGAAGGCAATCCAGTGGGGTCTGGCTGCTCTAACGGCTTCCTCTGGAGTTGCTAGAGTTCGAACAGCAGCAAGAGAGGGGTGAGAGGGGTTGGTCGACCGGTGCTAAGGAGAGAGGGAGGAGGGAACAAGTTTGGATATGAGGGGGCCACTTCTCTCTTATCTCATCTCTCTTGTCCCCCTTGACCCTATCCCTTTGCATGGTTGTCTTCCACCAGCATTTCCCAGCCCTCAAACACTTCTAGAAGACCTTTGAAAGGGTCCAAATGTTGTAGGTGATGGGGGCTATGAATTTCATGTATTTTCCCTCTAATCGGACACTCAATCCTCCTTAAATCAACCCACTTTGGCCTCTATAAATTCAACCAACACCTCATTGATCCAATTGGTATTTTTCCTCACCAATTGATTTTATTTACATCCTAATTTCACGATAAAAAACGATCCTCGACATTTTACGGACCAAAAGGCCCTACCTCGACTTTTTCCCAAAAAGTCTCGGTTTGTAGAAAAATATTTTGAGACCGAGTCAACGTTCCTAAAATGACTTGTGACATGATAGAACTTTTAATTTCTGAAATCAGATTCAAATTCGTGGTTAATTTCTTCGAGCCATAATGAACCCACTTGACACACTTTGGCGACTCCGGTTGTCACGAAAATCTCAAGGATTCAAATACGGACACAGGATACCAAAACGATAGAAAAATCAGTCTAGTGCCGGTCGACGAGAATTTTCCAATAAAGTGGAGTCACCCATGATTAGTCACACATCTCGTCGAACCAACC